>WEIV01028326.1:62453-105283 GCA_013390005.1 Calyptomena viridis | reverse complement strand
TTTAAAAAATCCCTGTACAGAAAGACAGCTACTTACATAAATTGTCACAAGGTAATCTGGGATGTAGATTTTATAGCATTTTTTCTAGTCTCTAACAACGGTTTGAGTGCTTACTCTCACTTTGCAGTAAAAGTGAGACAGCTTATCCCTCACTGAAGAAGAAAACTATCTACATTTGCCATGGTGTAAGTACAAGCAGTTATTATAGAGTAGCTGATATCATAAATTCAAACTATAACTTACACCTCATTAACCTGTTGAAAGACTGGGAGTCCTGTATGATAAGCACTGTATAAACATATAGGGATAAATATTCTTTGTCAGAAAGAACAAAGAAAAAAAATGATGATCTGAATCATGGANNNATGATGATCTGAATCATGGAAATCAGAAAACTTGCTCAAGGACATATGTAAAGATGGGAAATTGCAGACCTGGGACTTGAATATTTTTTAAATTCCAGTCATAAGACCATCCTTCCTAACCTTACTAGTACAAATCCTCTTCTACAAACAAAATGTCCATTTAAAATTTACCCATATTCTTTCACTTCAGCATTTCCGTAGTTCACTGAAGTCACATCCCCACCTAAACCTGAAAAAGGAAGTGTTGGATAAGAACACATTCAGTGTACTCACCAAAGGGTCACTGTAGAACATTTACGGGATGTTCTCTTGTCTGCTGTTCAACAAGGTCCAAGAGCTTCTTGGTCAGGTCCCAAAGGGACAATTTACCTGAAAGACTGCTTGTGAATGGAAATTTTTTTTTTTTGAGGGGCAGGGGTGTTAAGCTATGCCAAAGCATACATATACAGCATGTCGTATTTCTCTACAACATGTAGAGAAAAACCACTGTAAAATCCAAATAATTATCCCTTAAGAGCCCCTAAATTAGTGCGTAACTTTTATGACAGGGATCTGTTATACATTTCTGTTATGTCATAGACTGTAACAGTGATTTTACAGATTTCTTCTCCTTTTCCTATGTCACATTATTCTTATGGCTTCCTTGACATAGAGAGGGATTTGGGTCTTCCAAAATTATTGTAAAAAGTCACCATTCTATTGTTCTTCTTTTCTGCTTAGTGTGCTTAAACAGCCCTCCTAACAGCACCCTCTATTTTTATTGAAAACTTACATGAAAATATAATTCCAGGTATATATTGGACATTCAACAGCAAATTCACACTGAAATTACAAAGCAAATCAGCATCCTCTTGTAATTAAAATAATAACATAGCACTGTCTCTTGATAGTTCTTGATGTCTATCTCTATTTTTCTCAGATTTTTTCCCTTCAGTTACCACAGTGAACAGCTGTGGTTATATATATGATACACCTGGCAGCTTCAAATGACCAGATGCCAAGCTTATCTTCCCACTATTGGCATTCACTTATGAATTTAAACTGATTTGAAGTGTGGATTGAGCCTAGAAAATATGTTCCAAATGACAACTGACAGAGAGAGGAGATGCTTAGCAGCAATAATTAACATCCCATTTGAAATTTATTTTTAGTGGTCACAGCTATCATAATTAAAAGTACAAATGAATTGTGGCACTACAGGAATCTTTCCCTATTTGGAATTCATTAATGATGGCTTTAATAGTTAATATTGAATCTTTAGGTAAATCTTCAAACTGAGTTTTGTGTACACCTCCCTTGGCAAATGGTAAGGCCTCTGATCACATCTCTACTGATGGTTAATAGACAGAAGTAGGTTAAAAGGTAATAAGATTTGCTTTTCTGGAGCACTCAATTTCATCTAAAAGTGCCAGAAGGTACCCTCCTGACACCTTCACAAGACAGACTGTATCATTTTCCCCTGTTTGCTGTAAAAGAAATTGAGGATCAAATAGGTTAATCTACTTGCTCATGGATTCATCCAAAAGCCTGAGGCACAGCCAGGATTAGAACACAAGCTTCCTAAGTCCCACCCTATATTTTGCCACAAGACCAATCTGATGTTGGTAAACATCAGATTTGTAACTCAGCCACAGAGAAAATACTACACTGGTTTTCAATCTATTAGTCTGGACAAGGAAGCTCTTTAGCCAAAGAAATTATGGTATTTTATAAGGAAGGGATGAAATATCAAATGTCTCTGAAACTCTTCAGCTCCAGGACTATCAAGTACTGCATCATATAAAATTATGTAGGTTGAATGATTGAATACTTGAAGAACTCACAAACTCCAAGAGTAGAGCTCACAGTGTTCAGGATCACAGTCAAAGTCTATGCCTGAATTATTGTAAAATGGAAACATTAGATCTAAAAACATTAATGTCTTTGCAGTATTTTTTCCCCTCTGGCCTATTAGTCTTTGGTATGTCCCTTCATTAAGTCACAATATTTTTGTCAGTTCACTCCCTTATTTAAATTGTGTGAGGTTCCCCCTGTAAACTATGACATTGCATCTCTCTTCTTGTCAAGGTGGAAAGAGGCTGTGCTTATCATCTTACTCAAACGGCATAAGGAAATTGTTTGATATTGGGTATTTTTTTAAATATGCCACCTATACCAATGTCAAGATCCAAGAGTACACAGCAAGTATACAGTATGCTCCAGATTTCCCAAACTCCAATGAAATCAAACCTTCTCTCTAAAAAGGAAAAGTCCTAGTTATTCGTTTCTTTAGAAAGTCAATATTTTATGGAGAAATGAGATGCTGACAAATGCATTTCACAAATTCAACTTATTTCCCCATAATTTGCCTGTACATTTTATCTGAATCACAATGAATGCTAATAGCTAATCTGGAGCCTAATTCTGTACTGCCCTTAAGCTTTTTTTGGTGGTTTTTTTTTTTGTTTGTTTGGTTGGTTGGTTTTGGTTTTGGTTTTTTTTGTGAATTCAAAGAGAAGTTGTTGAACTTTCTAGTAAGTATTTTACACATGAAAATCCATGGTGTAAGAGAAAAGCTTACACTAAAATCTGAAGATGCTAATAGCTATACAACATATAAAAGAAAATATAACAAAATGTTAGCGATTTGAATCTACAAATAATGTTTAAGGAAGTGAAGTGAATATTACATGTTTTCATGCAAAGTTCAATTTAAACAATCTTGGTTGTTTTCTGGTGACTTCCTTTCCTACTGGTTATTGTGAGTTACTGCAGCTGCATGCTAGGAGAGCAGCACTAAACCACGAACTGGGAGCTTAATCTAGATGCATACTCCCAGGGGTTCTGTTTCACATATTTGTCATGTGAAACATGACTCCATGGGTCATGGAGTAACACTAAAATCATGAAGTATAGTGGACAGGAGATTTTTTTTCAGGCAAATAATGACCAACTCATCAGATCTCAATAATATGCAAACATTCAGAATTAAATCAAAGGTTTTCAAATAATTCTAAGTGGAGGCAAAAAAGAATTAAAGGTGTAAAATGTCATAAAATGTGACAGAACCTTACCAAACAGATTATACTAAATTGATCTAGTAATTTGCTTAGAGAATACAAGGAATTTCTCTGAGATGTTCTTTTAAGTGTTTCATAGGGTGTTTTGGGACAACAAATTGGTTAACATGGAGAAGTTTAGGACTTGTATAGAAGTTAGACAAAGAGTAAAGGAAAGGAAGAAAATAGCTGAAGAAGATGCTGCAGAAAGCTTACCAGTTCTGAGAAATTTCTAATATTTTTTTTTCAGTGACCTTGGTGCAAAAAGATAGCTTGTTTTAATGGAATTTACTGATGTCGTGACATTGGGAAACACCTCCAATGCAAGAGAGGTTTGGAAGACCTCATGACCTTAGGGATTTGCATAATAGTAATGAGATAAAAATCCAATCAAGCAAAGGGCAATGCCATACAGCTAGGGGCTAATATTAAGAACTTATGTTACAAGCTCAAAATATTAGAAAAGGAGAGGATCTGTGTTTACCAGGGATGTCAATGAACCATAATGATATATAATGATATATGTAAAAAGACAAAGGTAATTCATACTTGTTCCAGGTGAGGTATTTCCAGAAAGAACCATGACAATCGAGTGGCTTTACACAAGGTATTTCTGGCTGCTTTTGGATAACTATGCAGTATTTAAAACCATTCAGGAAAGTACAGGTGAAAAAAAAAAGGCTCTTGAAGTATCAGAGAACCAAGAGTCCTAGAAGAAGCTTAAAACTGGGTTTGTTTTGGATAATCTAATAAAACAGAGGTTAAATAATATTGAACTACTATCCATACATACACAGACAGGGAAACACCAGAGCAAGATAGAATTTGTTTAAACTAAAGGAAAGCACTGTCAAAAGATCAAATGGATAGGAACTGGCCATAAATAATTCTAGTGTGGAAATCAGAAGAAGATTTCTAGTCATTAGGAGAAAGATAGTCCATGTAATATCTTTCCAGTAGACTCTTTGCCTTCCCCACTCCATAAATTTATGGAAGGGATTGTAAAGAGTGCCTGTTGGCAGCAGCTGAGTTTTGGGCCCAAAGATCCAGAATCTTCCATACTAGGTTAACTGCTCATTCCTTTCCTACAAAATAAAAAAAACCCACTGCACATGAAATGTCATGCCACAAAACAAAAAACCTTGAATCTGTCTTCACTGGTTAATGGGTCAAACTGTGTGGTGGAGGAATTACACAGAAAGCAAATGTTTTGCAAAAAGACAAAGATGCTCAACTGCAAACTGCTTCATTAGGCTCCCTCTTAATTAGACAAATTGCGTAGAAGAGCAAATCCTGTAGCCTAACCTGTTTGAAAAATATCTAATGGTGTAAAGTTCCTATATGCCTTTAAAGTTTGCAGGAGAATTGTGCCAGCCTGGAAAAGGATACATCCTGAACATTTAGACCATTATTTATTTATTTGTCCTTGGATTTATGTCAAAGAAAGAGAGGAAGAAACACTAAACTTTTTACTGTAATGAACCTTGGCATTTGACTTCCATTATAAACAATGTGAACTAAAAATGCCTGGAGGCACTATACCTTGTACATCTGGCATTTATATAGCAGATTACCAGCTCTCTCACTGACCTTGGCAGCTCTGCAGGGGACACACTGTATATTCATTTAGCTGAGCTGATTTAAAAAATCTCTTCTCTGTGCACATCCATATCAGGGTGAAACTCAACTTGTTTCCATCATTGTGTCAAAGGGATTCATTTGAACTTCATCATTCTTTCAGCAAAGCATATTTGCAAAGGTGTGAAATCAGATGTCATGTGTATTTGAAAGCCCCCTGTTCCAAAACCCTCAAGCTCTTTCATGTGCTTGTAACCCACTGGGTTCAGTGCAAACAATTTTTTATTTGTTATATACATTCAAGGGCCTACCAGATCAGAGGATGTAAACATTAAAGGTCAAGATTTCTCTAGACTCTTCTGCAATTGTGGGGAATAGCTGGACACAAGAAGTTTTCTACTTACATGTTCAGTGTAAAAGTCATCTCTACAACTTCAAAGAAATAAAATTTGAAAACCAGGCCACTGCCATCAGACTTGCTGGATCATAACCAAAGACCAACTGATATAAAAGGTTTGGGGGAACAGATGTAGCACTCAAAAACAAACAGTATCTTCACTTTCTTTACTCATCATTCCACTGCACCTTTAGGAGCCAAATCTCAAAAAATTCCCAGCAGACTAGGCACCTCTGAGCCATCCAGTCTCAGAAATACTTTAAAACTAGACTGTTTTGCTGCAATGCGCTGATTTTCTTGAAATTATAATAGCAATAGCTGCAGCAATTCCTAGCCTCAGTTTCCCTTATAAGTTTTACTTATAAGAAAGAAGAAGACTTCAAATAATAAAAATGCAAAGAATGAAAATTACGTCTTCTGGCAATCTATTTTGTTGGGTTTTACTTCCAGCAGTTTCGTAATGGAAACATAGTGGGTGCTTAGAATCCAAACCCTTTGGATTTTCTGGGAAATAAAACATTTATTTCTGAGAAATAAAGCAGCCAAGATCATGAATACTGTTCAAAATATGAATAATTTCTTTCTCGCCAATATATATTATTACATATAGGCATAATAATATGTATGTGTTCCATTATGTGCATATTAACATTCAAAAGCTTCTTAAAAGGTCTGTTTCAATAGTCAGCAAAAAGAATATCTATCAAAATGTGGGTTTAGACATACCAGAGCCTATAGCACTTCTTCTGAATGTAACATTTACCATTCTAAAAACAGATCTGGTAACAGCACATACAGAGTTTCTGAAGAGCTTTTTTTTGTGAACTTACAGAATAGAAGAGTGTTTTTACAGAATAGAGAAATCTTTTCTTTCATCGAATAATGCAGAAGTCCAAAGAGCATGCTAAGTCAGCTATAGATGTCTAAAGTGTGGTCTAGAATTACTAAAATAATTATATATCTGCATTTTGAAGTAGTAAGTTAACTAAAGAATGTACACATGTTCTGAGAATTATTTACCAGTTTTTCTACTTTTTTCTAAATCGTTTTCAAAAATTGTCATAAATATTTTATCATAAGCAGAAATAACTAAACCAAACATGTAGCAGCTTTCTTCTTGCACTAGAAAAATACAAATTAGTCCCTCCTCCAGTACCAACAATTCTAGCAAGAGAAAGAATAAGGAAACGTTGGCTTTTCATTTATAACATCACTTTTAGCAGTCAAAAACATTGATCAAAATATTCCCTAAAACTAATTAATCAGTTGCACTCAGGATCGGCCTCAGTCTTTCACTCATTTAAGCAGGTTTTGTTCATTTGACATGTTTAATTTTGGTTGCCAAGCACAGAATGATCTTCCTAGTCATTTAATTACCTGAAATTATGAGTATTTTCCTGATAGAGAATGCCACGGACATGGTTAGATAGTCAGGGCAGAACTCTAGACTTTTGTTCCAGAAGTTTTTATGTTGCATATGTGGCACAAAGCTGCAGTTCTCAGTCCTCAGCCTTTCTCAAAAATGTTCTTGAGGGAGGAAGCATAGGAGCAAAATGGGGATGGGAAAAGGTAGAATGGTGTGTGCAGTGCCCCATTGAATCCCCAGCCATGGGAAGTGTATGAAACATTGTAAATTAGAGTACCCTAAAAATAATCTTAAATTAGGTAGCACATTTTCTTCACTAGGCAGGAATTATAAAATCATAGGAAAATGTCTGTGAGGCATCCTCTCCCTAGACTTTTCTGCAGGCACTTTGAAAGAAATGAGTCTCTGCTGACACTACTATAAGCATCCAAATTATCAACTTTTCCATATATTAAAAGCATGAAACAATTATTGTCTGGCTTTTAAAAATTCTTTACTATTTAACAGCAAGGAGTGTAGGGTTATTTGAAGCAAAGGTATATTTCAGTTCTCCCTTTGGAGTAGTATTTTCTGTTATGTTAACATGTCAAAGAGTCTTCTATTTTTCTGCTAGAACCTGCCCTGACATGCTTATTGACATGAAAAAATTAGAGAATGGAGAGTGGGGAACTGTAGAATATAAAGATGTCAATTAGCATGTAGATTAACATTTAAAGAGTGTTATTCGCCTACATAAGAAACGAGGCAATGTTTGCTGTATTGGTGCCCTTTTTGTACTTCAACAACTCCTTCAGATCACAGAGTGAGGCAGCATCTCATATAAAATGCAAGAGGGAACCAGGAGACATTGTTTCCCTCTATGTTGTTCTTTCAAATGTGATGTTAGTTCTTGGAAGCACTTACAGTTTCACTTCTCTCTCCAATTTAGGAAATTTCAAGAGATGTGTCCTTATTTTTCATATATTTTTCTGAGTGTATTCACTTTACATGCTGGTTTTCATGCTTTTGCAAGTTCAGAGTTCCTGTCTCATGAAACTTGAGATATAAGTAATCACACAGGAATAGGACTATATATTTAACACTTTTCCTGTATTTGGAAAAAATCAAATTCTCCAGAGGCTTCTCCACTCTCAATGTAGCAGTGAATATAAGGAACTTTCCATCACTAAGTATGTTTGAGCAGATATACATAGCTTTAAAGCTCTTCATTGGCTTCGGAACACATAAATTAAAAAAAAAAAAAAGCAAAGCACAAATTCGATTGTGCTAATGAAATACAGTAACTTGCTTTACACTAGTTTTTGGGGGGTAAAAAATAATGAGTGAGTGTTTGTTAAATGTCTTCATGGTTAAGCTATGATTTAGTCCAGGATGGCTGACACACAATATACATTCACAGCAAGAACATAAAAGAAAAACTAATGAATATTGGGAAAAAAAACCAACTAGTGAAACCCTTGGATACTATTTCTTTCTTCTGCAGAAAATCCAAGCATCTGCCACTGCTCAGAGGAAGTTCTGCAGGACATCAGAGTGAAGATACCCTTCAGTGCTCTGCTTTAGCAGGAACTCTGCATGGCATTCATCTGAATAAAAAGGGTTTTAGTCCTCACAAAGAAACAGGCATTTCTATGCTGAAAATTTTAAACTCAACATCTACATTTGGTCATATGAATCATGCAATAAAAATGCCTATATCTCTCCTCTGTGCTGCTCTTTCACAGAGTTGATGCAGATGTCCTTGTCCTTTCTGACCTTTAGGTGACAAGAATGTCATCCTAGATATCACCTCAGCATTAATGGCTGAGTACATCTGCAGCTGCTTACAATGCCCTCTTACCCTGATAGTAGTGCAGCTCTATCTTCTAGGGCAGCTGTGCACAGAAACTCTTCCTATGATGACCTGGAGAGGTCCCAGATGACTGGAAGTTGGCCAGCATGACGCCCATCCACAAAAAGGGCCAGAAGGAGGATCCGGGAAATTACAGGCCTGTCAGCCTCACATCAGTTCCAGGGAAAATTATGGAACAGATAATCTTGGGTGCAATCACACTCCACCTACAGGATGATGAGGAGATTAGATCCAGTCAGCATGGATATAGGATCAACCTAATCTCCTTCAGGTGACTCACCTGAGGGATGAGGGGAAGGCTGTGGATGTGGTCTACCTGGACTTCAGCAAAGCCTTTGACAGTGTCTCCCATAGTAAACTCCTGGAAAAGCTGGCAGCCCACGGCTTGGACAGGTGCACCCTCCACGGGGTTAAGAACTGGCTGGATGGCTGGGCCCAGACAGTGGTGGGGAATGGTGTCACATCCAGTTGGCAGCCGGTTACTAGTGGTGTCCCTCAAAGATTGGTGTTGAGCCCAGTCCTGTTTAATATCTTTATTGATGATCTGGATGAGGGGATTGAGTCCACTATCAGTAAGTTTGCATATGGCACCAAGTTGGGAGCAAGTGTCGATCTGTTAGAGGGTAGGAGGGCTCTGCAGAGGGACCTGGACAGGCTGGACAGGCTTCACTTTGGCCACAACAACCCCATGCAGAGTTATAGGCTGGGGACAGATTGGCTGGAGAGCAGCCAGGAGGAAAGGGACCTGGGGGTACTGGTAGACAGGAAACTTAACATGAACCAGCAGTGTGCCCTGGTGGCCAAGAAGGCCAATGGCAACCTGGCCTGTATCAGGAATAGTGTGGCCAGCAGGACTACGGAAATTACCCTTTCCCTGTACTCAGCACTGGTAAGCGCTGTGTCCAGTTCTGGGCCCCTCAATTTAAGAAAGATGTTGAGATGCTCGAACATGTCCAGAGAAGGGATGGTGAAGGGACGGGAGCCCTATGGGGAATGGCTGAGGGAGCTGGGATTGTTTAGCCTGGAGAAGAGGAGGCTCAGGGGAGACCTTATTGCTCTCTACAACTGCCTGAAAGGAGGTTGTAGCTAGGTGGGGATTGGTCTCTTCTCTCAGGCTACCAGCGACAGAACAAGAGGGCACAGTCTTAGGCTGTGGTGGGAGAGGTTTAGGTTGGATGTTAGGAAAAAATTTTTCACTGAAAGAGTGATTCGCCATTGGAATGGGCTGCCCAGGGAGGTGGTGGAGTCACCATCCCTGGAAGTGTTTAAAAAGAGGTTAGATGAGGCACTTAGTGCCATGGTTTAGTGATGCGATGGTGTTAGGTAGTAGGCTGGTAATAGGTAAAGTAATAGGTAATCAGTAGGTAATAGGTAATAGGTTGGACTTGACGATCTCAAAGGTCTTTTTCAACCTTGTTAATTCTGTGATTCTGTATGATTCTGTGACCAGCCTGATACCATGAGTACTATTACTGTCCCAGTCTGTGTTGTCAGGTAAATCCTATGAGACTCAACATGTCCGTACTGTTCCAGTATGGACTGGACTTTTACTGACTGGAAAATGGTACATCATCTCCATAGTGGAATAAGAAAAATGACAAGCTAACATCATCAGGAAAAACAGAGAAGGGAATTCAGTAAAAAAAATAAAACTACCTCTAAAACATACAATCAAAAAATGTTTCAGTTTGGTTCATAGCACATAACAAAAATTATGTTATAAGGTAAAAAACTATAAAAAATTTTGATGATTGCTATAAACCACAGACTCCTTTGTAGTCTGGCAGAAGTCATCACAAGACTGATCTGTAGAATCCTTCTACAGGTACCCTGAGCTTTCACTAGTCACCATTTCTCTATAATTATTAACTACACTTTTCATATTCCTTGAAATTTGTGTTCGGGATGACACTACTTGGCCCTTGTTTTATTGATTATTTTTCACATACTTCACTCAGTACTCTTCCTCTCTTATTCCTCACAGAAATGGATAAAAATGATAAATTGACTTTTTTCTTTGATTCAAATAGAGGAACTTCCTGGTACCGCTGATGCAGCCCTCTGTCTTTTCTCCTGTTTTCAGTTCCACTTGCACTATGGACACTAATTGAGATGGAAGAGCACAGCTGTTCATTAAAACACAATGTGTGCAGCAACTTAGTCTCCTAAAGGAGTAATTCCTTCAATCTGTTTCAATATGTATTCCTCCATGAGTGTGTGTGTGTATGTACATATATATATATATAAATAGAAAAAGAAAAGTAGGAAAAAAAGAAAAATAAGAGCACAAGTCTAGGGATACTAAATTTTGCTAGGAGAAGGATACTAATTAGGATACTGATTTATAAATGCCATCCAGTAATTTCTACCAAAATTACTCTGAAATGTACTTATCTACGTAACAATGACAACTCAGAAGAGAAATATGTAACAATAGCTTCAAGTAGTTGGTATATCTAGAAAAAAGAGTTGAGGACAACCAAAATCAAACATAATTTTTTGCTAGAGCAAAAGTATGTTCTGAAGAATGTCTTGCATTGGCAGCACCAGCCCAGTATGCTGTCTCCAGCAGCAACCCAAGCCAGAGGGCAGAGGGAAATGAGAACTAGTAACCACTGTTTCTCCTAACTAAACCCCTAGACTTCAACAGTTTTCAGCTCAGGACATTTCCTGAACCAGAGAGAGTTTGTCTGTTTAGCAGCCTCCCACGGATATTTCTTGCAATTTATGTAGTCTCCCTTTAAGCCATGCATCCTCAACGTTTTTGATGAGGAGCTCCTCAGGTCTGCTACCTAAAAATTAGATAAATTTAAATGTACCATTTGTGAGGTAAAATCAGAACAGAATAGTAAGACAAAACTAAGAGCCATCCATCTTTAATTCTCATACCATATACCCAGAACAAACACCTAGGATATTCACAAAGCTGTTGCAGTTTCAGATCCAACCTCTTTATAAAATATGTATTTACTTTGCAGCAGTATTTAGGTTGCTCAAAATTTGCCGCCTCTCTCACCAAACAGCTCTTTTGCACTACTACAATGGTCATTCTGCAAAACTTTGACTCTTTTTGTAGAGATGCAATAATTTGATATGACAATCAGTGTCATTTGCCCATGAATTTACAAGGCTGTAATTGCTGTGACACTTCTTGCCTTGTTTGCTTGGTTTTCCAGAATACCATAAGTGGAACATTGATTTTTGCTACCTCATCCTAGTAAACTACTAGCCCCAACCCGTGTCAAGACTTTTCTATTGAGAGCATTTCTTTTTTTTTTAAGACAAATCAAATTGTATTTTAACAATTTGCAAGCTGCATGAGGAGCAACCTACCAAATCAAAGTTTTAAGGCTGATCTGTACCTTTTTAGGTCAGTTTTGCTATTTGCTCTGATCTTTTCTCATTTTGACTCCTTCTATTTGCAAGAGAATCTACAGCCTACAAATCACTCTTCAGAAATATCCGCTATTTCTTCAGAAATATTCACTACAAAAAAGTAGTGAACTTTGTGTTTGAATCTTAAAAGGAAACATTTTCAGAAGGATACTATAAGAGCTAGTAGAAATGATGAATCACTCAAAATTATTTTTTAAAGAGGAATAACTTTATAAAATTATTTTGAGAAATGCTGAAAGCATGAAGTTCTGATTTCCTGAGTAAGTTGTAAATTGTCAACAGCTTTTGCCTTAATAAATATTATTTTTCCTCACATGAAGTTTATTTTAAGTCTCAGATGCCTAGGTTTCAAGGACTAACGATATAGATAGTGTGAGGAAGAACACAGAAGTAGTGTCTTTGCATCTTAATTATAGCAGCCCTATTCTTTCCAGCACTGGACCAAGCTACACTCAGAGCATGGGGAGATAAATGCGGGAGCTGTAAGCTTGACGTCTAATATCTGCTACTGAAGATTTGGAATTTGATTTAGTGCCTCTATTGGAAGGTTTGAAAAAAACAGGTCTTCCATCTTCTTTTAATAAATTCATTTTCAGACCTGCAATTTACCTTTTTGGCAGTTTTACGATTCAGAACAATGGGCTTTTTTTTAGTTGTGTAATTTTTTGGCTGTTTCCGTTTTCTCTCACATTTATAAACAGAAAAGTGGTGTTCAGTAATTTGCAGAATAGTGAAGCAGGAGACATTCATAGTTCCCTAGCTGGAAAAATTTTGCCATGACTTCTGGGTGCAGAAAATACTGGGGAACTATTTGACAACTTTTAATAGTGACAAAGCGATACTTGCACATTACCAGATCATATTATGTTAACTCCATATATATTGGAATTTCTGAAAAGTAAGAAATTCTGAGGTGCAATGATATCTCCTATCAGAAGGGAAAAAAGATTTTCTGCAAGGAGGAAAATAATCCCATTATAATATGACTTTTATTTCCTAGTTATCTAAAAATAAAAGGACATCAGGACAGGGAGGGAATAGGCAGCAGATGTTTAAGAAGACATAGATAAATAAGCTCTGGAGTCAGTCTAGAGATCCTGATAAACTCAGGACACCAAAAGTCAGACAAATTTGTGCAAGGCCAACACACACATAAACAACAGGCTGTGTGATGACAAACCAATGAAAGAATGTGGTGGCTGCTATGAGCAAAGACAACAGGATTACACGTTTACCACCTCTTAGGGGTTTTTCTGGGCTTGTACCAAGAGACCACTGGTGCATCAGTGTGACCTTCCACGTCTTAGTGGATTTCTCAGATGGCCTCCTCATTGTAGCTCCAACTGGGTAACTAAAAGTGAACTCTGTAATGAAACAAGTAAATGTACTGTGTGAACAGCTATCTGGTATTGATAACAACAGCTAGATTCTTTTAACAACAAAAACTTAATAAACTATAGCTGTTCCAATAAACCTTGGTTATGATCTCCCTCTCTGACTCAAGAACATGTTGGGGGAAAAGGAGGTGACAAGGGCAGCATAATCCCTCTGCATAAATGCACTGCAACCTGTCTGGTGGGGGGTGTGAGCAACACATATACTATAACTGCACATTCTTAAAGAATTGTACAACACAACAAAAAATTAACAAGAGTGACAAATCATTGGGTCAAACACAGCAGTTTTTCTATTGCATTGACCCTTCACTAATCTGGATGTCTTGAGCACCTGGTTCAACCAGTTTTTAAATAAATTTCAATTGCTTTTAAATAAATATAAAGGAAGAAAAAGATATTCTGTATCCTATACAGATAACTGTTGTGGTGTGCAATTAGCATGTATTTCTTACTGTATATTATTGTTCTGTTATATGGTATGTTCTGTTGTGATGTGCTCCACCCCTCACCCCAGATGGTTTGTCCCTCCCCTTGTTCTCCCTTCCCATTGGCTGGAGCGCCTATAAGAACCAGGGGCCGGAAATGGGAAGGGCTCTTTCCTTGGTTATACCAGATAAGCTTGGACCCTCCAGGTGGCCTGTTGCCTCTGGAATGAATAAACTTGTGTTATATGTAACCATGGAGAGCCGCCAGCACTTTCTTCGTCCTCCATTTTCCCCCAGCCATCCCCCAGGGAGTGCAGGGGCACTTAGCCCTCAGCAAGCCTTGACAGGGGATGGCTACAGATAACGATAACATCATACAATCTGTCTTCTGTTGACCAAAAGAAAATGAAGAACTGCTGAGATAGATGCAGCAATTCACTTGTTTCATATCACCATAAAACAGAAATAATATCCTAGTAAATCAGTCCGGCTATGTATGCAAATCACAGTATATATTCTGTGCTCCAAGTTCCATTTTTTGGTATGAAGCAGCTGATGGGAATGCCCCTTGATCAGAAACCAACCCAGTGCTTTCATTGCCTGCTTGCACATAGATCTAGACAGGATCCAAGGGTATGACTGTTCCATGCACACATACCTGCTTTGATTTCAGTCTTTCCTGCCACTAGTAGTGCAGATAGGATGATTAGGATGATAGCATAATAGATGGTTTTGGGTTTTTTTTCTGGAGGGAAAATACCTTCCATGCATCAGGACTGATAATAGGAAAAATCTGTGGTATGTCCTTATTCAGATTGCACATAGGTCAATATAAAGAATGTGTTGTTAGCTATAGCAGATAGCTATAGCCATTGCAGATTGTGGGGGGAATTTGGAATTATGCTGTGCTTAGCATTTATTCAAGAAATGAAATCACAGCATTATTCATATAACAAAATGTTTGTCTTCACTCACTTCAGATTTCCACAACTTTACTGTGTTAAAAGAAGCACAACTGCTTTTATATTTCCATCAAATTCTGTTGATTCATAGTAAAAATCAGGGTTGTATTCTTATTTTTTTGATTCTTGCACTCAACTTCCTTTTCAGTAAATGAAAGTCTCATAGGGCATTTTTGCCCTTCCTTTATATGCATTTGTCTAAATCCAGTAAGAATGGAATAAACATTTAGGCTTTTAAAAGAAAAAACAAAAAATAACCAAAAAATCCCTCCAAACCACCTCATTCCAAACAATACCATTAGGACAATTAAGGATCTAGCCTCTCTCTACTCAGTACGCATACATAACTCTGATTAACGTTATCAAAAAATACAGGCTCTCAGACTGGAGAATAGGTCCCTTAGCTCAGAATAGAGTATTACTCTTGTATCTGAATGTGTCCTTTTAAAAAATGACCCTTAAGTTTATCCCACAGCAACTATTTTCCCTTTTACTGCATATTCAAAACTATTTTAGTTTGAAGTGCTGTCAGGAAACTAAAATCTTGTTATAGAATTCCCCATAGAGTTTGAACCACATGTTTAAAGAATCACTTCATATTAATTGCAAGATATGCGGCAATAAATTCTGCGATACCCATGTGGACCATCTCACAGATGGCAAGGGGCCTATATGGATGTAACAGGGTACAGAGTCCATCCAAATTATGCTCCTTAATGCAATACCATATAGAAATGTTTTTGGAGAGAAGAAAAAGGAAAGAAAGAGGAATTGAAAGCTCATTTTGTCCTCTTGTTTTCTTAAATGTCATTATGACTAGTGGTCCATGAATTGTTTCCAGGTCTATATTCTGCAACAACAATAACAAAAATGGAAACATCTACATGCAGATATGGACTCTAGTTAAAAAAACTCAAAAACCTCTCAGACAATTACAGAATTTTACTTCTATTCCAATTTTCCACATTGTAAAAGGGAGGAAACCTATTTTAGCAAGCTATTTATTGAAACAATCCCAAAGCCTGTTTCATTAACTCATGTTCCTCATATCAGCTGACAAGGAAAATATTCAAGGTTTTGCCTCCTCAGCTCTTTTGATAGGTAAAATATTACACCTCCCTCACAGAAATGCCATCATGCCAGGCTGCTTTCATAACAAGTTTAAACAAGAAATGCTGGACAAGCAGCTAAATTCAATCACTCTGTTTAGCTAACAGATCCTGAACAACCACCTCTTTTCTGCGGTAGAATTCAGACTTGTTTCTCACTTGCTGCATAACTAGCTTGAAGGCCATCAGGTCATTTCTACCTACGCATGCCAGGGATTGTCCATTGATTTGATACCAGATGCTGTAATTCACTTGGGTATATACAGTTCAATATCACTTGTATTCCTCTGTGTGAAGTCTCTTATCTATTCACTAAAAAATAGATGTGTTTAATCTTGATAGAATGTGATTCCTCTAGAAAGTTTACTGAGAATGGAAAGTAATTAAATAATTGGTGTGTGGCCTAAGAAGGCTAATGCTCTTCATTATCTTTACAAAAAAAAAATCTACTGAGGTCAGCTGGAGTATTTTAGTTGGCTTCACAGACTTTTATGGCTAAAAGCAATCATTAAATCTACTCTGAACGCCTTCCTATTACATTTCATCCAATTAGCTTTCCAGTGTGTTCACTAACCTGTTTTGGCTAAAGCATATCTTTCAAAAAGGCATCCAACCTTGATTTTATAACCTTAGCTGTTGAAGGACTAGTCACATCTAAACATGTGTTGTTTCAGAGATTAAAATGTGTTTGCAAACTCATGCTTTTCAAGTGTTTGAATTTGCTTGATTTATGTTTCTAGAAACTGGCTGTTGTTCTTATCATTGATAAGTTTTAGCCTTTTATCATCCATTATTTTCCTCAGAAACTTATTCATGGGAACATGTAATTTCTCAGTCCACCTTCTAACAAACAAAACATATTTCTCTGTCTTCATAAATCTTGAGCTAAGTCAGTTAATTAGAAACTACCTTGAACTAGTTTCTCTAGTTTAGAATCTTATGTCTGTATAAGACACAAAATATCTCCCTATTTTTCCACAGTTTTTTAACACAGATTTAGAAACCAGAGTAAAAGAGCAGTTTTCAGTGGACAGTCACATACATATGTAGAATTACCAACACGTATCCTAAATATGAGTCACTGTTTCCTTATTTGTAAATCTAAAATCGATCTTGCCCTTTTACTATACCACTACACAGGACAGTATCTCATCTATCTATTAAATAGATCTGATCTCAAAGCGCACAAATTACAGTCCGAAAGTTTGGTTCATTCACATATCCATTTTGTTTGCTTTTTATTTCTGTTTCTCTGACATCATTCCTGCTGCTGGCTTAAAAATAAATAAACAAATATTTTTTCTGCTTTATCAGGAAGATTATTCAACAAAAAAGAACCTATTGAAAATTTCTTTAAAGGTTGTTGTGTTATATCTCGTCTGCTATAACCACTTCTTGGAGGTGTTGCTTTCCAGAGTTGCAGTCCCTCATTCTGTAATAGTTACATACTACAGTTTTAGATATATAATTAAGACTTACATAAAAAGGATTCTAACTTATGTTATTGCTATGAATTTCAAGCATTTTCTACTGATCTTCAGCTGTCTTTTTTCTTCATTTAATAATGAGCTCCTGCACTGGGTGTTAGCATGGCACTAGCACCTAAAGCTAGCTCCTTTTAACTTTGCTCAAAGTTAAGTAGAAAATAAGGACTAGTGACTGGCATGGGTGAGTTCCAAGATAACAAGCTTGTACACTTGACTGAAAAGAGTAGGAAGTGCTGCAATAGAAGATATATTACATCATTCTCAAATGCAACTGTGCCAACTACAGCAGCTGGGAAGAGTATGGGGTTCTAATTACAGATTGCATCAATCTCTGTGAACAGCAGCAAATCTCCTTCCTAGGTTTCAGAGTTGCAGCTTGCTTGGAGAGGCATAATGGCTAAGGATTAAATGTTCACTTACAATAGGATGACATTATAGGATGTAAGCAGATGTTGCATGTAAGAGCTCTAATGATGTATACATTTCAGTGCAACTTGGAATTTCTAAAATTAAGTCTTTATAAACCCAACTGTAAGTGTAAGTATCCCTGCCTTTATTTTGGGATGCAGAACCAGTGATTAGAAGAATGTTCTCTGTGAATGTTAAGAGTACAAACCAGCTAGAAAAATCCTAAAAGAAATGTTGAGAGAAGGAGATGGTAAATAAATATGAACATTCATAGTGACATTACAGTGGTAAAAGTCAAAGTTTATCAGACAATACCGAGAAGTTATTTCTCTCATCACAACATTAATTCTCTAAGATTCCACATTAGGATAACACTGTTCTAGTTCCTTCAATGAAGACTGTTATTAACCACGCACTTGCAGCTCCATGAAGTTAATGACATTGTATTAAATAGATCTATCTCAAAGCGCACAAATTACAGTCCGAAAGTTTGGTTCATTCACATATCTGTGGCGGTGTGTATTATAAGTTAAGATATGCATTTGTATTTGATGTACAGTACTGTTATCCCCAGTTATCCCTTATTAGCCTTCCCTGTAAATGGACTGCCCCGGTCTCCCCCTTCCTTTGATCCCACTTAGTTCCCCCCACCAGTGTCTTCCCCCCCCACAATCTTCCCACCTTCGGGTCCCTCTGCCCCCATCCCATATATGTACTCAGACCCCTCCCCTTCTTCCAGAACCTTCCCTGTCTCTCCAAGTTACTCGGTCCCTGGTTGGTTTGAGTACAAGGCCTTAGGCTTCCTCTCATGCCAATCATCCCTAAACCCCACTCCTTCCCTCCCCTGGTTGGTCCTTTCCCCATCTCCAACCCCTGTTTGCGCCCCCTATTTAAACCCATGTTCAAGACCAATCTGGGCTCTTGTGGGTCGGTTCTTCTAGAGGCATAGACCTCTAATAAAGGTTCCTTGTTACACCGCCCACGAGGGTCATCTTTTGTCCTCTTAGTCGAGCAGCTGGTCCGCCGGTCCTCCTCCAGGGACACCAGCCAGGGTCTGGCGAACTGCCCTCACTGAAGAAGCCCCTTGCAGGGTGTGAGGCAGGGCGTACCACCTAGTTGGCAGCCCCTGAGTCGCCGGGTAACCCGAGTCCTCCCGTGGAGGACCGATTGGTCGCCTGGTGCCCGATACTGCCCAGAGCCCCTCAGGGTGGCTGTGAGACAGCCTGGGCTTGTCAGGGTGTAGCCATCTGAGGAGGGGGCGCGGCACATATCCATTTTGTTTGCTTTTTATTTCTGTTTCTCTGACATCATCCCTGCTGCTGGCTTAAAAATAAATAAACAAATAAATTTTCTGCTTTATTAGGAAGATTATTCAACAAAAAAGAACCTATTGAAAATTCCTTTAAAGGTTGTTGTGCTGGTTTAAAAGTAAACCAGCAGGAGAAATGAATGCAATTTTAGAGAGACCACAAGTCAGAGCTACAATTTACTAACTAGATTACGATACATACAATGACACAAGGTAAAAACTGGCTTTGACCCACAAGGACAAAGTACAACCCAGCACCGTGGAACAAGAACAGCACAGTGCTTGGTAACTCCTGTGCTGAGCACCATGTGGTCCCCCTGGGTGCAAAGCAGAAGGGAAGGAAAACTGTTGGTCAGGATAATGGTCGTAGTTCTGTTGAAGGAATGATGGCAGTCTCCTCGAGGGTGGCAGTTACAGTCCTGCTGGAGTTCTGTTCCTCCTCTAGATCCAGTAAGTGGTACCACAAGTCCCAAACCCCAAAGATTATATATCCCCAGGTTCAGGTGGGAATGTCCAGTACCTCCCCCAAAGGCAGGGAGTTTCACAATGGGTGGTTTAACTCTGTGAGTCATGGGATATTTTTGGATTCTTTGATGATTTGGGCCACTGTAACTGCCTATTGTGTCAGTGCAGCTGGATCCACTATCAGAGAGGACCCCTCCAGCTGGGTGTGGAGGTGTTAATGCCTCCCCGGAGAGGAGTTATCACAACTGAGTCATTGGTGTGAAAACAGGCACTCCCCTGCCTCGTAAGGTTTGTTTCTTTCCTTATGTATTGTAGCCCCGGGTGCTGCGACCAATGATTTATTATTAACAGCCCATCAGAAATAACATAGAGGGTATAGAATATACAGTTTCTGGTTATATCCACATAGTGATAAACCGGTCCTGGCCCCTGTAACTGTAATAGTTGTATAAATATCAGTAACAGGGGCTGGATGGATTTCATCTGCACCATCTGTACCATGAACCAAGTATACTGATGTCCTTATTCTGCTCTCTGATGTTTAAAAGCCTACATCAAAACACGTGACTCTCCAGGTGTTTGAAAGTCTAAGTGGAATCTTAATAAATGGTGGCAAGCAAATTATTTAGGTCCAGAAGACTAGATATCCAGGCCAAGCTTCTGCTTCAAATAGTTGGCAAACCTGAGAGATTCTCACATCAGAAGATCATTAGAGTCAACATATCTGAGCTTCCGCTGATCTCCAGACATCACTTCTTTCATAAGCACCCTTTCATACACACTGCTATACTACACCACCCTGGATTATTCAAAGCAATACATGTGAAAGTTGGGACTGCCTGGCACCAAGACTTGCCTTTACAATCAAGCAGCTATAACCAGACACTGACAAACCCCACCTCTTCCATGATAGCGAAAGATCTTCTGCAAAACTATAGACAGTGTCACTTGCTTGCAAACTCATTGCTTGGATTTTCAATTCGGTTGGTCCTAAAAGACAAAGGAAATGCAAGAACTAGAAAGCCAAAATAATCCCCTTTCCCCTGTTTGATGAAAAGGAAAAAAAAAGGGGTCTGAAAACATTTTATTTTGATTCCCTAATTACTCCTCATAGGATAGATATCTATGAGTAGAAAATATTATCTTCTTAATAAGTTTTCTTCTTTACTAAAATTAAAGAGAATCATGAATCTAAAAAATTTTAAAATGAAGCTTTTAAATATTTTTTTAAATATTTTCAATGGAAGTCCTTAGGTAAATTTTATGTAAAACCTATGATGCTGCATAGAAGCATTATAAAGTAGAAGTGCAGATAAAACATGAACATTACTAAAATACTAGTTTCTTCAGCAATTACAGTACTTCAGTGTAGCCATCCCCTGTCTGGGCTTGCCGAGGGATAGGGTGCCCCTGCACTCCCCAGGGGATAGCTGAGGGAAACGGAGGACGAAGAAAGTGCTGGCGGCTCTCCATGGTTACATATAATACAAGTTTATTCACTCCAGGGGCAACAGGCCACCTGGAGGGTCCAAGCTTATCTGGGAATAACCAGGGAAGAGCCCTTCCCACTTCCGGATCCTGGTTCTTATAGGGGCTCCAGGCAATGGGAAGGGAGAACAAGGGAAGGGTACAAACCATCTGGGGTGAGGGCACATTATAACAGGACATACCATATAACAGAACAATAATATACAGTGAGAAATATATGCTAATTGCACACCACAACACTTCAGAACAGTCTTGCTTCTACTCTTCCAGAAAGAGAACATCCATACATTGATAGAATCACAGAATATGCAAAGTTGGAAGGGATCCACACGGATCATTGAGTTCAATTCCTGGGCCCTGCGCAGGACCATCCTCAAGAGTCACATCATGTGCCTGAAAGTATCATCCAAATGCTCCTTGAACCCTGGCAGGCTTGGTGTTGTGACCACTTCCCTAGGGAGCCTGTTCCAGCACCCAACAACCCTCTGGGTGAAGAATCCTTTTCTAATATTCAACCTAAACCTCCCCTGACACAACTTCAGGCCATTCCCTTGGGTCCTGTCACTGGTCACCACAGAGGAGAGATCAGTGTCTGCCCCTCCTCTCCCCTTTGTGAGGAAGTTGTAACTGCAGTGAGGTCTTCCCTCAGTCTCCTTTTCTCCAAGCTGAACAGACTAAGTGACCTCAACCACTCCTCACACAGCCTCCCCTCAAGGCCTTTCACAATCTTCATTCCCCTCCTTTGGACACTCTCTAATAGCTGAATATCTCTCTTTTATTGCAGTGATCAAAAGTGACACAATATTCAAGGTGAGGCTGCATCCATCCCTATCTGTGTTGTACACCATTCATATCAATAAAGAGTTTTTGAAGAGGAGGGTGTTGGGGAGCAGCAGGGGCTGTGCTGCAGAGGAGGATGAGCGGCAGCAGGGGTGGACTTCAGGATAGACTATGTCCTCACCAAGAGAAATCACCCTGGACTACCCGAGCAGGCAAACAGGGAAGGGCTGTCACAGCAGTGGATCCTATCAACAATCCAGTGGCAATGGGATGAATGTGAGATGACAAGTCAGGTCCAAGGTCAAGTTAAACCAGGAAATTCAGCCAACATCAGCTGGGGACAAGGCACAGATACATCAAAACTCAGCTCAGAAACTACTTCAGGCTAAGCTGAAATAAGGTACCCAGGCCCATGTGTACAGTGTGGAAGAAGGTCCCAGAGGATCCCAGGTGAGGCTAGCCAGAACCATTAATCATTGCAGTGCCTTCATGGCCTTGACACAGAGATTCTTTTTTTCTTTTTCTTTCTTTTTTTTTTTTCATGCTAAGTAAACTGCTTCTGGGATGTACTTGTAATTACTTTTCTTATATTTTGACAGACATGTACAGCTGTGCTCTTCAAGTTCTTAAAATTCTTATTAACATAGGTTTATTCATTTCAATAAGAGCAATATACAATACCTACTCATAAAGAAATATGAAATTGGGTCATATTAGTTCAGTGACAGCATTTTATTTGTGCCTTAAAGCTTCCTATGAGAAATTAGCCAGAAAATATGAAGAAAAGTTCTCTAAGTGGTCTCCTAAGATCTATGTACAGAAGGTGGTAGAACCACCAGTAACCACAAACAGTCCAGTGCTCTCTGAGGATTTCTTTCTCCTTGCTTGCCATTTGTATGCACACACCTGCTTCCAGCAGCACGGCTCCATCCCTACTGGCACTTCTCAGGCACAGTATGTTATTTTCATTGCTATGGCATGGAGAGCTTGAATTTAACACGGAGAGTGCTTTTATTTAAACACTGCACAACTCAAGCAGTGAGAGTTTGGCTTTGACTGCAGACCAGAGCCTCAGGCTTTGAAAATAGAAACCAAACTTTGTTCTCTATAGCTGCAACCCACTTCCTTGTTGAAAAATAGCAACTACTCCGTGCAGAGCCTGTGCAGAAGTTGTGCAGCTTCACAAGGATAGATTTTTATTGAGAAGAATTACTGCATAGAAAAGATCTTACTATTACTGAGTTTTTGAATAAACATGGTGACATAGAGCAAGGACGATTAGCTAAATTTAGAGCACAGACTCAAATTCCTTCACCTTACATTGACGATCATGTCTATTTTCGGACTATAGTTGTCACCAGAGAAAGACTTTTCCACAAATAAATTAGAACACTAGTGGCCTGGAGGTGTTATTTTTTTTTCTACTGTCCATACGCAAAGTCTAAGCAAGTAAATGGTCTATGCTAGGTGATTTAATATGAGACTAGAATAGTAACTCGTAGAAACAGTTTGGTTTTTTCAGTTGATGAGTAAACAAAGATTATTCTTTCCCTCATGCAGGTTCCTCAGGAATTTGTCTTCTGATCAACACACATTTCTGTATGTCTGTAAACAGTACTGGGAGAAAATGTGGCTGGTAAGACAGGGATGGTTTTGTTAGTCTACTCCTGCTGTGAACCCAAGTGTTTGGAGTGATCTGAATTGTCTTGTATTTATTCTTCATTTTATGTTCTCTCTGCATAGAAGTACCAAAAGACATAATATTGCCTTGAAATAAATTTTTATTTTTGACTTCTGCTCCTAGATGTGTAATTTACTCAACAAACACTACTTTTCTTTGTTCTCTCTCTTAATTAGCCCATTTGGAGACTTCTTTCCTACTTAGTTTCACAGGCATGCCCACCTTGTTTTGATGTCTTCTGCTCCAGGGTCACCCTTCTCAAAGAGCACTTTTTCTCACCACTCTTCCATTTATTCTTATCTCAGCCCCTTTCTTCATGTTTGTTTTGGTATGCCTACTTTTTATGTGTAAATGCTATTTTTCTCACTGCCTGTCTTTAAGGATTCAGTTGACACAGAGAAAGCACACGTTTCATTACACTGGATTTTTAATACTACTTATGCCAGACCTTTTCAAAAGACTTTTAAATACAGTTAATACATTACCTCTCAAGTCAAGAAGGTTGCTCTTCTCTTGAAAAAAACTGATTTTATCATCTTGATAGTATTATAAATGCACTGCCTGGCTGCTCAGTCAACATTTCCATTATAAATACTATTCTTCCTATAACTCAATCATTTCATATTATAATTGTGCTGGCCCACAAGTACTGGCTCACTTACGATGTTTTGTTCAAATCTGAAAAGGAAAAACAATGACCTTGTAAAAGCTCTTACTTTTCTGAATCTAAGTAAAAGACTAACATAGTAATGTTAGAAGAAAGCTGTTGCCTATGCTGTATTCCTTTCCCATTCCAAGGTAATATTATTGCAAAAAAACAAGTGCTGTTCTGATACTTCATCTTTAATTTAGACTTCCCTAGAATTTGTCAGCTTAAATCAGAGACTCAACACTATTTTTATGCAGCTTTTTTGTACTTAACGACAAGACAATCCATTCTGCTGCAGAGCAGTAAACAAGCTCACTGTAAGATGCCAATTGAGAATCACAATGGGAAATAACTGATCTCCTGTGTGATATTAGCTAAAATAGTGTGTCCTACAGCCAACCTTGAGACTTGGTAAAACATTGTTTTGTGAGAGATTAACTCACGCTTAATACAAACTGCAGCAAACCCCATATATTATCAGATAATACAGAGGCATTTTTAAACAATTTTAGTTTGTTGAGAGGCGATTACAGCAAGCAATAATACATATCTGTCAAGAGACATCTGTGTATTTATAGTTCACGTGTACATGTGCACGTGTGCTTATGAAGTTAAAAAGAATTTAAAAACAACTTTTAAATCTGATCTCTACCATTCTGTTGCCATCGATACTGGCACAGTACTGAAGTGCTCCTGATTAATTCAGACATGTAAGAAAATGTCCAGGGTGATTAGGTTACTTATTTTCTGAGATGGCTATGGGCTGCTGAACCTCACACCAAAGTAAAAGAACTGTAAATCTGAAATAACTGTCAAAGGGGTTACTGGTGGTATTGATGTTGAGTTTTTCACTATTTTGATTTAGAAAAATAGTCCAAAGCATCTAAAGTGTAAACCAATGAAGTTTGCAAGTAATCTTAGTGAAACGCTTTCATTACACAGCAGTAAGACTGAGGAAGTGAAAATTTATAAGAAGTTATTTCTTTATATCTATCAAATACTTGCCTTCACTCAAAAAAACCCCCTAAAAACCAAACGAAACAATCAACCAACCAACCAACTTGCCCCCCCCAAAAAAACCACAAAACACCACAACAAAAAAAATCCCAGCCCTGAGATCATATTAAAAGCTCAGATCTAAGTGATTGGAAGCTGATGAACATTGGCCTGATCATCAAGAAGGGCAAGAAGGAGGACCCTGGAAACTACAGGCCTGTCAGTCTCACTTCAGTGCCTGGTAAAGTTATGGAGAAGATTATTCTGGGAAGTATTGAAAAACACTTGAAAGACAATGCAGTCACTGGTCACAGCCAACATAGCTTTAGGAGAAGAAAGTCCTGCTTATCCAACCTGATTTCTTTTTATGACAAATTAAACCACCTAGCTGACCAAGGGAAGCCAGTTGAAGTAATCCTTTCGTATTTCAGTAAAGCTTTCACTATTGTCTCTCACAGTATCCTTCTGTACAAAATCTCCAGCACACAGCTGGATAAACACATCATGTAGTGGGTGAACAGGTCAAGCACAGAGAGTAATAGCGAATGGGGTAACATCAGACTGGGGTCCTGTCACTAGTGGGGCTCCACAGGACTCCATCTTAGGCCCACTGCTCTTCAATATCACAGGACACAGGACTGGAAGGGATACGAAAATAGTTTACAGATGACACAAAACTGAGAGGACCTGTTGCCTCCTTTGAAGGCAGGGAGGCCCTGCAGAAAGACTTCAACAGGACTGGGAAATCACCAACTACATGAAGTTCAACAAGGGCAAGTTCTGAATTCTGCACCTGGGATGTGGCAACCCTGGACGTACATATAACTTGGGACTGAGACGCTCGAAAGCAGTGCCACAGAAAGGGTCCTGTAGGTCCTGGTTGATGGCAAGTTGAATTTGAGTCAGCAGTGTCTTGGCAGCCAGGAGGGCCAACTGTCTCCTGGGGGGCATCAGGCAAAGCATCACCAGCCGGTCAAGGGAGGGGATTGTCCTGCTCTGCTCTGTACTCGTGCAGCCTCACCTTGAATACTATTGTGTGCAGGTTTGGGCACCACAATGTAAGAAAAATATTCGGCTATTAGAGAGTGTCCAAAGAAGGGCAATGAAGATGGTGAAGAGCCTTGAGAGGAAGCTATATGAGGAGCAGCTGAGGTCACTTGGTCTGTTCAGCTTGGAGAAAAGGAGACTGAGGGAAGACCTCACTGCAGTTACAACTTCCTCACAAAGGGGAGAGAAGGGGCAGACACTGATCTCTCCTCTGTGGTGACCAGTGACAGGACCCAAGGGAATGGCCTGAAGTTGTGTCAGGGGAGGTTTAGGTTGAATATTAGAAAAGGATTCTTCACCCAGAGGGTTGTTGGGTGCTGGAACAGGCTCCCTAGGGAAGTGGTCACAACACCAAGCCTGCCAGGGTTCAAGGAGCGTTTGGATGATACTTTCAGGCACATGATGTGACTCTTGGGGATGGTCCTGCGCAGGGCCCAGGAGTTGAACTCAATGATCCCTTCCAAGTCAGCATATATTCTGTGATTGTAACTGCACTTCCTATTTTATTTGGTGGTAAAAAAGTATAAGGCAGAGAACTTCCTTTAAACTTAATAGCTAGCAAACTAAGATTAATGCACCACCTTTCAAGCATATTTAGCTTATTCAGGTCATGGAGAAGGTACAACAAAATGTGACACAGAGAAAGCGATATAAAAAGGAGCCATGTCTCAGGATGCCTGAAAAATACCTGTCTTCACTTAAATAGATTCATTGGGCCACATGATTTATAACTAATGATTGTTCTTTTACCAGCAGAGAAGGAATAACCCTGTTATTCTCAATTGTTTCATATTAAAGCTATCCTGAATGTTCCTTCACAAAGTATGATTGTATTCAGTGTGGAAGAATATTGTAAGGAAAATAAAGGAACTCCAGTGGGAGTAAAATAAGAATTACCAGCATTACCAATACAAATTGCTTCAAATGTCCTATTTCATACGATCAGGATGCTGTAACTGAAGACATATCAGCTTATACCAGTCAGCATTATTTCATTTTCTCTTGCCATCCTCTGGCTGAGAATTTCTGTTTTGTACTGTTCAAGTTGCTCTGCCACCTGTCAGTGTTATCTTGATAAGTATCTTTCCTTTCCCAGTTAAAATGCACGGTAGGTCATGCATATGAAAAACATTCCTATTTCTTGTAAGTGATCAGAGCACACATTATATCCTGGGGTTATCAGAAAGCCCCTATGAATATGTCCAACCATTCCTCCACTGAGGTGATGCTTAAAGTTTCACAGTATGAGCTTCAGGTATTGCTACTGTTAAATGCTTTTTTTTAACTAGGAAACTTTTATGACAGAAAGCTATTATCTGCCTTACCTCGCAGATAACATCATAAAGCCTAAAATTATTTGCTGCTTTTTTGCAAAGTACTTGTTATGTTCTACTTACTCCTTCTTCCCTTCATGTGTATGGATAGATATAGATACACATATATAAGTTCCCCATTTCATTCTACACATGGGAAATTAACAATAGCAATTATCTCCATTTCTTGCACCTGCAGGCACTTATCCCTTTGTAAATAGCATATAAACAAAATACGCTATTTGAGTACTTATAATATGTATGCCCAAACCTTATTGTTACTTGAGGGAAAAAAAGGACAGTAGAAGTAATATTTCCATTTGACAAATTCATGTGCAATATTGAATCTTCTACTGCAGTTACTTTAGAGGCTACGTTGCTCCATAGAGTTTCAAGGTAAGCAGATCAGCGACATCTGTGTAAGGGCAGTGCTAACTCTACATGCCTAGAGAAAGGCAGTGTCAACACAGGCAGAGTAGTCAGCATGTGATGGAAAAGCTTTCTTCTTTTTTGGGCTGATGCTGGAGGCACAGAGAAACAGCAGTCGTGCCTAGAAATTGCTTCACTAAGTGCTTCATACTGGAGCAACTTAGGACTCAGATGTGTTTCCAGGAGATCTTAAAATGCAGTAAATACTGACAGATTGTGAAAATCTTATATTTTCTCTGTTTAGTGTCAGACAGGATTCCCTGTGTTGTAAGATGGGTAAGCATATAAAAATAATGATATTTCCTTCACAATGCAGTTTTGACAGGCTGTACATGACAGGGGAATTTTAGGTTAAATATTAGAAAAGGTTTCTTCACCTAAAGGGTAGTTGGGTGCTGGAACAGGATCCCCAGGGAAGTGGTGACAGCACCAAGCCTGACAGAGTTCAAGAAGCATTTGGACGATACTCTTGGGCACATGATGTGACTCTGGGGTCTGTCCTGTGCAGGGCCAGGAGTTGGACATGTTGATCCTTGTGGGTCCCTTTCAACTCAGCAGATTCTGTGAGACTGTGATTCTATGTAGACTAATGGTAGGCAAGTGGGATAGTTTGGCCCAAGGACCACCACTTGGAAAGATTAGAGAGTCCAAACTTCTTACAGTAGAATATGTCATCATATAGATAAGAGATGTATGGAGACTATATATTTGTGAATATAGTAGAGAAAGTAAAATCTTGGCCTTCAACTCTTTGATGCTTTGTAAGTCATTAGCTTCATGAGAAGGCCTCAGCCAGGAACAAACATGTCCTCAAGCTAAAGTCTATTGGCTGGCTCCTATTTAAAACAAAACCAAACCACAAAAAGGGAAAACAAGCCCCCCAGTCACCCTCCATTTTTTTCACACCTGAAACTCCCCCCCAAAAAACCCATCAAACCACAGAACAAAAATGAACAGAAAAAAAACCCTAAACAATATTTAAAAATCCACACCTTTTTTAACCATACATTGCATATTTTTGAGGGACAGAGCAAGAAAACACTGCCTAGTTTCCATCATTCTATTTTATCAGGAGGTAAGAGTGAATTCACTACCATCTCTTGCATCTCCCATGCTGAAAAATGTATGCTTCAGAACAGCCTAAGGAGTTGTGTTCTATGTCCCTAATTTCCTAGAATGTTAACAGTGAAGACTAAAGCAACTTGGATCATATTATGAACATGTTTAAAGGTAATCCAGGGCCCTAAATGCTGCCCAGAGGGGATTCTTTGAAGTAGGAAATTCTTGCCCAAAAATGCAATGACTTACATTGTTCAAGTCAAGCAGTGTAGCAAAATGAGGTCAAATAATAAGTACTGAGTTATTGACATTCCTGTGGTTTCTCTGTGTAAGCATTGGGTAGTGTAGGCTGGATGATAATTAAAGTTTGCACATATTGTACAGCTTTCCAATGTCAATATGATTTTCTCTCACATAAAACTTGAATCAGAAGGTTAAAGGTGATGTCCACCTTAAATGTGAACATATCTGTAAATGTTTGCCCTTATGCAGGTTACAAGTCTGGTAATAGTGTGCCAGGTGAGGGGTTTTTGTTTGTTTTTCTCTTCATGACTACAAGTCATGACTACAAGCAAAGAAAAGCTGTCTAAATTGAATCTGATATCCAGTCTTACTTTGGTTTATTGCTACTATTTGATTCAAAGAATTTTCTAACTCATGTGTTTTAGTTTTCATAACAAATATGCTAGAATTTTTAATTTTCCTGAACTGATCCTTGTGGGTCCCAAATACTTTGTACTCCTTATCAGCACCCTAGCTGATTCCTCTTGAACTACTAAATAAACTGACACTAAAAAGCAGAGCAGCAAAACCATGTTTGTTATTTTCAGCAGTAAGAGGTGTTATTTCTTGCTTGTAATAATGCATAAAAGTCTTTATCAGGGAACAAAAACAACAGTCAAGTGTCAAGGGCTGAACCACAGGAAATAAAAATCTCTTATACTTTAAGCAGAGTGGATGAAAGAAAAAAAGACAAAAAATTAGACAGCTGGAAAGTCCCAGAAAGGAGAGAAGTCAAGGCAGCAGGCACATCTGATATGATCAGCAGCAGTCATAGCACACTCATTATCTAACCAGGTATGTTTCACTGGAATCCAAAGTCATTAGATGAGCAAATATTTTGCCTTCAGAAAAAGTCTGAATGATCTGATAACGGGCACATGGCAAGGTATAATTGTCTCATGCTTTAATCCTGGCTTATTTCACTGCATAGCTCAGGACGAATCACTTTTCACCCCTCACCATCTTCTAAGTGTGAATAATTATATCTATCCCACTTCACAAAGGTGGTATTAGGAACAATTTAATTGATGCCTATGCAGTGCTTTAAGAAACTTGGGTGGGTAGATCAATGCTAAATTAGAGTAGGCAATTATATTCAGCCTGAGGGAGAGAAATCAATATCCATATGGCAAGGCAGGAGGAATACTTTCATGAGCCTCTTTTAAATCTCCCTTACTCCACTCACATTCCTGTATTTTGCGTACTTCCTTGGAATTACTTCTGGACAGTGCCAGAAAAGATGAGAACACAGTCAGAACCCATGAGTCCATATCTGTGGGGGACAACAGCCAAAATGCTCTGTCTGAGACTGGAAGAGAAAGTAAACAGCAAAAGTGGTTACAGCTGAAGCTCTTCCATATTACGTAAAGTCTAGAATTCTCCAGTTTTACACATATACTTGGATTTTTAATCAGGTTTTACCTTTTAGGAGACTATTATATTTCTAGAGGAAACCTGAAAATGCTGACACTTTGGGTTTTGCATTTTATGGCAAAATCTTTTCCTTCCTTTGGAATAATGACTGAAACTTTCATACTGTTACTGTCTCCATAAAATTATTTCTTAAATTAAGTGAGATATCACCTGACCTTTCAAAATTACTTTGGAGGACCAGGTCATTCATAGGGGGCAAGGGAAAAAAGTTTCTAAAGATAATTTTCATGTCTAAATACATAAATTCAATTAATAAATATTTTCAAAATATTAGATTTATCTCAAAACAGTACTGAAACATGAAGATATTTAAATATGGTTCTATAGTATTTTTCTCACGTATGATATGAGGAAAAATCCCTACAAATTTTACGGAAAGGCATACTTTTTGCAAAAAGAAAATTGTGTGTGTATATATATTAAAAAAAAATATATATATATAAAGAATTAAATTTGTTGCATTCACAGGACCCAGATCATAATTTTGCTGTGATCTCCAATGAGTTCAGAGAGCTGTTTTTTCTAGGAGGCGAGGACTTTTTCTGGTGAGGGGGTGAGAAATAGCAAATGCAGTGATCCGTAATTATTAGTGGAATTCCTTTGGGTGAAGGGGAGGAGCCGGCATCTGAAATTATGTCAGGCTAGCCCTGGAGCATGAGACCACCTTCATTTCTCAGATCCAGGGCCAGAATTAAACAGCAACTCAGATTTAGGCCTGGATAGCACACTGTATGAATACCGACAGATATATTCTTGGAGAATGTGTGCACACAAGTGTACATGTGTGTTGCACTTCATGATCCTGGCAATTAAAAGGGAGATTTTCAAGTGAAGACTGGATTATATTTGAACACAGACCCTTTTTTTCTGATGTTTGTTGCTATTGAGATGTGTTTTGTAAACAGTGCAAAAGCATATTCAATTTCTGCAAGTTAAAAAGGCTGGGTCTTTTAATAAAAAAGTGCTTCTACACGAAATCTTTCTCTTTACTGTTACTGATGATGCTGTTGGTGGTTTTGGGGACTTGCAATTAAAAGTCAAGTGGAAGTTTTTGTTTATTTTGCAATAGAATTCTTAAATATTTAAGAAGGACCTTAAGTCTAGCTCGCCTTGAGAAAATATATATGAATTAATAATTTATGTAGTTGTTTTGCAGAAAATTAAAGGTTGGGAACAAGTGTTTAAAAATTAAGTCATTCACAATCTAAAATAGCAGATGTTATTTTGTCAAAATCTTGCAAACAACAAAATACAAAGAGGTGTTATCTTCTCCTTGATCCAGCTGAAATCTTAATGATTCATTACAATTGAGCAGATTCTAAAGCCTGAGGCTAGCTAATGTCAGAATAATGAAGAGGAACTTCAATTATGTAGCCCAGATTTTTTTAATTTGTTTTTGTTTTAGTTTGTTGCCTGCAGTGAGACTCTGTATCTCTGTATTTCGTGGTGGTTTGGAAAAACACTCCCACGAAAATCACTGCATATTTCTTTAGGAATCCTGTAATGGAATCCCCTGCAATTAAAATGTGTGTGCATCTACCTGTGTAAATAATAACAACATCATAGCTGTGTAAATAATGACGTCATCATCATCAACACCACGAGATTTTAGATGGAAAAGAGATACTGCAATTACATAGCTTAATAACTTCAAGATTCTTACTCCTTTTTTCCCAAATCATTTCTTTTTTCTTCTTCTTTCTTTTTTTATAAATGACAGCTGTCTCTAACTCTCACTTAGTTTAGACACTATATTTAGCCAATTTCTGGTCAGCATCATGTCGTACATGTTTGATAATGGGTTTTCTTCTTGGCTTTGATAAGTTGCCTTGTCAATACAGTTCCAAAATTCTGCTTCTGTATATTTAAATGTCATCTATGATGAACTCTCTATTGAGAAGTTGTAAACAAATAGTCGTGCTGGTACTAAGGCCAGGCATACAGCCTTTTGGAGCCATATTTTTACAACAAAATTCTCTTTACAACCACATTACCTAAGTTCTAAACACAGTCAAATCGTTAGTCCTACTTCTGGATCTGTTTCCAGTGCAAGGCTTCTACTAAGATCAATGCAAAACCCTCAAAAAAAAAAAGAAAAGTATAAGAATTTGGGCAAAGATTTATTCTGTGAATACAAATTCTAAGAGGTCTGTCTCTGCAGAAGTGTAAACCAGGATCTGAAGAAACCATACATTAATTTCTCTTCTCTTTTTTTTTTGCTTGTTTGAGTGTGACTGCAACTGCATGTATAAAACTTTTTAAAGACAAAACCCTATCAGTCTGCAGCCACAACTGCAAATATAAAAGAGATTTCTTTTCTCTTAAAAGATTTGTACAGCAGAGCAGATGAGAGAATTTTGTGCTTAGATTCCATCTAACAAGGACCCAAAGGATTTCACTGCTTTTAAAAATGTAAGTTAAGTAGAAACAACTTCAATTTGAATAAAAAGTATATGTAGGAAAAATATAGTCATAAAAGGGTGCTCTTTCAAGATACTATGTGAAGATTTAGCAATGTGATTCCTGAAACGCAAATAAAGACTCAACAGCTAAAAATTTGTACATTGCCTGATAATATAATTCAGCTCAGCAATTTGGCATTTTCTGCTCAGAGGAAGCCAAGTATTGGCAATTCATCTACACTGATGCTAAATTATGGTTGGTATAGATATATAAGACTGTAATTTCACAGTAATAATAAATGAGAAACTTTTACAAAAACTACATACATAACAGTTCACAGACTCAGTCTGTTCCATTTTCCTTCTAAATGTTCATCTTCAACCAACATTCCAAAAATCAATCTCTTTTTTTTCTTGTTTTATTTTTCTTGTTCTGAGTTGCTGTTTGTGAGATTGACTATTCCTAGTGATTTCAGAGGAAGCTAGGTTTGCCTAGTATGCATATCTTAATAAAATGCCAAAACTCTGAATAAACTGGAGTACTTGAAAGTAGAATCACTTTTCTAAATATTAAATGTAAGGGGCATAAAGAACAGACTGATTTGATAGCATTAGAAGCTTGCATCTCTTGACTTTCTCTAGGTGTACATTTCCATATATGTAATCTTTCAATTTTTTAATGTTCTTTCTACTGAGCAACTAAATCTCATATTTCCACTGCTAGAATTATTTTCAGCATTTATTGTGTCAGTGTTAATCAACACAGTCAAAACATAAATCTAGTGCCTAGTTCTTAAGGGTGAATTATGATGTGACAACCATTTTGTTCTCCCTTTCCAGACATAAAATGGAACTTATGTACATGATCAAGTTCTAAGGGTTTCCCACATAATACAGTGTATTGCTGTGACACGCAGTAGTAATGCAAAGATGAAATATTAGAAATGTTCAGATTTTGAAACAGCTGGTTTGATTTCCTGCATGATATGGTTGAAACCCAGAGTTATAGCACACAAAAAACATCGGGGGTCTGAAATTCATTCTTTGCAAGTGATTGAGAGGGGAAAAGAAAGAAAATCTTTTGTTATTAGTTATGGAACAGAGGAGAACATCTAGCATGTCTTAGAATATCTGGCAACTCAATGGTTAGAGAGCATGCCTCACACCTTGAAGTTCGAGAGTCAGATATTTACTCTGTTCCATACTCAAAATAATCTGAAATTAAAATCTCTACCTTCTTCTTTCCTGATAAAATTCCTCTGAAGACTTTCTATGAAATATTTTAGTTGCAATGAGGCATCACCTTATGACAAGGTAAAAATAATTTTGTACCAACATTGTTAACTGCTACATTGTTAAGTACTATGAAACTTTATGCCTTTGCACCTCTAAAAGACAGAGTAGTTTTAAATTTTTTCAAATGTCTGAAGCTCTGCAGACTTCAGTAAAACAAAATTCTTTATAATTCAATTGAAGTTCTGGCCCAAAGGATCTAAGAAAACCGTCAAACATTAAGTGAAAATAACTTATAATTGTGTTTCCCAAAACCTCTTTTTATCTAGTAACAGAAAGTAAGATACAGAAATATTTTGAGAAGCTGATAATGTATCTGACACTTCTTCCAATTTCCAAATGATCTGGAATTCACAAACAGCTGGTTTGCATAATATCTACAAGCACTGCAGATTAGATGCAAGCTATCACTTTCAACAGGACTAGCCAATCTGAAAGTGCGTTCTCCTTTACATTTTCGCAGTCATGTCTCATTACACAGCTAATGTTCTATTACTCTGTCTAATGTAACATGACATGACTGGTAAAATTTGAGGAAGCAGACAATTTTTCATATTAGAAACCCACTCTTCCTCTCTCTGAACTGGTTGTCAATTCCTTTTTGAATGCTCCACACTGTAAATTTGCCTAAAATCACTTATGTAGGAGAGCTAGAGAACATAGCAGCTATCTTACCATCAGAGGAATGAAAAGCCAAACTTGAACAGCTTGGTATGTCACTTAAAAAAAAAATTATGACATATGATGTTTGTTTCTTTGAATTTGCTTTGAAAGCCTGTTATGGTTGAATACAAGGCTTTTTTCTTCTGTTTATATATTCAACTACCCACACATACAAAATATAATCAGGTTGTACTTTTTTAATTAAGAAAAACATCACTTAGATAGAAATTAAGGAAAGTATATTGCAAAGTTTGATTTTTTTTTTTTGGAAGCTGAATTGAAAGCAAAATTGAATTGAACTGAGAGCTGAATTGAGAGAGTAGGATTGAGAGCAGATGGAAATATCTTAGTTCAGCACATGTGTCATGTATGTTGTCCTTAGACCAATGCAATTCCCATTAACTTTGATGAATGATCTCTTTCAGTAACAATTTTGGACCATATTGAACGAATACTTCTTTGGCACATCTGTCTGGAGTATGAGAAGTGCTGTGTCCTAACCTGAATGGCAGCTAGACCATAATCCCCAGGTGGATAGATTTGATTCTACCTGTTGTCTTCAGCAGGGCTAAGACTGATATAAGATGTTATTTCAGTTTTAAGATTTCAGATGAATACATTGACTTAAATCCACACGATATCCAATTTCTTGTGTTCTATATGGGGCTGGCATCTAGAGAAAAAAGAAAACTTTATGTCTAAACTTACTTAAGTTTGATATAAGAAACTTTTTGAATAAGATAGTGAAACACATGATGATCTTTCTTTAAGGAACATGGAAAAATACCATATTTGTATAGAATATTTCTAATGTCAACAATCATTACTTAACAGTTCAGGACATTTTCATAATCTCAAAAGTTACCAGGCCTTATTAAGTCATTGACAATCCTGAGTGATTACAGGATCAGGAACACAAATTAGGTTAGTAAGAAGTAGCAACGGTCTTATAAAACCAGGTTCTTCCAAGTTTATAGCAATTATGTGTTTGGCTGTCTTAGAAATTCTAGTCCCTCTAGTCAGTGGCAACAACACTTCTACTTGCACATTACTTAAAACAAAAACTATTAATAATATAACTTAACAAAGCCTTATTACAGAAAAAAAAAGGGCCTTACTAAAAAAGTTTCTGCTCTACTCTGATGTCAAGTGCTTCTTTGTTTCTCTACTTTTTCTGTCAGTCAATCAGTGTCTATGGAGACAAATTCCCTGTCTTGGCAGTAGCTAGGTTAGGTATTAATTGGGCAAAAGTACTTTATGTGATAGAATTAATTTTTATTTTGGTGCATCAAAGCTACATAGTCTCAAAGAAAGGCTGTAAAAGCTGTTTCTTTTTCTGAGATTTTGGAAAGCTTCTGAAAACTAGAATAGAAAAAATAAAAGTAATGCTTTTTACTTAATGTCTTTAGATACATATTTAGTATTTTTGACAGTCAAAACAGTATTTTCTTAATTTAAGTATAGATAAACATTTATACTCGGCAACAGGAAATCATTAACAATACTTTTTTTTTGTTAAAAATCTGCTATAAAAATCAATTTTGGTGTGTGGGCCTTTTGAAAAGAAAGGTTGTTATTCAGTTTACAACGAGGAAAATTTCATGCTGTGATACTGAATATTCTAAATATATTGTATTGCAATAACCACAAGATCATAAATTTTCCTAAACTGTCAAGTTAAGTATATCATACTTCAACAAAATTATTACTTGGTTATATTTTATTGAGGTAACAAAAATAGTAAAAGATTCAATCTGCAGAATAAATTTTCTACATGTAAGTTAGTGGGTTTTTTTAGTTGCTGCACCATTATGAAAGAATGACATTAAAGAATGTTCCTAGACTTTACCCCACGGTAAATAAAATAGATTTTATTGCAAACTTTTCACTCAGGAAGAATACACACTTATGCTACATGTTTTTCATACTTAAAAAGTAACTAAAAAAAGATGAAGCAGAAGTATGAAAGAACTCAGTTTGTCTTAGTCATACTGCTAATGAAAAAAAAAAGGAAAAGAAAGAAAGAGAGTCGTACATTAAATATACGCTATAACAATGGATTAAGCTTTTTTTACATAATCAATAGGATACATACAATATTTTTTGCAGGTCTGAAAATTGTAGACTAGAATTCATCAAAAGTGTTGGCACTCCAGCTATTTTTTTCCTGACCATCCTAATTCTTAAGTTTTCCAGCTTTCTCTAGATATTTTTTATTATTTAGATCTCCCATTTTTAAAAAATAAAGTATGAAAATGAAATTTCTGTGTGGCAGAATCCAACAAATAAAATATTTCAAGTTATTTTTATTTCACTCTCAACTCATATCATATCATTAATATGCCATGGCTTCTCATTGATAGAAAGCTGAGCGTGAGCCAACAGTGAGCTCTCACAGCACAGGTGGCCAACTGCATCCTGGGTTGCATCAAGAATGGCCAGCAGGTCAAAGGAGGTAAATCTCCTCCTCTGCCCTCATGAGACCCCACCTGGAGTGGGAGTCTCCAGCACAAGGACATGGACCTGTTGGAGCAAGCACAGATGAGGGCAATGAAGATGATTAGAAGGATGAAGCACCTCCTCTCTAAAGATGGGCTTAGACAGCTGGGGTTGTTCAGCCTGGAGAAGAGGAGGCTCTGGAGAGATCTCACTGCGGGCTTCCAGTAACTAAAGAGAGCTTATAAAAAGGAGGAAGGCAGACATTTTACATAGTGACAGGACAAGATGCAATGTTTTTAAACTGAAAGAGGTTAGATTTAGACTAGGTGTTAGGAAAAAATTAGTTCCCGTGAAGGTGGTGAGGACTTGGACAGGTTGCCCAGAGAAGCTGGGGATGCCCCATCCCTAGAAGTGTTTAAGGCCTGAGCAACCTGATCTAGTGAATGGTATCGCTGCCCAAAGCAAGAAGCTTGGAACAAGGTGATCTTTGAGGTTCTTTCCAACCCTACCCATTCTCTGATTCTATAATATGCTTTTGGAATACAGTATTTACTGTGCGATGCACCTGTCTTGCACAGCAGCCACTAAAACTACAGACGGGTCCATTCTTGACAACTAATTCTTTAGAAATTACTTTAAGGTGACTTTACATAAACAGTAAATACTGAGTTGCTCTTAAAACAAAGTGGTTTTGATTAATAGCTTTCAGGTGCTTTTGTTTATCAGCACAATCTCATAGGGAGCTTTTTTTTAAAAAAAAGGGAAGGACCACAAAAAATCATTTAGCTTAACTGCTACCCAAAGCTGAATTAGCCGCCCCTAAAAAAATTCTCAAGAAATATTTCTTTACACATCTTCTCCAAATTTCCATGAAAAAGATTCCCTAATCTTCACAAGAAATCTGTCCATATGTAACCACCAGAATTATACCTTTCCTCTTTGTGGAACAATGAATAGGGTTAAAAATTGCAGAAGAGAAAAAAGAAAGGAAAATTGTCTTTTGAAAATGTGTGCTTAGAAGAATGAAAAGCAATAGCCCAAGTGCTATCTGCTGTGGATTCCATCAGGAACAACAGTGTTGTTCTGAAAGGCAGCTATTTACCATTCAGAAGGGGGAATTCTTATATTCTGCATTCCCCCAAAATATTACCCCTAAAATTGTCCATATTTTCAGTAGTCATCTCTTCTTCTGCATTTCAGAATTACTAGCTTCCTAGCTATATATACATACATGTATATATATGTTTGTCTATACATACATATATACGCACACACCTACATTCCAATCCCACACATATTTTAACTCTATGAAAGAACATACCCTTGTTATCATGTCAGTCTGCCAGCTGAATTGGTATCCTTTTTTTCTTTGTTGCCAGGACTATTACAATGAAATTGTCTCCACTTTTGATATCATACTATAAAGATTCCTGAATCTCTGACAACTCAAGGCATTATGATATACTCCTCTTACACTGTTAAATCAGACATTGAGAGCAGAGTTCTCTGTAGAGCATAAGTAAAGATTTATAGACATGTTGAAAGAACACTTTCCCTTCTGCCTTCTTAAAATAATTATGACTTTCCATGAATCTATAAATCAAGTGTAGAATGACAAAAGCATAAGGAAACAAGCCACAAAAATACCATTTACAATAAGCCCTAGTGGACTTATTTCAGCAGCATATCACATCTTTGGTGAAAACTGTATATAATTTTTTCAAAAAGACATATATGCCGTAATATGAAAAATAAGTATTTATTTTGCCTGTCACTATGTTTCAAAAGGTTGCTTTCTGCCTTGATTGTTTTGTTACTATAATACTTCCATATGATGGCACTAAATATTAAAGGAATGAACAGATACAAAGTGAGAGACATGTAAAAGGGCACTATATGACACAAAAGAAACATAATAGATTGACCATTTCTAACAGTCACAAAGAAATGTTATCATGTAGAATAAAAGTAAGCACCCCTGAAATTTTACAGAGAACTTTGCAACTCAATTCAGGCTGAAAGAAAAATTCTCTGATTTGTTTGATCTAGCAGCAGCAGCTACGCGAGCTTATCTATCAATACATGGGGTTAGGTAGCTGCTGTGTGTTCACGGGTATCAGTGACTTTCCACACTGCCATTTCTACCTAAGTCTAATATATCTCACTGTATCAGTACACACCACTGAATTAACACCCTTCATTCTTTGTTCTAATTACACAGAATAAAATCATTCAATATTAGCTGTTAACTTGTCAAGAAATGGTGGGGACAAAACCATCCTTCTGTTACACGGATTGTAATTGCAGAATTTCTTTCTCAGGTGCTCTCTGGCAGTCTCTCAGCTGAACAGTGCCTTGTCAGGCTGTAAAACCATCCTCACATCTGGCTGTTCAGGTATTTTGGCTCACCCTCTCAGCACCTCAAATAGCTGGCAGGGTTTCCCCTCAGCCTCACAAGCACTGGACAACACACACAAGGCTCTCACAACAACAGGGTTATTCCATTCAGTGAAGCGCACCCTACTCATGAGGAGCCATCAGCAATTCTTTTAAATGAGAAAACTTCATTCACAGTCATTCATAGCTGACTATTTTACTCATCACTCACATCTCCCTCACTGTGTGGCTCCACATGGGCAGTAGTCTGGGTTACCCCATTCTGCTTGGGTTTGTAACCCCCATCTTTCTTATCTTCAAAAACTGGCTGTACCTCAAATGCTGTCTGCAGTTTTATGCCATGAATCTGATCCCTGCATTTTCAAGAGAGATTGCTAAAGCATTCAGATAGACTCCTGCTGTTCTGTAGTGGTACATTCATTTCACATACTCAGATCCAGTGAAAATCATTAAATGTAAGCACTAAAAGATGCTGTGGACACACAAAAGAAGTGCCTAAGAACTAGTTATCTAAAGGATTTGTATTATTAAATTGCGTCAAACCAAAATATATCAATTTGTGTGATGACTTCAAATAAAAATGTAGCATAAATTCAAAAGATTTATGAATTACAAAGGGTCAGCACTCAAAACATTGTTCTTACAGCAGACATGCACGACAAAGCACTTTAAATATAAGACCATGAACAGTAAAATAGAAAAGGTTGCTTTCTGCAGAGGAAGTGAAATAACTGCTAAAAGAAAACAGGGGGTTTAGACCTATTAAGTTAGTGTATTTTTGTTAAGCCAAATCTTCTACACTCTAATAAACGTCTGTGCTAGTGGATATCGATGGATAGTAAAACTTTCTAACAGCTTGATTCTTTGAGAAAAGATAATTTTATTCTATAAAATAAAACATTTCAGGTGTTTGTGTACTTGGAAGATAGGCATCTAGGTAGCTCTTTAAATTGTGTGTAATCTTGTGCATGCAAGGAGCGAAAAAAAAAGAGTTTTTAAATGACACTTGGTTTGCAAGTGCTGTCATGTTGACTTTGATTTCATTTAAGCTAACTACTTTAAGAAGTAGTAGTGCCCTATAAGCATTACAATTATGATATTCTTTAATCTAAGCAAGACAAAGCAGAAGGAAGGAACATGATGGAAAAGAAATATCCTTTCAGATACAAATCAGGCTGTTAGCAAGACCTGTGAACACATCTGTCTAGATTAAGGGAGCGATGAAAGCTGTGCTCTTATGTTTGTGATGTTGTCACTGCAATAAAGCTCCTTCTCCCTTCTCAGTGAAGTAAAACATAAACAATAGCTAGAAATAAGCTGAAAGAGTAAAGACTCCTGAATCTGGGGCAAAAGTTCTCTAATAAAAACAATAGATTAGTAATGCTCCATGCATCCTACCAAAATCTCTCTTTACAAAAAAATTGACCTAACACGGTCTTAGTGGCTCTTCAGTGAGCTTAGTAACCCACAAGTAGGTATGTTTTTTGAAGTCCCAGTACCCTTTACAAAAACCTTTGCTTAGGTAAAGAAGAAAACTAGCCAATCAACCAAGCAAACAATTTTGTTTTCTTATTCTTTGACATACAAAGAAAAGCAAGCAACAAAATTTGAAACATATGTAAATTCCATCATGCAGAAGTATACAAACTGCAGATGAACACATTTAATTGGTTCCATTTTTTTTAATACGGCGTTTATTTCAAAGTCCATAGAGATTTTGCTTTCTTGCATTATGTATGGTAATTTTCACATCCTATTGGATATAAACACAATAAAAAATATATCATGCTTAACAAAATCAAATAAGAAAATTCTATATTTAACATACTAACCATTATTGAAATCTTCCCTATATTTTGATTCTATTTGTTAGTCTTGATAATAAAAGATAGATACCAAATAAAGATATCAAATATCTGTAACTACATATAGCATAAAAAATATGGGGGTTTTATTACAATTCATTAATAGGAAGGAGTTTACACAAGGTTTTTTTACCATTTGAGAAATGCTAATGGCTATGACTTTCTTTTAAAACAAGTGACATGGTAAATTATGAAGTTTTATAGTGAGCTTCTAGACAAGGAATCAAAATAAACAAGGTTAAATTCACATACATTTTATTTTCATCAAATTCAGTAAAGATTCGAATTGATATATTTTACTATGTGTTTATTAATATGTGTGAATATTTTATATGCATATTGAGAACAATGAACAGTCTACATACATTATCAACAAAGTATTATATGCTATTATATTACACAGAACACACTGTTGTTAAATCATCATCATGGCTAAGCTTCATGAACAAAGATATGGAAAGGGCTCTACCCACTCTTCCTACAAACATGCTGATGGCTAAAAAGGCCGATGCGGGATAGACAAGTCTGGGTTCAAAAGGCACAGCAGAAAGTCTCCTTAGGCGGTATTGGCGAGACCTTGTTGCTCATACAGAAGCAGCTCTGCAGAGCTTAACATCTTTTTTTGCAGAGGCTGCTGAGCTTTTTGGGCTGGAAGTCATCTTGAAGAAGACTGAAATTTTTTACCAACCTGCACCTCAGGAACTTCACTGTGACAGTGTATATTATAAGTTCATATATCCATTTGTATTTCATTTTATGTACAGTTCTGTTATCCCCAGTTATCCCCTATTAGCCTTGCTTGTAAATGGACTGCCCTGGTCTTCCCCTTCCCTTGATTCCACTTAGTTCCCTCCACCAGTGTCTTCCTCCCCCTTTGGGTCCCTCTGCCCCCATCCCAAATATGTACCCTGACCCCTTCCCTTCTTCCAGAACCTTCCCTGTCTCTTCAAGTTACTCGGTCCCTGGTTGGTTTGAGTACAAGGCCTTAGGCTTCCTCTCATGCCAATCATCCCTAAACCCCACTCCTTCCCTTCTCTGGTTGGTCCTTTCCCCATTTCC
>WEIV01028326.1:50256-62221 GCA_013390005.1 Calyptomena viridis | reverse complement strand
GTGACTAACATTACCATCCTCGAACAGGCAGGGGTCACCAGTATTGAGGCCACGCTGTTGAGAACACAACTGCGCTGGGCAGGGAACATTTTTAGGATGGAGGATCACTACCTCCCTAAGATTGTGCTTTATGGTGAACTCGCCACTGGCTGCTGCAATAGAGGAGCCCCAAAGAGAAGATAGAAGGACTCCCTGAAACAACACCTCAGTTTTGGCCATATTGACCACCATCTATAATGCTGCTGCCTCCTTTGAAAACTCAACATGGAATTAGTCTAGAGGAGAAAAGAACGTAGAAAGAACCGTGCCTTGCCAATATTGTTAAATCCTAGGCATGGATATTGCAGCCTACCAGTCTCTAATTTGTAATGATAGCAACATGTTCAGTCCTACAGGATAGAATAAAAGCTCAAGTCAAAGTCTTTATATAACTTTTCCACCTTTTAGAAGAAAAAACATTCTTTTTTTTCAATGAGTTCAAACATCACAGAGGTTTGCTTTTAAAGTGTATGTCCCTTTAACACTATATTCAGCAATACACAGTACATTTTCTGTTTTGCTCCATATTACATTCTCAACGTATGACACACAGCTTTTGTGTAATTAAATGTGTTACTCTTGACACTCATACAGAAAATATTCGCATTTTAATGGGAAGCAATGTGTGGATGAAAAAAAAAACCTATTTGTCATTCTTCATTATGTCAATTCACCATAATACACTAACAGGGAAGAAATATTCTCCATATTTCCACTGTGCATTCTATAGTGCTTCTTCTTCAGAGTGTTAAGAGACTAATCTCTATATAAAAATGGTACAGGAGTACTTCCAAGCACTTTGCAATCTGATGCCTGAATTATTGTCTTGTAAACTCTGTTTGGCATTGGATTAATACCTAATTTTGCTCTGACAAGAATAACCAAAACTTATGCCTGTTAAAAGACTTACTTAGGTTGAATATGAGAACATTTGTTTCTCTATGGAAAATATATATGTAAACCTACAAAAGAGAGCTTGGGTTGTGGAAAAAACAACATTTCAAGATTTGGTAATTTTGCAGTTCCCGCAGCTGTGTACAAAAGAAATTATACAAAGTACATGAATGTTTTAATAATCCGTTTAGAACTCTATGTAATATACAAGAACAGTCACAAAAGAAATACAGATAAATGAATTATGTTGACATGAAATGCAACTGGAATGGCTAGGAAACAACGTATATCCTTACTATTTGAAAAGCGTATTCTGAAATGCATAATTAATTTGTAATTATTGAAAGAGTTCAAGAAGAATTTGGACAATACTTTTGGGCATATGGTGTGATTATTTGGGATGGTCCTGTGCACAGTCAGGAGTTGGACTCAATCATCCTTGTGGGTCCCTTCCAACACGGCATATTCTTTGATTCTGTGATTTGATTCTGTGATTCTGTGAGTGCATAATCACTGCCTAGCATAGTAATACTGCTTACTTAAAAAAATATTTATGGTATTACCATATATTGTAGAGTAAGTTTTGGACCTAACTCTATGTCTTTTTTTTATTGTTCTTTTTGTCACCACTGCTTTAGAGATCTTAAAAAAAAAAGAGTCAATTGGTATTTTTATTAATGCCTGAGGAAATGAATCCTTTCCCTGACTACTCTCTGTCTCTTATGATGTGAGATATGTTTTGATTTGGTCACTTTTTCAAGAAGTGCCTTACTTATTACTGCTAATTGATCTTGATTCCACTTAAGTCAGTGAGACAATCGCCCTGGAATTTTAGTAAAATAACTGAGGTTCACCCAGCTCAGAAAAGTTCGGGTCAAAAGAAAGTTTTTGAGAAAGCTACAGTCATCCACAAAGAAAACTTGAAAGGATCATCTTGATTTCATAGAATCCTCACATATAGTTTAGTATTTCTAATTTCTATTTCTAATTTCTAATTTCTATTCTAATTCTAATTCTAATTCTAATTTCTATTCTAGCATCAAAATCCTAAGTGTTATTTTGTCTGAATATTTCAGCAGCCATAAATAGGTTTGGTGGTTTATTTGGGGGGGGGGAGGGGTTTAAACACCTGAAAAACCATTCTTATGGCAATAAAAGTAATGTGACAAACGTTTCTTCTCTCCTGGAGAACAATTATGAGATTTTTTCTTATCCAGGTATTTCTTTGACAATGTAACTTTTTTCACCAGACAATGTAGTGATTTTTTTATTAAGTTATTGGCTAGATATGTTTGATCTAATAGCACTTGATATACTACTAACATATATTGCAAAAGGATTACAATTAAAATAGAAATTCTGAAATTGGCAAAGATGCATTTTTAGGGATAGCAGCACACAAATGTTTCAGACAGTAGTATCAAGTTGGTTCTTAGTAAAGTTCCTCTACAATCTTAGAACTCATCCGTTTTGTTGCTTTCCATCAGGCACAGGCTTAGAACCATAATGATAAAGTTTGCTGATACCATGTATATGGAAGGTAGGGCAGAGGAGATCAGAAATTAATACCAAAAGATGTGGATGAACAGAAATAGGAATAGATTGAAAGGCAAGTTCATGGACATGGAGCTAATAACAAAAAGTTCTCCGGTATGTTTGGAGGCTTATCAGATGGAAATGTTTTGTAGAAATGGGAGGTGATAGTCTCTGAATGAATGAACTGACAGTATGATGAAAACTCAAAAACAGACACTGAAAATGTACTGCAAAAGGTGAATCTGTCCAGACAGGCAAGCACTGGTATCATTGCACTAGGCCCTGGCTAAACCTTGGCTGCAACACCACATTGAGATTTCTGGTCAGGAAAGGTAACTTAGAAAGAGAACAGGTAGAGAGAAGGTTATGGATAAAACAGGGGAAAGGGACCAATTTTAAGGGTGATATTAAAACTGGGGTTTTTTGTAGGAAAATATATAGAAAAATTAAGCAGAGAGGGAGGTGATTGAGCTCCATAAATAAGGCAGTGCATAAATAAAAGAAAGAAGAAAAAGCTCATTAAATTATAATACTGAAACAGAGAACATTCTAGATGGACATAAATGTGAAGTGGAAATTAAAAAGTCTTCGAGCCTTATATCAAGGAAATTTGACAGGGTTTTTTCAGTTATATAGGAAGAAAAACCTTTTAAAGAGATATTGGTAGATCTAATCCCATTATGAACGGGATTATTTGGCATATGCCTGAGGCAGAGGGGAAATGGGATACATGACACATGTCCCTTCCATTCTTACCAGCAAGATGCCAGGGGCATCAGTGCTTCTAAGTGACTTTTAGTGATTCTAAAAGGGCAATATATGGATCTGTAATGCCTAAATGTAGAGACTGAGCCCACATATTTAGCAACATGTGCCTCTTAAGGAAAAATTGAACAAAAGAAAATTGAACAAAGATGAACTTGAAAGATTAATTTATACACCAGCTCCTAAATATTGCATCTAGAAGCACTTTGTACACTTTATAGGATGTCACCTGCAATACGAGTGCACCTTATATCTCTCTCTAGTTCTGCTAGTTACATGTATCATGAAATGTAAATTTACTAATCATGTAATTATGAGCATTTAGATTTGTTACAAAAAAAAAAAAATCTGTTAAATATGTAAGTTAGTGTAAACAGTCATGCTCACAAGTAGCACTTGAAATACATAATTCAACACATACTTGAATATATTTACTGTTTTTTTTTTTCAAAAACCTAGAATCTCAGTTAAAGAAATTCAGCTGTTCCCATTGTCCAGAGCTTGTTGTGGATCAACAGTTCAAGGAGGAAAACAAATCAGCAAATGCCAAGATATGCATGATGAATTTTCTGAATTCTGTAGAAAAGAGCTGAGGCCTCAGCTCTGCAGCATCTCTCCAGTGTGAGAGAGGTCTGTGGATTCAAGGAGGCACCTGGCTCAGTCAAAGTTCAGAGTGGCAGTCTGTAGTGTGGCTTCAACAGAACTGGTAACTTAGAAAGCTGCTGGTCATTACAGACATAGTGAAAAAAAAAAAACAACAAACCAGGATTCCTAGCTTTATTCTTCACAAGCCTGACCTTAACTGGGTTTTGGACTACAGATTAATCAGGTGCTTGTTTATCTCGGTCTAGCAAAGCAATTCCTGGTCAAAAAGATCTTAACCAACACGATGTCAACTCAGAAGGAATAATCACTTGGTGATTTTTACAAAACCTCACAAAAATAGAAGTCCTCATCTGTAGATTTTAGCAAATAGCATCTCCTTTTGTATTGTCTTTGTTAAGCTAAAGAGTTTTGGTTTACAAGTTCCTTTGAAAATGAATCTGAAAATAACTGTTACATTTTATACCACACTGAAATTCCCTGAAGACATAATTTAGAAAAAGAAGTTTCTTGTAATGGACAGTAAAGGAAGAATTTGTCGTATTTCACTTTTTCTTCAATGCTTGTTCCAAATCAGAAAAGAAGAAACATTATCCTAGCATTAATGTTGCTAGAAAATCTGGAGAGTGAAGCAAAGGCTTCCAGCCCCCAGCAATTCTAACAATTTCCCTTTCCTCTAGCTCTGCATGGATCCTTTCTCCTCCCATAAGTGCAATATCTTAAGTGCTCAAAAAACCGAGATGACAGCATCAAAAGTGAAGTGGGTTGTTAGTTTCAAAGCTGGAAATTTTCCAGGCCCTTCTAAACAGTAGACAAACTTTTCCAGTTTGGCTCAAAAATAAATGTTTAGCAAACTTTTAAGTAGCAGATTATTCTGGGATTTAGAGTTTCACTATGCTCGAAAAACCAACTCTCAGTTATTACCTAGTCTAAAGCATATATGGGTTCCAGTGTGTCTTGTACAGAGATGGTGAGAATATCTTTTGTTTCTGCAGGACCTCTCATCATCATCCTTGGGAATAAAGTGGGATGAGTTTTATAACAACGCCATCATATTTGTTCTCACTGTCTTTTTGTTATTATTTTTAGAGCATATACAGTGAAAGAAGTTTCAGTATGCACTTCAATTAATGTTTCATTCTTAAACCATTTGAATGGTGACATGAAGCACAGGATATTATCCCTTTGCATTGCTGGGAAATTCTAGTGGTAGTCCACCAAAAGTGAACTTTCACATATTTCTCACAAGTTACATGTATTTTGTATGCCCTTCTTAAAAGCCTGGGTCTCATTTGTAGAAGTGCTGAAGTGACCACACAATAGCCTTTCAAAAGGCAAAATGCAAATTCCTAGATAATTTATACTTACACTCAAAAGTGGTGGATAGTCATGAATTAATTGGTTATGTCTCAGTTCTCATCTCTACAACAGGGGTGATAGATGCACTGTGAAAGTAAATTAATATTAATTTGCAAGGTATGCATATGCCATATTGACTGGTTTCAGAAAAAATCCTCTGAAAATGCAATTAATATTTTTTCTCAGTAGAGTTTCAATAAGTTGGTAGAAAGTGTCTGATCTGCCCAAAGGCCAGTGAAAATAAAATAAAATGTTATGAACCTGCTTAGTCATTAAGCAGGACTCATCTTCTGTAGTGTCCTATGTTGGTGGAAGAAAAATAGTACATGGTTTTGTAATTTTAAAATGTGTTATAATGTATATTCACAAACAGTGAAGAAGTTGAGTAGAGTTAGTAAAATCAACTTTAGTTCTAATGTTGCCTAACATATGACAGTAACGCCTTATTTACTGTAATAATAATTAAAGGGTCCCCTTCTTCCCGTTCATCTTCCTTCTTCTTTGTCTTTCTCTTCCTTTCCATTTTCCATGTCTTTACTATTCTTCAAAGAAGAAGGAACACCAGTATTTCAAAAAGTGGCCTGGTACCACAAGATTCATCATTGAGATCAGGAGGTTAGACCTGCAGGGTATGTTTCTGCCAGTAGAGCTACTGTCAGGCTTGACCATGGTAACAGATGGTCACTCCTTGTATATAGCAGCACCAGAGGAGAGTGAAGGACAGACTTTGCCAGCAGGTTTCACAGATATTTACTGATAACAGCGAAATGCTGAGGTTTGGGATGATTGGTTCATTTCCAAGATCTGCATGGCAGTACGCTCTAGTATTACAGACTTTTCTGTTTCTTTTTCTGCTTTTATGTCTTATTCCTGTTCTCTCACTCTCTTCCCCACTTCTGGGACTTCATTCTCATCTTCACATCTTCACTGGCTTGTTTCCACCTGACTTTTTACTTAGCCAGCTACGGTCTTCAGTATTTTGATTTCTTCTTTTTCCTTATCAGCATATCCAAAATTATAAACTTCGCACATAGTTTTCCCATCTGACTGCCACACAGACAGATCTGTGGTCTCTTCCCATGCTACTTTTCTGTGTCTAGAAATTAGTCATCTGAATTCAGTCTCTTCCTTACCGCTTCCTCCTAGGTCTCAGATCTTTCTCCCATACTTTTTACCATTTAAATCCCTGTCACTTCATCCTTGCCAGCTCCCCAGTCCCAAGAAATCCAGGGAAGACTTCTAGCATTCCAGCACTCAACTAAAGCAGCGTACTTCTCAGTGCACCTTCGGCTCTAAACAAAATGAAGAGCAGAGGAAAAACAGCCCCTCTTGCTTAAGAGCAACAGCGTTGGAAGAGACAAACCCAGGTCATTTCTGAATGTACCTGGGTGGAGAACAACTAAACATATGCATTTAATTGTATAATTCTAACAAACTGCTATTTAGCAGGTGTGAACTGAACTTAAAAATGCTTATGAACTGGAAAAATGTAAATGAATTTTCATGGAGATACCAAGTCATCCTCAACTAAACCACTTATCACCCTGCCAACTTAGAAGTCTCTTCTCCACTACCTGAAGGCGCTAGAGTTCTTAAAAATATAAGCCTTACAAGAAATAATAAAATAAAATAAAACAAAACAAAATAAAATAACGTCCCTCAATCTCATTCTCATGTATAGCAGAGCCACTTAGGTTGGATATGCTAAAGACATGCAACCTGAGACAGAGCTTTAGCATAAACAATTTCAGCTTCAATCACTGAAGTTTAGCAAACTTATAAGAAGCTAAAAGCAGTGTAAGACAACAGCAGTGTCAGGAAGAAGTCTGGAATTGGCAGTAAAATAGCTGAGAGTTATTCCTCTTATATGCAAACCTTGGCTATTTTGTCAATACTTAATGGAAAACAAGAGTCAGTAGGTCTTGTATGTTAGTTTTGAACTGAACAGTAGCAACATCATCGAAAACCTGTGAAAATGATGACTAGTGTGGGTGCCCAATGACCAATAACTCTACACATATCCATTGATCTTCCATTAAAATTAATGTTACATCTTTGCATATAACCTTTTTTCTTCCTAAAGGGAATCATGCATGGACATTTGAAGGCAGAATTTGATTCTAAGCCTAGTATCTTTGAAACTTTTTTTTTCCCCAAATGAAAGTCTCTCTTTAACATGCTAGTCACATTCCCCTATGATTTTAAATAAGCTGCCTCTCAGCTTATTATTGTTTAGTACGTTTTCCTATATATTCAGAAAGAGTTGTCAAAACTCTCAGGTGCTGAAGATAAGCCTTCAAAGCAGAGCCTCAAAAAAATAAAGGAGTTTTTATAAATTCTGAAATATATCAAGGTTAGATTACCTTTGTTGCTTTGTATATCTAAGATTTGAATTGATTTTTCTGGTATGAAAACAATGGGGGGAAGGGACTTCTGATGTAATGCTTTGCAGAAACCAGAAAAGTCAATAATATGCAGACAGCTCAAACATATAGTATTTACGGATTCAGTGAAGCATGTTTTTAGTGGGTTATGAAGGCAAGTTTCAATCTAAAAGAATTGTTAGGATTTCTTAAGAGAATTGGCTAGATTTCTTTAAAAGATACAGCTATTATTGTAATAAATGAGTTTACGTAATCCTGTAAGATCTTTAAACACCTTTTTACAAAGTTCTTGAAAAGCACAATTTTTTCTCAAAGAATAAGTCAACCTGCCATAAGTTAATAAAAAGTTGGTATATGAAACACTTCACATGGAATTTTGAAAAATTTTTATATAATTACATAAAACATACACTTGTGACAGACTAGACATACAGCAAATAAAGTAACACTCTGGTCTAATTTCCAGAATCGTCAGTGAAACTTGAATTTTAAACTAAAACTGCTACCATCTTTGTTCTGTACTATTATATAATGAAGAATTGCCATCCTGTATCAATCCGTGATGTTTTCTCCATCATTTTGACTTTCTTAGGAAACCCTCTTCAGTGTCAAAAACTGACTTGGTTTAAAGGGGTTAATGATATTGCAAACCAATATACAGTGAATATAATAAAGGCTGGGCATTTCAATCTTGCCATTCTTTTTTGCTTGTTATTTCTCATCAAAGCCTGTTTGTAATAAATGGTACATACTTTTCCAAGTTACAATATTGAAAATGAATACAACAAAGCTGTTGGATAATATGCTTTGTAGTAGAAAAAGGCATAAAGGAAACAAACAGAACTTTATTAAAGCACAGACGGGGTCAACTTTGTATTTTCTTTAAATCATAGCTACCAAACATCTGTTACTTTTGTACCACATGAAAGTTGGGAATTTTGGATTGTCAAAACTTCACAGTTTTACATCAGCAAATATCAATGTGATTATCCTACACAACACATGCAAAAATGGACCAGTGTGTGTAACACCTTATACCTCTCTCCTACTACAATAGACAGCTCTTCAGTAATGAGAAAACACTTTTGACTTAGTGAAGAAAACAGAGAGAAAAAAGCAACCAGCTAAAACATACCTGCTTTCAATATTTAAGATATTATCTACAGTAGTAATGAGCATCCATTAATTTTTTGAGCTATTAATGACTAGTCTTGCTACAACAGGTGGAAATATAGCCTAAATTTAACACTATTCAGTGTAGATTTACATGCCTTTCCCACCTCTAACATCTGTTTTTAAAGCCAGGCAGTCTCACATACTCAAAACATTCTGCTACTTTAACAGTCATTTCTTAATTTTCTTACTGATTTTAGTGAAAATGGGATCAAGACTACATGTTCTCAGATTAAAACAACAAAATAGCCAATAAGGAGTCTTGAGTCTTTCTTTGGGCTAGGACAGCACAGTATCAGCTAACTATGTCTGAGGAGTTTGTTAGGGTGACAGCAAATACACCTCTAAAATGTTCCTCAAGAGGATAAGTCCTATGAACTGAGATCTTCTAGCATTTCTCAGTGTCATGGCTGGTGCTTTTGAAAGGACTTTTGCTAAACAACAGAGGATTTAGAAACAATGTGTGGAGGCCTTGAGAGGATGTAGGTGTTCTCTTACACTGCAATTAATTCTCTGATGAGAAGTAGGCTATGTTTTACAGCACAGCCTCACCATGGCAAAAGGAATGAAGGTCTTCTTTCATGCTGCCTCCTTCACATGAGACAGCAACTGTTCATGGGCCCAGCTTTCTCTGTAACATATCAGCTTCTTTTATTAATTGTTGTCACCCAGCTAGCTCTACTTCCTATCTCCATCATCTTTCCCATTCCTTTTCCCCAGATCCTCATGGAATCAGTCATCCCTTTTGCATATGCTATTTATCTTCCGCTCCCAAAGAGACAGCAGCATTCAACTTCTCTGAATGCAGGCTTTCAAAAAAAATATTTTGGCAGTTAGGACCACAGTCTAGTGTCCTACAGCAAAAAACCCAAACCAAACCAGCAACAAAACAAACAAACAAACAACAAAAACTCCAAACAAAAACAAAAACAAAAACAAACAAAAAAAAACAAACAAACCAAAACCTCATATTAAAAAAAAAAAAAACAGAAAACATTACAATTCCTTTTTTTCCATGAATGTATTTGTATTAGCTAAATTGTTTGTGCAAAGAATAAGGTGCAAGGTACACCTTACATATTCTTTCTGTATCAGTGATTCTATGACTTCTTCTCCAACTGCTAGCACTTTTTTTATAGCTAACTTGGCAGGTGGTTAAGAGCTGTATTTTTAGCTCTGCTTCTTTTCTATTCTAATTTTTAAAATTATTTTAAATATATTATTTATATAATGGATATATATAAATATAGCATGTACACATGCACAAACATTTATGTATGAATATACAACTTCAGAGAGAATATTTTTGGATTAAAGGGCATGTATGTGTATATACATTTATGTATGAATATACAACTTCAGAGAGAATATTTTTGGATTAAAGGGCATGTATGTGTATATACATCTATAACACATGGAAGGAAAAAAGGGACCTATACATACTATTGCATACTCTTATTTTGATTGTTGGTTTTGCTTGTTTTCAAAAAGAAAAAAAAGAACAGCACTAAAACTTTGAATGGCACTCAGTCCAAATAGTATTATAAATTGTGAAGGTAAAATTATCAAAAATCCTTAAGAATTTTTAATATGTAGCTGTCCATCTTTTTACGTATTACCTGAAGCACAGCCCATTTTTACCCACACAATGAAAGCAAACTACCTAGAACCTCACAGTATTATTTATTATTTTTATTGTTGAATATACCCTACTTTTAATTGCAACACAGGAGAGAGGAGTATGTAAAGAAAACGGTTTGTCTTTAAAATGCAAGAATTTAATCGTGTGCTATTGTTGCCTGCCAACAATGAGCTAAAGAAGTTAATGGATCACAGGTCTGGCAAAAAGCCACGCTGCCTCCAGCTCGACACATTTAGCTGTGTAATCTGGGTTAAGATTTGGTGCTATTTTTTTAATCAGGGCATCAATTGGTAAATAAAAGTTAGATTTTTATGCAGTTGTTGTTTTGTTCTTGTTGGTTGGGGGTTTTTTTCCTCCCCGAAAACAGAACCACTCATCTCGATTCGCACAGCTGGAGGAGCAAGGGAAATCATGCGGCGGCCTTCCCCGCTCTCCGTCGCCCTTCGCTCCGGCCTCGGGCGCTTCCCGCGTACTACCCGGCACCTCTCCGGGAAAGGCATCAGCGCCTGCTCCCTCTTCTTTCCGGGCTGCCGAACTCGAGGGCCCAAAACCCGAGAGGAGCACTCTCAGGGGCGCTCCACACACGCCCCTTTCCCAAGGAAACTGCACTTTCAACTCTGAAGCCACCACCTGGAGCCACCTCTCCATAAAGGAGTGAGGTGTGATCCGTTGGGGGGCTGATTTTTTGGGTGATTTTTTTGTTGTTGTTTTTTTGTGGGTTTTTTTAGGAGAGAGAACTACCGCTCGGAAGCGAAAGCACACAAAAAGTATATAGCTCCCCCTCTCCCATCTGTATGTTCTTGGGCACTGCCGGACAAGCCAGGTAGCAGCGCGACAGCGTTATAATGCAAATCACAAAGCGCGCAACTTTAAATGCTGTTGTCGCTATTTTTTATTTCTTTCCCCAGAATGTGTTTTTGGTGTGTGTCCGGCTTTTACCCCTTTCCGTTTGATTCTTGCAATCATGCCCTCCTTTCCTTCTCCGCCTGCTCCACCTCCCCCCAAACACCCGGCAGTAATGATGCATCGTCCTCGGTCCTCTCCAGCGGGTCTCTCCGCTCGGGCAGGAGCTGAATGGCGTTTACAGGCGTGCGGTGGGTCACCACACCACTGCCCGGCCCAGGCCGGTCCTCCCCGCTGCTGCTTCATTCCTCCGCCGTTCCTCCTGGGCCCCGCCGGCAGCTCTCGGGGGCAGTCGAATCCCCCTCTCCGCCTCTCGCTTTCCCCTCTGCAACCGCGTCCCGGCGGCGGCAGCCTCCCAGCGCCGCCCCAGTGCCAGGAGGAGCCCGGCCGCTGCCCGCGGAGGAGCCAGCGCGGGGAGAGGGTTCGGCCCTTGCCCTTCCCTCGGCCTCAGGGCGAGCCGGCAGCACCTGTCTGCGTTGCCCGCCTTAGCGGACTGGGAGAGAGGGAGGGAAGGAGGGGAAAAGGGAGGGAAAGAGAGAGGGAGGGAAAGAGGGAGGCTCCTCCGTACGAGGGGAGAGGCTTCGGCTCTCAGCTGGGCGCTACCGGCAGCGGCAGCTGCCGCCGCGCTGCACCGCGGGCGGTGACGGCTCCCGACGCGGCGGGAGCG
>WEIV01028326.1:35681-49967 GCA_013390005.1 Calyptomena viridis | reverse complement strand
AGGTGACAGCGATCCGAGGCAGGAGGCGGCGTGGCTCGCCGGGTGCTCCTCAGAAGGACTTTTAGCTGCGCGGCCGGGGCTTGGATGTGGGCGCCGAGGGACGGGGTCTGTGCACCGCAGCGGGCACCGGTCGGGGCGGGGGCCCTTCGCCTGCGCTGCGGGTTGCTGACTGCAGCACCGCGGTGAGTACGGGGCTGCGCGCCTCGCCGGGGTCCCCCGGGGACGGGCAAGGTGTGAAAGGTGCCCTGCCGTGGTTGGCACTCCTTCCTTGGCGGCTCGCCTCCGCGCCGTGCCGGGACCGGGGCACGGAGGATACGGTGCCCCTGGAACTGTCCTCTGCTGCTCCCCACCTCGGTTTTGGACACGTCCTTAGGGGCTGCCAGCGCGGTCCGGTTTTCGGGAGCCGCGGTGCCACCGATCGGACAGAGAGGGAGCTCCGCCGGGCGCCTCACCTGCGGAGCGGAGCACCCAGGTGCAGCGCGCCGGGGCGTTGGGAGGAGAGCAGAGCCCTGACCAGTGCGAGAGGGTGCCCGCGGCTCCCCTGCCCTCTCCTCGTCCTGGATGCTCCCTCCTCCTGCTGTGGGCTCCGGTGACAAAACGCTCGTTCCTTAGGGAAGCGTAATGTTTGCAAAATGTTTGCTATCAATTGTGGCTCTGCTCAGCTCGGGTTTGCGCTCGGCTAACTCCGCTCAGGCGGGGGCTCAGCTCCGGCTACCAAGTGCCAGGGACACCGGGCAAGGGGCTTTTTGTTCTCCTAGGCTGCCTGCTGCGGTTTGTGGGAAACACATATAAAAGCTCACAATTGCTGGAGATTTTTAAGTGGACTTTGGTAAATCATTGAAATTTTTTTTTCTTACTTTTAGTGTGTGTACTTTGACAATGATCTCACTGTGGTTTGCATCCTGGGTATAACTCTGCCATTGAAGTCAATGGCAAAACTCCCAACTGACTTCAAAGGAAGACAGTTCTTGTCAATACGGAATGAAAAGGAATGGGCAGAAGGCATAGAGATTGTGGAGTGAGAGAGATGTATAAAAGAAACTTAATTTTTAAAAGCTAGGTGTTTAACCAAAGAGCTTAGCAGCACTGTGTCAGAAATGTCTAGATTTTCATTGCCACTTTGCACTGAAGAAATATCGGAATGATTTCTTGATGTGTTTGATACCAAGATGGGCTCAAACCCATTGTTTTACCCACAGACATTATAAAGTATTACTTAGCACCTTATACTTTTCCAGTGCTGTATATCTTTGTTCTCAGTAAAAAGTTCAAAGCAGAGGGAGACCACTGAGACAGTTATATAGGCTCCCATTGACTTCAGTGGCCTGTGGATCAGGCCCAGAAAGGCTCAGTAGCAAAGTACTGAGAGAAACGTAGTTCAGTTTTTAAGGAAAGGTGTTGCATAAGCATTTAACTCATGAACATCCTCCCTCCAGAGAGTAGAAAAATCTAAATGTACATTAATTTTTTATCCTATTTTTAAGAACTCTTTTATAGTACAGATACAAATGAGAAAGAATGCTTCTGATTAATAATTAAAATGCCCATATTCATATGGACTACAAAGAAGATTTTATGCAAAAAAAAAAATTCCATTACCAAATGGAAGTTCTAGTTCACAGAACATCCTCTGTTTAGTGCAGTATTTAGATTAGGAGCAGTCAGATATATAATGAAGCACCAAATAAAAATATTGATATTCAAATGGAAAAAGCTAGTCTTATTCCTGTAACCTGACTAACCATTGTCAATTGCTTGGAAGTCTTAAAAAGGAAAATATTACTCTTATTTTTTTTTCAAATCTAAGTGTTGAAAGCACCCCAAGAATGCTGAATGTGGTCAAAAACTTGTCAAGTATCAGAAATATGCCCATACTCCATGAAGAATATGATTATGACATTATAGGTGTGTTGGGGTGGCACTGACTGGATGTGAGAAACTCAGCAAAGCCATGGTATTCTCCTCCTTGGCTGAACAGGGGTGAGAAAACAAAGCTAAAAGCTTGTGGGTTGACAAGGACAGGGAGATCACTCAGTGATTACTTCACGTGCAAAGCAGACTCAACTTGGGGAAATTAATTTATTATCAGAAAAAGATAATAAGAAATAAGAGCTAAATTTTAAACAGCTACTTTTCCCTTCCTCCTCCTGCAACCTCCCTCTCTCCACTCCTTTAGTTCCCAGGCTTAACCTCACACCCTGGTTCTCTACCTTCTCCCTCCCAGTGGTGCAAGGGAGATGGGGAATCAGGGTTGTGGACCATTCATCACATACTGTCTTTGCTGCTCCTTCCTCCTCAGGAGGAAGAAGGCTCACACACTTCCCCTGCTTCAGTGTGGTGTTCATCCCATGGGAGATAGTCCTTCATGAACTTCTCCGAGTCTTTCCCATGGCCTGCAGTTCTTCATGAGCTGCTCCAGCATGGATCCCTTTCACAAGGTGCACTCCTTCAGGTACAGATGTTCCAGCATGGGTCCCCCACATGGGAATGCTACTCCATCATGGGCTTCTCTCTCTGAAGGGCCATAGGTCCTGTCAGGAGCCTACTCAAGTATGGGCTTCCTATGGGGTCACAGCCTACCTGCTCTGTCATGGGTTCCTCCATGGACTACAGGTGGATCTGTGCTCCACCATAGACCTCCATGGGCTGCAGAGGACAGCCTGGCTCACCACAGTCTTCACCATGGGCTGCAGGGGAATCTCAGCTCTGGCACCTGAAGCACCTCCTCCCCCTCCTTCTTGACTGGCTTTGGTGTCTGCAGAGCTATTGCTCTCACATACTCTCACTTTTCTCTCTGACTGCAGTTTCTGTTGCTCCAGGTTTTTATATCCTTTCTTAAATGTATTATCCCAAATGAGCTACCACCATTGTTGATGGTGCTCAACCATGGCCAGTAGCAGGTCTGTGTTAGAGACTGCTGGCACTGGCTGTGGTGGACCCGGGAAGCTTCTAACAGCTTCTCACAGAAAGCACCTCTGTAGCCCCCACCACTACCAAAACCCAATTAAAGAAGAAATAAGTTTTCTCAGTTATGGTCCAATAATAATGTTTCCCTTTTAAGCACAAGTTTGTGTTAATAGACAAGTATAAAAAAAGTTTGAGATGCTGCATCTCTTGTTCCGCTTAATTTGTAGGCATCTGGTAGAATTGTCGTTGAAGTGAACTGAATGTGTCACTAATAATAAACTCTGAACAGATTAAGATGTTCATGTTACAGTGGGGAAAAAACCCCACAAAATGGACAAATGCTTCACTGATTATACCTTCTCCCCTTGCAAGTACGTAGGCAAGACAAACATCTCATTCTTTAAATGTCATATTATGTTTCTTTCTAATTTTCCTGTGAATTCAAATGTTTCTTTTACCATGTGTCATACATGGAAGTAAAGAGTACATATTTTGTGGTACATTCCATGGAGAAAATTTTTGTTTGAGCTACTTTGTTGCTTCCTGTATTCTCCACTCTATCTGCTGTTTGCTAGTACAGTATAATGCCACAACATATTTTTCTTGATAATACTTCCATTTCAACTCAAATGTGAAAAATATGGTAATAATTTCTGTATTAAGAGTTTTGGCCTTTTTTTTTTTTTTGAGGGGGGGAAAGGGGGCAATCGTTCTTTTTTTAAGGTCCAAAGCAATGCTTAATGCTCTTTGGTTTCTTGGATGACGAGAGTTCTAGAAATGAGGATATATACTTGAATAAATCTTTGGTTTTGTCTGAGAGCCATTGTTTGAATTCTGTATTTTCTTCATTTTAGTGTTTCCATACTTATTCTTCATACGAATATATGGAGACACAGTTGTTCTTGTGGACAGCATCTTCAAAATAGAATTTTAGATTTTAAAGGCTTACCTGTAACTGAAGAGTATATAAGATTTGAGTACTTAAAGGAGTGTTCAATGAAGCCAGATAGTGAAGTATCGGGAAACTCCAGGACATGATTCTGAATAACCATTACTCACTTTTAGTATCTTTATAAACCTTGTCCTGTTTCAGGAGTAAGTGCTGTTCATCTTCATTCAGATGATTATTTCAAGACTATTTTTGCTGTCCCTTGCCTGACTGAAACGTGTTTATGCCCTTGTATTGCTGTGGTTGTTAAGTGAATGATAGCCAGCATTTGCAGTTCTCTTGGCATTTGAATCTAGGAAGGAATATTAGTGAGGTTCTTGAAATTCACCTCAATTTTGACATTATTACACTTTTAAAAACATTTTCAAAATAAATTTTATTGTTTGTTAATCCTAGAACACCTTCATCAGATAATTTATTTAGGACTATATTCTTCTATTCAACAATTTAAGAACAAAAGCTTCCACTGTCGCTCAAATCAATCAAAATATTGGTTTTAGGTTATACATTGTACATATGGAACCTGGCATGTAAAGCAGATGGTATGTAAAATTATGCATAGCATGTCTGGAGAGCCATACAATCTCTAAATGCAGTGCAACAGAACAAGGAAAGAGTGTCACGTGCAACTTAAAATATCAATCACTGGACTATGTCTAGTCTCAACTGTGCTTTGTTTTCACATGTGTGTATGTGTGTGTTTGTGTGTGTTCAATTTTCTCTTACTACAATCAGGACATTTCCTTGATAATATGATCTTCCCTAGTAAAGTGTGCAGACTGAAATGATATGCTACTGAGTAAATCTAATAAAGATGGATATACAAGAAAAACTAGTTTAGTTCAGTTTGGGTTCAGAACACAAATGCGTGCAAATTGGAAAAAAAAAAAAATTAAGAACAGAACTTTCAGTCTTCAAAGGAAAATAGCCAGATGCCATTCACTACCAAGACTCTGTTTTTCGATGTTATTTATGCTCCTGGTTTGCCCAACCCAGCAATAACACTTAACAGTACTTCTGTCCTGTTGCATAAATACTCCACACACACTCTCTTCTCTCTCTCTCTCTAGTATTACAAGTCTATAAGCACAAAATTTCTTCCTGAGTAAACAAGGATTACTGTGCATTGTTAGCACAATCAGATGAAATGGTAAGTGCAGAAAGATTCACATCAGCAAAACCCTTAAATAAATATTAGTCCTTAAGCATGTGCTGACCTCAAAGGGACCTAACCACATTTTGTTGAACAAAGATGCTTTCGTGATCAATGACCATGAAAAGTAATAATTTTCCCAAGTTTATTCAAGTGTTTAAATCTGTGGTTATAAAATGTTTTCAGCATCAGACAACTTTAAATTTAACGTCCAGGGGAAAAGCTTGAAATATTTCTACTTTTTTTTTTTTAATGTTTTGTATACTTTGGAAGTCCTGCAAGCTGTTAAAAAGAGTTGCACAGCTGTACTCTTTCATATTTTTAGTCAAAATGAACTAAGATAAGATGTAAAGGATGAATTTTATAGTGGAGGACTACTACAAAATGAACTTTAATATCAAGAGCTAACACTGTACAAGGTACATTTTAATAGCCAATTCTGTAATACTCAGACATTTTTAAAGAAGACAAATGAATTCCCCCATGTTTAAACTATTGATCATCCCCAAACACTTTTAAGGCTCTTTAAGGTACTTGCATTGATACAGCATGTTTCACACTATTAGATAGATAGATAGATAGATAGATGGATAGATAGATAGATAATTCCCGTACTTTTTGTAAACTAATGCTGTTAGTTCTTATGCATCTTACCTTTAGCAGCAGTGTTGCTTGAGAAAATACAGCTCTCTCTCTGGGGGATTAAAGTAACACATTTGTCCTGATACATTACAAAACAGTGTCTATCAATTCATTTTTCTTTTGGAAATGAAAGAACTTTTATCCATTCAAATCACTGTAATACAATCTTGTATTATAATGGCTTGAACAATCTTGACTGCACACAGTTGCTGGAGTCTCCAAAGAACTGTCATAAAAAAAACTATTAGACTGTATTATAGCAGACACATATTCAGAGTCTATCAAGGGATGATGGGTTTTTACATAGCAGCACAAATCATTAAAAAATCTGCGAATACCAAAAATTATCGGTATAAGAACTTAATAAACCAATTTATAATATATATATATGCACTATTTTTCTTTAAAATTATGCAAATGAAATATTAATGAATTACTCCTATGTAGAATTAAGTGGAAAGTGAAACAACAAATAAAGGATTTGTCCTCTACAACAGGTACTTAAGCTTGCTCAGCAGCATGTAAACTTTCTGCACTAGCTGACGGACTTTCAACCTACATCAAAACCTCCCTTTGCAACCTGACATTGCTACTATGATGACAGCATTAGAAAACTGGCATCTCATGGGAGACAAGTCAGTTTACATCAATGGAAATGGATTTACACTGGATTCTGTGAAGACAGGTTTGTTTTTATTTTTCCTCTTATTCTTATAGAAGGCATGATTTTTTCCCAGGTATACAGACACAACTGCATTTGGCAAAACCCTGAATGAACCTAGAAACAAAGTTTGAAATGGTAGTCATAGCAAAATGAAGTAAAAAATATATTAGGATGTGTTTTATTGGTTTGTTTTCAAGAGAGGAAAAAATGCAATCTTTTACGAAAGATTCTTCAAAGAGAAGGAAAACATAAAATAAGTGCAACTGAGGTTAAAAATAAAATTATGAAAGTTGAGTTACCTAACATGTTCTGGCCAGGAGAGAAGTAACTAAAGCTGACATACTGAGAGGATGGGAGCCTGAAAAGAAGACTAAAGCCAGAAAATAATCATTTCCCATGTTGGAAATCCAGATGGCCCTAACAGATTTTGTATGCATTTGTATACACATGTATCTGTGTGTATACATGTGCATACATATATTACTTTTTTCTTTTAATATCAAAATCTGTATAATGCCCTACTTTGTTGTTGTCTGATTTCCTCACCCAGCAGGGATTTGCTGGTTGTTCTTCCTGTATGACCATCAAGTTACAGAGCAAGATATGACAGCAAAATAAATAGCTGAGAGTGGTTAAACTGTTTCCTGAAGGTAAAACAGCAGGGTCCAATGGTTCTCCTGCAGAATGTTATAAACTCAAGGCTATAAATAATAGCCAGTACTGTCAAAGCAAAAAAAGAAAAAAAAATAGTAACCAAATCCTGAAAAGGGAGAACAGAAAATGAATTTGCACATCAGTGTCTGAAGCCAATGTTACATTATGTCCTGAAAAACATGAATCTGAAAGATATTTTGCCTGCTACAGGCTAGTGTCTGAAGCCAATGTTACATTATGTCCTGAAAAACATGAATCTGAAAGATATTTTGCCTGCTACAGGCTAGTGTCATCTACAATCACAGTTAAGATCTTCCTGTGAGGACTTGAAAAAGCAACTGCAGTCTTACATTGGAGAAACCAGAAAGATCATCAGTAGATGTAATGTGGGGCTTTTAGGAAAATGGAAAATAGAGGCTGACAGTAGAGTAGTGGAATATTTAATAGAGCATTTTATTTAATACACTAAATAGATATACCATTTTTTCATGTCAACTTCTGATGCTGAAAAGACAGTTGACTGGATTGAATGGAGCTAACTTTGGCATGATGTCAGAAGTAAGATTTGGGGAAAAATACGTTAGGCGAATTTGCTGCTGCATGTCCTCACCTTTGTAACTGCTGTATAATTATAAATAATGTCAGAGATGGCAGCAAATCCTTCCTCTTTATAATTTCACATTCCTACCTCTTGTAAAAGGATTAATCTCAAATGTAAATTAAACCAGATTTGCAATAGGAAAAAAGTCTGTCAGTGGAGAACCTATCAGTACAGTTAAACACCATGTCTTTATTTGTCTTTCGGTGGAAAATTACATTCCTGAGTGGTGATGCACAATCTGTATGAAATAATCTATTATAATCTTTTTGGCAAATTCTGAAAAAGAAAATATGACTGATAAACTCTTTACCAACCACAGAGTTTTCACTCAGAGGTAGAAAAGATTTGAGGAGAATTAGTGAAAAGTTTGTCCTAGGATTAGAAGTTCTCAGTATGCATATGAAAAAAATTCTGGTTTCAACTGGCCACTAGCTACTCTTTCAATGTACTGTGTTCAGTCATTTCTGAACTAAAAATGAAATTCCCTTCCTTCAGATATAGCCAAAAACACAGCAAAAATTTGAACTGTGCAACTACAGAAAATGGAAACTCAGGCCTTCATTTTGATGTGCCTAAAAACCCATTTAATATTTGTAGTTGCTTTCTCAGCAGTTCCTTCAGGACAGCTCTCTGGGTGCTGGTGAGGTAGGTCTAGGCGAACATGAATCAACAGCTCTTTACTCCCTTCTGTACTGGACCTACAGTGTTGTAACTGTCTTTGCTTCCATCCTGGTGGTTAGCAAAGGGACAGTTTATGCCTCAGAGTTTTTGTATACTTTCACCTTACACAATTTAACAGCAAGAAACAACAAAGGATGAATTTCAGGGCAGAAGCTTTACTTATAAGCATTATCCTTGAACAGAAATTATTTTCTTTAACAAAAATGGATTGAAAAGATTTAGCTGTTGTTCAGATTTGTCATCTTTCTTCTTCTGCATCAAAGCAAACTAGAAATTTTTTGTTTGTTTCAGAACCAAATAGCATAAAAGTTTTTTAATGATATGTATGTAATTTTTATTTTCTTTTTTGCTATTCTTTTTTTTTTGTGGGAGCAGGAAAGAATTTCAATGAGAAAAAGAGGAGAAACAAGAAAAAGGGATAAAAATAGTTTCTAAACTTTCAAACAATTTTCTCTTTTACACAAAATAAATATATCTGATTAATGCCCCTATTATTCATTCTCTTGAAAATAGTTTGCATTAAAAAAAATCATTTTTCTAATATCACTTCAGAATGGATGAAAACTTTTTATTACAAAAATCTTATCTATGAAGATATTTCAGTCATGTCTCAGGAAAAAACTTGAATATAGTTGAAATTTCTTTGAAATTTAGATTTTTTTCAGACATACAAGTTCATTGAAAACAAAGCTGTGTGTAGAAAAGACATTTTCATATATTTTTTGTGCACTGTGATTGTATATTAATTTAAAGATATATTTTCCTTTTTTTTTAATTGTAAGGTGATTTTCTGTAAAAACAAAAAATAAGAAATTGAAATAAGCCCCCAGAATACTGACACAAGATTCTTGATTTGCCCCATATTAAATTTTTTTCTTTCTAAACTTTGAAGATTTTAAACTTTCTTTTGCATCTTTCAAAAAAATTTTAAAAGCTCCAAACATTTTTCCTGATAGGGAGAATACTTTTTGCCCCATTTCAGATCAGACACAACATTGGGTAGATCACTATTTTAGTCCAATGGATGAAGTGGAAGTATTAGAAGTATTCCAGGTGCTTTCTGGGAAAGATACTTCCTTATTGGGACGGTGATTATTTTATTGCTTAATACAGCTCATACGTTGAGGAAGACATTAGGTGAGAAGAGAAAGAAAGAGGAAAGGAAGTGTCTCTTTGCCATAGGTAAAGAAAGTAGTGAGAAAACACGTGTGTCTTTTTAACTTTAAGAGGAAAACGCCCTCTGGCTGACCATAAATAGGCTCAGAACGTAGGCTTAAAATATAAGTAAAAGCTTAGTGTACAGCTGGAAACAAATCTGATTTACTTAGTCTAGTGTTTCAGTACCTTAAGTTGAATATGTGTTGTTTATGTGACTTGACATATATCAGTAAGTAGTGCTTTATGGACGAGACAGCTTGCCTCTAGACTGGGCTGTGTATCAGCACGAGTGCACTGGGTCAGTATGGAAAGCACGGCATGGAGATACAGTGTAAATCCCCGGCACGGTGGTTGACAGAAGCTGGCCACTCACGTCTACTTATACCCCCGGGACACAAGAGAACAGATTTGTCAGGGTTTGTCTCTTTTATTCCAGTAATAATGAGAGATTAATTGGGAACGTTTACTGTTGGGAGACTAATTGGAAATGCTTGTTGTTTACATGTTTGTTTCGTTGCTTGTTTGTTTTTTCTATTACAGCTGCGTTTCTGCTCCTTGCCTATGATTTTTACAAATAAATTAAACAATGCAAGGCTTCCCTCTAGCCTGGAGGCCAGCTAGGCATGGCCACTTCCATATGGTTAAGCTCCCTTAACCTTCTAAGCACAGGCTGCATCTAGCCTGCCTCTTGGGAACAGTCCTCAGGCTGGGCTAGTGCCCTAGCTGTGCCCAGGAAACCCTTGGGAGACAGCTGGTCAAGTAACCAATATCAAAAAAGCGTCAGAGACTGCTCTGGGATTTTATTTTCCAGGAAAATGTAGTTCTAGGGCATGAATCCATGCCCTACCACTATTTAATTAATTTCCATAGATGTAGTTTTAGTATTATTTAGGTCAGTATGACTCCAAATACATAGACATTGTTTATTCACTTTTCTTGTTAGGAATGAACTCAGCTGATTTAAGTGGTGCTACTACAGCACAGCATGATATTTTACAAATAGTATGCAAGGGGCTTAATGTTTGGTTGTAGCAGTCATTAACTGTGGTATATGCAATAACATTCTGAAAGCAGTGGAGAATTTGAACGCAGTAAAATGTTTTAGGAAGTAGTGGCTACTTTTCTGCATACTTTTCTGCATTATTTATGGTTACATTTCTCATCAAATGCTGGGGTCAGTTTATTCAGGAATTGCTGTTAAAGGAAAGCTATTACTATTTACAGTGCATTCGTTATCAGAAATTTAGAAGGTAATGAAAAATCTGTTTTTTCAGAGGTACAAAAAGGTGAGGGTGCAAGCATTTCTTTTCAATGATGCATTACTAATTTTTGCCTAGAATGCAAATGGAGACAAAAATCCTTATTTGGTAGAATATTCAGTATTCTGTGTGTCAGGGAAAAAAAATAATGACAGACCTTTTAGGGTATGGACTCAGAAATCAAACTTCTTTATGCTTTAAAATACAGACTTTTTAGCTAACTGAAAATTACGCTTATGCAATATAGTTGGATACAGTTGTAATAAGTAATTGCATGATAGTGGACTAATTTCGTAAGAAAAATAATACTTAAGTTAGTTGTGGGGGAAAAATGCATTTGTGACTCTTACAAGCTTTTGTTTCTTGGTATTTAACATCATTGTGCACCTTTTGCAACATCTACAAGTCATCTTTTCTACTCTTCATCTTTTATTAGTGAGCTTTTTCAAGGTCACTGATGCAGGATAGCACAACTTCAAAAATAGCAAGTATTAATCTGGGTGTAGGTAAATTGAAAAGTTTTCTACAAGAGATTCTATTTCTCAACACAATCCTTCAATACCAGTTTTGTGGTTCATGAGTTGCATACGTAGATTAAAGTGTTCTTGGAGTAAAAACTAGCAGAGAGCTAATAATTTCCCACCAATGATAAAATAATTGCCTCCAAATGCTGTGACCCCAGGTGTGTGGTAAGACCGAATCTCAGGGGGAAGTCATGGGGTCCCAGTGCCTTCTTTGGATCTTGTTTTCAGTTAGTGCTCCAGCAAGCTGCATTTATTTATTACCTTTGAAGGCTTCAAATTGGGAGAAAGAACAAATCTAAATCTTTTAGCCATTTCTTTCTCTAAGTGATGCTTTTAGGATATCTTTCAGGGGAATTTTAAGGAGTCTGATTTAACTGTTGCATAAGCACATATATAATAAACTTAATGAACCCTACCTAAAAAAAAAAAATGGATCTGGATCTGAATCTGATAAATAGGCAATAGTCAAATATCAGTTTCATTATTCAGTAGGAGTTATGACCAACAAAGAAGTGAAGATTTTTTAGAAAATTGTAACTTAATGAAGCATACCAGGTTTTTTATCTTAGCTTTGATTTGGAAATTGAGATGATATAGAAGGCACTTACTTTGCTTTACTGAAATCACTGAGTTCCCTAAAATTCTTCATGCTTGTAAAATGACATGTAGTATGTAACTCCATACCTATATTTAGAAACAATAGGGTAGTGATGGATATGGAAAGATCTCTGGTAAAAATTTGAGAAAGGTACTCTATGATTATTCACAATATATGTCTGCACTGATTTCTAACTTATTCTTAAATATATATTGTACACACTCTTATGTAACTTTAAGTGCATTTTATCACTTGGTATGGCATGTAATGATTAAAGAGAACTGAGTTTGTTTTAAAAAGTTTAACTTATTTATCAGTGATTCTTAAAAAGGAATAGTTAAGGAAGTAGATCTAAAGCTGATCTGGAGCTTCTTTGGTGTGTTTCTGAAGCACGTCTACTATCTACAACTGTAATTCATGATCTGAAGAGCATCTTGCTTCTTGCATCCTGCTGTAATCCCTCTAGTGCCTCTTCCTTTATCTCTTCTCTCCCTTCACTTTGGTTTGCAGGGATGATAGCTCTCAGTTGATGAATGCAAGTCATGCACTCCAGAAGAAGAGGAATTCATAGCAAGCAGTTGCTAATGGGTAGTGAACTAGTAGACAGTTTCAAATCTGGGTCAGACAGAATGTACCACAACTTTGAAACTTCTCAAGATGTCTTTTTTTTTTGTAGATGAGGCTTTCTCACCCAGCCTGTTTCTTGGAAAAAGCTCCAGAATTATGATCTGGCTTTGCACGCTTTGCAGACTGCCTCAATATCAAAACATCATAATATGTGGTAATAAATTGTCTATTAAGTATTTCAGTCTATTTTATAAAGATACTTTGAACAGATGTTAGGTTGAGATATCCAGGGAGAAAGATCATGAGACATTTGGTGACAACGTGGTACTGGTGCCAATAGCTTCCTATAAACTCTGAAAAAACAGTTGTTAATCTGGCCAAAATTGTACCTTCCTCTGGACTGCTTTCAGCAAGGGGGCAAGCCCGACTCTGACCTCACTCCCTGAACCTTGAAGCTGCTCTTGCTGTGATCGACACCTTTCTATTAGCCTGGTCCTGCAATTGTTTGACACATGCTATAGCAAAATTGTCCAGGCCTGACTGGTTCAGCTGCCACCTCCAAGGTGATACTGTTTGCTTATAACTCAAAGTATAACTGTCATGCATACATTTAGTGCAGTATGGTTTTTAAAACGCATTTTAATCTGCTGGCATTTTAGTTCGTAGGCCTCTGGGGTCAGGTTGAAAAATTACACTGAAGTGCTGAACTTCCTCTGATATTCTGGGTAGCCTTCTGAATTTTAAATAACTATCCTCAGAAGGCTACCCTTTTCAAAAATTATCTTAAAGACTGCACACAGAATTTTAAGCTCAGTTCAGTTACTAGCACACTGATATGCAGGCTGAAATTTATAAAAATGCAGGGAAAGAATCTCTGAATTTATAGATACCAGCAGTTATTTTAGTTTTCATTGTCTGAGTGTCTGGTCTTACAGTATGACTGTATGAGTTGTGTGCATCTGAATTAACTATTCTGCATTGTTGGTTTTGTAGTTGACTGTCTATTCAAATATGTGGGATTGAAACCCATATAGGAAATTATCCTTTTATGATCTAGAAGTAAGCAAGGTGAAAGTTGCAGGTCTATTTTTCCAAGCAATGGCATTCCTTAATCCATTCACTTACATCCATATAAAGAAAAAGTAAGATTACCACCTCTTTGTCTTTTGAAAGATTTTTGTAAGTATTTAATATTTAGCTTAATTCAGTATTTGTTACTTCTCTCAGTGATCTACTTGTATTGTACTGATTCTCATCTCATAGTGATCCGCATGCCCTCCATCCTGGGTTTTACAGCTGCTTCTGCTGTGGCCTCTTCTATTGCAAAATTGAATCTGATGATCCTTGCTTGTCCAGCTCAATTTATTGGGCTTCTCCTCTGGTCCTCTACCACCTACCTCCTCTGATCTGACCCTGCCCTCAGACTCTTTCCAAACCACAGATTGCAGTGGGCATCCAGCCACGGAATGGGACCGGATTCTGGGCACAAAATAAACCTCACTGCTTCCAGGCAGGGACTGAAACCCGTTAGCCATCTGTTCTGCCTGATTGTTAGGGATAAAGGCTATCCAGAGGTAGTTTCTAACAAGGCCTTGAGCAAGTGTACCTTTCTGATTTGTCTGAATCATCTCTTGCTTTCAGCCTTAGAGGCATGCTAAGTATTCTGCATTCTCTGCATTGAAATCAGATTTTGAAAAGCTGAAAACAGTTCCCAGCTCACAGCATATCTTCTTACTCAGCTTGACTGGAGCTGTTCTCCTTTGGGAGGAGGTCTTCCTGAGCCAGAGGGAAAGGAAGGATGAGCTCAATACATTTCTTGTTCTACCAGCTGCCACCAAGCATACTCATCTTCCCTCTGAGGAACTGTAAGTCCAGATCCATTCACACTGTGCACCCTGATGAGACAGAGTGACATCTTCTATGATAGGT
>WEIV01028326.1:10092-30744 GCA_013390005.1 Calyptomena viridis | reverse complement strand
ACCTGTTGCCTGTTTTTCTATCATCTGATTTCTGAACGTGTAATATAATGCCAAGCTTTCCCAGAGTGATAGTGTGTTTGACCCAGTACTATTTGAAGGACTCCAATTTTATACTATTAAGACCCAAACTAGATGACTCCTAATTTTTAATTTATTGACTGTATTACATGCTCATCTTGCTTTTTCTTTAGTTTTATTTCCTGGGGTGAATTTAGAGAAGTCTAGTGCAATAGCAAAAGAAATGAAAGCACATCATCCTAATGGAAGTGACTTCTTTCTATTGACATTGAATATAAACATGAGATACTCTGTATTCCTTTGTTCTTTGNAGGTAATTAAAAACTTGCATCTCAGATTAAAAAAAAAAAAAAGAAAGAAGAAAAAAGGAAATAAAAGGACTAGAAAACTTAATATGATTCCTATTCTTTTGGTGTCACTTATACTAGGTTATTAATCTGAGGTCTTAAACTCGGAAAAAGGTCATGACAGCCAAGGGGTCTAGTTGAGTTTTTCCTGGTTTTGCAAAACTTCATACTTAAATTTCCTTTGCATATTTGTAGCCCTTCTGCAATTGTATAGAAGTAACTGATATTTCTTCTAAATCTTGACAGTAGGGAGATTTGCATAGTGAATTGATACTTGAGTTTGTGAAGAAAAAAATTAAAAGCAGGAAAAGACAGAAAATACCTTTTGTGGTGTGTTAAAGTACTCCTAACCTTCCCCACAATGAGGTGGTTTCTTATAGTCAGCTACACACTGTGTCATTCCCACCTGACATTAAGCCGTCATTTACCACAGAAGCTTAACCTGCCATGCATTAGGAAATAAAAATGTATAGAATATACTTTGTTTCCTTTTCTAGTTTTCTTCACCCACTGTAATAGTTGCTGGACTTTTTAGCTTCCTGTACTGACTGTGCAAACAGGGCTAATGGCTGTGGGACGGAATTAAATCCCTACTTATCCCTCCAGATGACTGCTGGCTCTTTCCAACATTTTGCACGTTTCTGCTCAGTTCATAGTGTCATATGCCACTGCCCTTATGAACGACTGCAGTCTGCAAAGTGACTGTCAACATTTTGTTGTTGACATGCTCACTCTTTCTGGCATGGAAAGTGTATACTAGCTGCATTTAAGCTAGGGGAGCTGATAATTTTTCCAGCTCAGAAGCCAGCAGTGAAAAATCTTCTCCTGGCCAAATACTGAGGGCAGACTTAACTGCAGAGCAGCACATGTCACCAAGCTTACACCACGGAATAACTTCTTTCTCCAATCACCAGCAGCACATTTTCAGCTGACTAGACACCAGCAACTCATCTGCTGTGGGTCTGCAGCAGGCCAGAATGGTCCATTTCCATAAAGTTATTAGCATCTTCTCCTTTATGGGTTGGAATGGCCATAGTTTGCTTGTTTGTCCTAGGAAATCACAAACACATATTTTTTTCTTCAGCTGTCGACTTCTTCTTGCCTGTAGGATGATGGTGTGATGGTACATGCATGGTTTTGTACCACAGCAGCCTGGAAGCAGGTTTTTTTCTGCACATATCCAGACACTTCTGCTTCTGCTTGTGTCCAGACTGCACTGTGGGTGCACCTGGGACATGGGGAGATTGCTGTCTCAGTGCCAGTGGATGTACACCAGAAGAGAAAGACAAGGGAGCTAATTAGCTGGAGAATCCCTAGGGTGTTCCAAGTTTATGTTTGGATTTGTTAGCCATGAATGGCTAATTTCTTATTAACCAGTTTTTTATTTTTATAATGTCTACAGTAGTACATAGTTCCCCAAGAAACCCATTAGTTGACCTTAAATGCCTAAATATATTTTTTAATAATTTCATTAATCTACATTTTGTCTTAGAAACAGGCAGAAGGGTTTTTTTAAACATTAAGTATTAATTTTATAATTCATAGATAACTTTCCATAATCATGTAAATGTAAGTCATAATTAACAGTGTAGAAATCAAATTATTCTCTTAATCCGTGACATACCATTAAATTTGATATTTTAACCATGATGAACTATAATTAGATGAAATATAATTATATCAAAATACTGTCCTGAACATTTGGTATAAAAAGAAAAATGTATGGCTGTGTACATATGCACCATTATAATAAATTTATTACAAAAGAACATAAATTAGTTTATTCCAGGTTGGTTTAGCGGTCTTGTTCAGAACATTGCAGGAGTAATTTAAAAGGAGTTCTCTATCAGTTTTATCCACATTATACATAATAGAAGTGTCAAATTGAATCATTAGTATACTAATTTTGGCTCTCTTAATAATCCTTTTTGTATTGTGTAATCTTACACAATCTTCCAATGATGAGGAATGTATATAATTGTTGGTTGCACTAAGAGCTTGTCTGTATAAAAGAAGAACTATTTTAAAAATAGCCACTACTTTCAGTTGTGCAGTTTGAGAAACCTTATTTAGTCATCTGAAACCAGAGGAAATGAAAATCAGGGATTATGATGTCAAACCAGTAACTTGCCTTTTAACCAAGCTATAAGCAAGTAAGCAGCCATATAACAAATGGAAACACCTAAAAATAGGAAGGTTTTGAAATCAAGAGCTCAAATGTTAGGAAACGTCACAACCAGGGCACTTTGTTTTCAGCCCTCTTATAAGGATGCATTATGATTCAGACTTTAATATCATGAGTGTGCAGTACTTTTTCTGAAGAAATCTGGATTCTTTGGGTATGATGACTAGAACAGACTGTCTAGCAAGCAGCGTTTCACTTTGGTTTTTTATTATTATTGTTTACTGAGTGAACCCCTGCCTTATTCATTTCATGCTGTCAAGGCCTTGTTTTGAAGATAGAAATCCTGACTTTCTCATTGACTTTTTCCAATGTTCATTGTTGTGATTTGAAAAAGTCACTAATGTAACTATCACTTTTCATAAATCCTGATGAGAAAACGTTATCGTTAGTTTATTTTTGCAGTTTAGAAATGAAGCTCAACTAAATATTGGGATGTGAACTTATTTTTGCTGTCCAGCTTGAAAGTCTACAATACAAGTATGAAGACCTCAAAGGGGAGAAGAAAGGAGGAGTTATAGAAGACAACTGATTTCTTTCATATCTATTAAAAAAAAATCTCCCGAAGGAACCTACTAGCTGTTCAAATGTTTGTTTCCAGAATATGACTCATTCAAGCAAATTTCTCACTTTTAAAACCAAAACCAAAGAACTGATCAAAAAAAAAAAAAAATCCCCCAAATAAAAGTGTGAGATCTCTACTTTGTAAAATAAGGAATTCTGGTGTCTATGTGGCAGAGCGGGTGTGGGTTTCTCCATGCATGTGTGTGTGTTGGGAGAGTGTAATGGTACTTCTCTAATCCATGAAAAAGTTACACACTCAGAAAATATATGAGAGTAGATGGGACCATGGTTGAGCAATATGTTACACTACTAAAGCGGTAGTCTAATTTTTTTAGTGTATATTGACTCTTTATTTGATTATAAGCTTTATGATGCATTTCTGTATGCCCATAGAAGTCCTAACCAAGAACAGGTCTAGAGGTCTGTCTGAGATTTACATTGAATCTGTTGTAATTTTCAAAATGCTTGGAATTTAAAAATGCCAGGCTTTTTTTCCTCTGTATTTGAATGGTGTATTTCATCAATATGCTGGCTGCATATAGTACATATTTTCAATAATTATTTTTTATTCCCTTGTTTCCACATACGTCATGTTAGAAGTAGCTACTGTATAGGCCTTTTCTCCTGACAGAAGTTCTTAGTTTGAAAGGAGCCCTTTTTTTAATGAATTACATTATCAAATTCCAATTATTACTCAGTTTGGATGCAATTAAAGAATTTTAAAAATATCCAAGATCTTTGAAGAAATTGTTTCTAATAATACATCTTTATTGTTTGGTTTGGTTTGATTTGGTTTGGTTCCCTCTCCCAAAGGAACTAATGAAAAAATGCCCTGGAATGGCACTTTGTTTTATATTCATATGGGCATTTTTCTGCAAGGTCCTCATCCTCTAGTGTCATAGGAAAAATATGTTTTGCTACTTTTTACAAGAGCGAGAATGTTAAACTCTGGTGTCTTGGCTATGTTCCAGGATGGCTAATTAATATTCTGCATAGTTTCTCTAAAATTTCAAATTAAAAGATTATTTTTTATTTAGGCTTGTAGCAAATAGAAAATCGTATGTACATTGCCCTTCGGAAAAGACTACATTTCTCATTACAGTTTAATTTAATGAAGCCAGATAATCTCTGAGGAAAAATTATGTAGAAATGTTAGTATGTTCCAAGAAACTAAGTTTGTCTATTCTGAGCAGTGTTTACCTGTTGCAAGATATCACATCTTTCATTGTAAATTCTAATTTGTGTAAAAGACCAAGCTTTAAATGAGTCATGGGTAGTACATATGGTACCATAATGTGACAATGTTATCGCATAAAGTGGAACCAAAATGGTTCTGAAGATTCTTGTGACCTTACTGACCCTTCTGAGGACAGGAGTAATCAGAGTCCTTGGGCACATCTGTGCCCAAGGTTGTTAAGTGGTGCTGTTGACATGAGGGGAGATGGGGTGATACACACACTTTCTTTTCTATTGAATGTCACAGCTGGCCTGTGCAGATCAAAGCATCTGGTGCTCCCTCTGAAACGCTGCCTCTACAGTCCCCTTACCACAAGCTCGGCATTCTGCTTGATTTCCACACCTGCCACTTGGATAATATAACTGAGAATGACCCCAGTGCAATATAGAAACTACATGATGCAATCAGTGACAGCAAATTTACAGTTTTAAAATCCAACTATGTAATTGTATAAATAGAGCTCGAACTAAAAATACATAATGCAGCTGTGTTTCGTCTTGTGTTTTAGGAGACAACAAAGGATGAGTATGCCCTTAATGAACTGGTTCTGTCTCTCTCTCTCTCCTGCTCTCTTTTATCTTGCAACTATAAATACTCAGTAATCCCACTGTTAAGAGATGCTGAAGATCAGTATCTTTGTATTTAAAGTTGTCTTTTTTGGTGGTATGAGTAACATGAAGGAATTTGTGGAAGGACCCAAGGGTCTTTAGCCAAAGTAATGATGGATTCACTTGGGTTTGGGTCTTGTGATATGATTTTGAGATAAGGTGCTTCTGATAATGTCTCAGGACTGTAAAATGCTAACCAGGACAACCTATGAACATACCGTGCATTTCTGAATTACACAGTAATTCAAGATAACTAGGGTCAACTTGAAAACAGATGCTGAGGTGCTGGTTTCTTCTGAATTCTGAATGAGCTTGTCTGGGAGCTTTCAGGTGGTCTCTGTAGGACATCTGGTTCCTCCGCCTTGCTGTGTTGCCATGCTTTAGACCAGGTAACTGTAGCCCTCCTTGTCATACTGGATCCAGAAGGATCAGTTACCCCTGGAAAATGTAAAAAATGTCCATGGCCAAAAGTTGTTTGAGCTCATTGACACCTGAATCTTCAGAGCTTTTAAAACACTCATTTTAGCTGAGTCAGTCTCCAAAAGGCAAGGGCTAGTCTTAACTCAGCATTGCATAATCCTGGGGAATCTCAGTTTCTCACCTGCTTTAGCACAACTACATGGCTTGATCCTTTTACATCACCTACACTTCAAAACCACTCTGAGGAGGCATTGATTTGAGGACAGAATCTTACTGGGAGAAAGAATTTGAACATGAGCCTTGTTGTAAGAAAAAGGGATAAGGTAAGAAAGGCAGGAGGCTATTATATGTCAGGGCAGCACAGCTCGCCACAAACTAATTGCTTTTCTCTTTGGAGAATGAAATCAAGCAGAAAATAAAACCAGTCAGGTAAAATAGCAATTTTCTGAGTTGGTAATGGTCTTTTAGCCAAAAGGTAAGCAGTTCTTAAAACCTGGTGGTTGGAGGAAAAATAGACATCCTGATGCCACATCATACTGCAACTGGCTCCAGTCCTAGCCTCCAGCAAGGCAGGACTATCAGGAGCATTAGTGAGGCAGAGAGACCACTGCTTCTACACATGATCTCCCCAGACTCTAATAACACTTGTCCAAACTTTTAATAACATCATGATCCCTGATGATACTGTGATTTTTTTAATATCAGGGTTTTCAAGACACCCAGGTGCATTATAAGTGATTATTACCCACTGTTCATAGGTGCTGACAGAATGTCGCCAAAGCAATGCTCAGACTCAGAAAAGCAAAAAAAAAAAGGAATTAACTACAGCATGTTGTCCTTTGGAACGTTCATTCATTCATTCAGTGCAAGCATCACGAATATATATCTTTCTCTACTCTTACTCTGTCAGAATAGCTACAAAGGCAGCAATGTATTCTTCCAATGTAGACATAAGTACCTTGTGTCATCCAGTCCCCATACTATGACTGAGTCTCTTGAAAACTCTGACCTTTTGACACAAGTTATTACTGGGGAGGATCTGGTCTGGTTGGGTGGCAAAGCCCTGCTGCAGAAGGTGGTGCAGAGGGAAGCTGGGATGTGCAGCAGCGTGGTGGCTGCGCAGGAGCCCCTCTTTTGGGTTGCAAAGCCTGTGTTACTGGCACCAGAAATAGTTTGCCAAAACAGGACTCTGCCACTGGAATCTGACTCTGCTGCAGTCCCTGGTGGGTCCAAAGACAGCTGCACAATTTAAGGATGCCTGTCAAAAGGTATAAGGTTCAAAAGGATGGGTGTCAGTGCTCTGACACACCTCACTCCCCTCCCTTCTGTTTTGCGAGAGAGTATAATTGTCTGGGTCATATGTTGCCTTCATGTATAGGAAATATGCTGTGATGGTTAGATATTTTCTGTTATATAGCTACTATCTGACCCTATTTAGGGGTTTGAGCATTTTTCCTTTATTTTGAAATCTCTCTTGATACAGAGGTTATAGTAGGTGAATGGCAGTGCTGTAGGTCAGGCTATCTTGTTCAGGCTGGAACAGAAAAGGGCAAATAGTCAATATTTTTATGTGGCATAACTATTAGTTTAAAACACTTTCACACCAATTCGTTTCAAATAGCCTTTTTTAAGTTTAACAGAAATATTTTTAAATAAACACCAATAAAGAGTATCACTCTAGCACTTTTATGGGCTAACTTTACTCTTGTGACATTCATTACCATTGCCCTAATTTCTAAAATGCATGTAGGTGTGTGATTGTTCATTAAGAAAAACTAGATATGTTCACTGACAGTGAGGCAAATGATCTTAAAGTGGTGAAACCCTAGATTTTCATACCATAAATCCCTACATAGAACTAATTTGTTATCATAAGGAAAGGACTATGAGCTAATGTCTTATGAAGATGTGGGAAAAAAAATTAATAAAATGTGTCCACAGTTTTGAAAGTTTCATGAAGTAATTCACATTCTTTTTTATGTGAAGCTAACTCTGTAAGAATTTTGCGAGTTACTTTAATGATAACTGTGATCATTGTACTACATTATGGATTCAGAAACAGTAGCGGAATTTTGTGTATTATTCTGAATAACTGAATGCTGGAAAAGACATTTATGCAGTCCACAAATGCATTGTGAAAGTACTCAATCTGAAGCAAACACAATTTTATATGTTTTTATCGTACTCTTCTAGATTTAGCTATGATAGAGTATCTTACAGAGCATTTTAAGATATTAGACAAAACTGAATATATTGCCTTAGTTCATCCTAATTTTAAGTAGCTATGTTGTTTTTTTTTTTAAGGAAAAGTGTTGGATTCTTTTTAAGAAACCTTTTCCAGTGAATGCAGAACTGTCATGAGGTGGTACACTAAGCTACAGCTTCTTTTAGCAAATAGCTATTTTCTGAATAGCAATTTATTTTTGCCCTCTGAATTTGCTTAATGGTGTTATTCATAGAGTGATAATTTGTCACAGTGTGGGGCTGCCTGCTCCAGTGGAACTCAGCAGGAGCTGGGAGCTGCTGCCTCTCTCAGGTCACTCTGCTGAGAGACAACAGCTTGTATGCCTGTAGGAACTCACTAACATCCATCCCCCTCCCCAAAGGAATATTACCACTCAATTCCCTTTTTGTTTTTGGTTGGGGTTTTTTTCAATACCAGGTAGCATCTCAAAAAAATTCAAAAGAAATAGAAAACAAACCTCCACACATGGAGGTCTTCATTCAATACGGATTTTATGAGTGGAGAGAGTACTTTCTGTTCTTTATGATTGAATTAAGTATTTTTTTTTTGATACTTCAGTGTAAATCTGTCAACAGATAATCAAAATATTATTTTTGTGACCAAGGTATGTAGAGGCCCAAAGGGGTGGGTTGTCACAAGGTGCCAGTCCAAAAGTCAGAAGTGATTATGTTCATTATTGAACTAAGGAAGTCTAAAGTTTGTCCACGAAATAAAACAAATAAATTAATAAATGCAAAGCTTTCAGTACCTTTTGAAGCGTCTCTTCAATTTCTGCCTTGTGTAGTGGCTGCATGTATGTGACTACTACTCAATGCTGACACAAATACTACTTGAAGTGTTATGTCCAAACATGTCTTCAGATCTACATTTTCACATAATTTCTCAGATTTCTCTGATTGTTAACTCTTAAAGCTTTAATTTTAGTGGCCATTATTAAAAAAAAAATGGTAGCTATGTTTTCAATATGTTTTATCAGTCATGGTTATCAGAAGATTATTAAAGCATTCGATAAATATTTTCCTTCACCATTATGGAATAACTTGTATGTGGCTCAGTGGTTCATTCTATGAAGTGGACATTATAATATGGTCACTGATTTTTTCCTGATGACTTTGAAGAGCCCACAAACATAATACTTTATTAGGAGGATGTCCTGGTTTTGGCTGTGATAGAGTTAATTTTCTTCTTCAGAGTTGATACAGTGCTCTGTTTTGGATTCTGTGTGAGAATAGTGTTGATAACACACTGATGTTTTGGTGGTTGTTCAGTGGTCAAGGACTTTTAAGTTTCCCATGTTCTGTCAGTGAGCAAGCACACAAGCAGCCTGGAGGGAGCATGGACAGGACAGCTGAATTGAATTGACCAAACGAACATCTCATACCATAGAACATCATGCTCAATGTATAAACTGGAAGCCAGGAGCTGCTGATCACTGCTCAGGAGTGGGCTGAGCAGGAGTGGGGTGGTGAGAAATTGCATTGTGCATCTCTTCTTGTTCTTGGTTTTTATTAATCTCTGTCTCCCCTTTTCATTACTATTACTATTGCTATTAATATTATTAATATATTTTACTTTGTTTCAATTATTAAGCTGTTCTTACCTCAATACACAAATTTTACCTTTTTTTCTGTTTCTCCTCCACATCCCACCTTTCTGGGGTCAAGTGAACGAGTGACTGTGTGGTACTGAGCTGACGGTTGCAGTTAAATCAAGACAGAGTAGCTACAATATGATGTGAAATGCAAAACTGAAGGGCCTAGTTTGGAGAAACAAAACTGTCTCTCAGTCCCTTGTGCTTTGAACAGCCCTTTAGAATTTAACATCTCCATGTAATCCTCCTTCCTTTTTTCTGTCTTCTTTGACTAGTACCAGTGTTTGCCTACTGAAATCTTCAACAACAAAACAGTGTACACAAAAGTCCACAACACTCTTAGCAACAGGTTATACTGTGCCTTTGGATTTCCTAAAGGCCAGAAAGCTGCTAATTTTGGTGGAAATGGCCTAGACATACACAGAGAGAGGGACAGGAGAACTTAGTTGTGGACAGTTTTTTGAAAGCAAGGAATAAAAAGATATTCTGGACCTATGGCTTTGCTTGCAGTAGGGTTGCTCCATTGAGATGAACGGGAAATGGATAGATTCAGTGACTTTGAAAATGAGGTTACATATGTTCTGCGGGGATCCTTGCTTTTGTTCGGGCTCTCATCCCTAGTGCCAAACAGAAGCCACTTGTGTCAAAGAGATTATAGTTTCCTGTCTCCTAATGCTTTGTGTCTTCCATCCTTTCTTATCTTGAAGTCTGGAGTTCACGCATTGTCTTGGGCTGGATTCTGCACATACACCTCACAGTGCTGATTACAGAGCTACATTTAGAGGGAGAGGAAGAGTGAGGGGAGTGTGAACTGCAGTTTGTTCAGTTCTGCACTGAGGTTGTCAATAGTTTTATCCAGTGTAGTGCAATTTTTTGTAGAGTTCCAGAAAGCTGTGTTTTTTCACTGTCTTCCTATGTGAAAAACAAAATGCCAAATTAACTTTTTTTTCTAGCACTGATTTGTTGGGAAAGGCATTTTTTATTTTCCTTTATTGGTTTATTGGCTGGCATTTCTGCAAGAATTAATAATTTAGACTCATTTTAACTTGATGCTTAAAATTGATTGTTAATTTCTCCTTATCACAGTAATTACCCAAAAGAATGGAAATTTCACAATGAATCTTCAAGCTCATTGTAGATCAATGACATATGGACAAATGGATGTATTTATTACTTCTGGAAAATGAAATTCTTATAGAAATTATTTTAACATGGTTGTATATAAAATGAAATTTAACATTGGCAGTCCAATTAAGAAGCCTTAATAGTTAAAGAAAAAAATTTAAGAATTAAAATCTAGACTCACCTTAATTCTAGGAGTACTGTAGACCAATTTAAGTAATATGAAGTGAGCTGATCTCTCTTTTTATTCCCTAGTAGAATTATTTACTTGTGTTCCAGTCAAGTACATCTATGTAATTTCATTACAGGTTTAATCTAAAGACAGTGGGGTGGCCAAGCCTTATCTTGGGGTTTAATTTTGCCTTCAGAAACTTTATTACTGGTGATGATGTGTAAAAAGGAAAAAACACAGTTTGGCTTTCAGAAGCCAGGGTGAGTTTGTTTGGCTGATTAAGAACAATAACATGCAAAGCCTTTGTAAACTGATCACAGATTATATGCCAATCCCTAGAAAACAATAAAATATAATTAGTCCATTTTAGAATGTAAACTCAGTTTAACTTGTAGGTGCTGCAGAGTTGCTTTGTTCTAAAATATTTATTTATATGCCTTAAGCTAAAAAAGTTTATGGTTGCAAAGAGCTAGATTGTACTAAACAAAGCAACAGGCTCCGAGTATTCTGTAGCTTCTCAATGAACTCTGAGTAAGATCTTGTCTGAGAATTGGATCCACAATTAATAATTTTTGACAGGCTTTTCTCTAACAAAAGATGATTTAATTTTCCTAAGAAACTTAGCAATCCTTAAACTAAAGCTCAAGTTCTACTCTACTGACTTTGGACCAGCATATTTCCTGTGCACTTAAACTCCTTAGATACTGAGAGAACATTGCAGGTGATGGTGATTATAGATGTGATATTATTAGACCCTCATAAATCCTCTTAAAAATACAAACAAAAAGTTGGTCAACTGTCCTGAAAACAAAACGCATAACAGCAATATTGCATTGTCTCCAGTCTTTGAAGAAGTGTGTTGGTTAACTATACAGCGTCATTAAGATTTGTAAAGATAAATATGCTAAGCTTAACCTCTTGATATTTCTCTAAGGACTTAACAGTAGATGTGTCCTTTGGAAATTCTGAGCCAAGGCAGAAAAATATGTGCCCTCCCCAAACTCTACTGGTTTGTAAAGCACTTAGACTGTTGACTTCTTCATGTTTTGTTCATAACTGATGTGAGTCCTCTGTACTGACTGATGTTTCCTTTCTATTTCAGGGACTCTTGTAGTCCACTTATAACTTATTTTTTATCTGTTTGTTTTGTTTCCCTATAGACATTGATCACACTTTGGTTTTCATTGCTTCCCATCCCAGGTCTCTACTTTTCATCATTTGATGCAATTCCTTGTACATTCCATCCTCTCTTTTCTTCCCAAATCTTGTTTCCCTAGACTAGTATTCCCAGTGTCTCTGTTCTGTTATCCTGACATCAAGATTCATCGTACCTCTTCTCACGTACCTAGAGCTTTGGGTCTTCATAGCCAGCCATGCTGAATCTACTGTTTTTCTCAGTTCCATGGAAGTTGCAATTTTGAACTGTGCCTAAAAGTTATCTTCTCCGCTGTGGCTCTGGCAGCTTCTAGTCCCTCCTTCCTCTTTTCAGTCTTAGTTTTGCTTCTGAGAGATGTATCGTTTAGAGTGCTAGCCTATAAAAATCTGTTGGGAAGATGGTTAGAGCCAAAGTGGGAGCAGTTTTGCTGCAAGGTATTAATTTATGTTATCAGTTCTATTATTTGTGCGCAGATAGTTGGAAAGGTGCTTCTAGCTGCTTAGGTAAATAGATGGCAAAGATTTAATGTGTGATTTTGTTTGTTTTTTTTTTTCTTTTCATGACTTCCATTTTTTTTTCCTCTGAGAAATCAGTAAATTTCTGTCCATTGATTATGGAATTTGGAACATAGATCACATGTGATATGCAAAAGTGTTATGGACAAAGAACTGTATCAAGCCCAACCAGAGGTCTTATAAACATAATTAATCAGTAAGCAAAGGCCTGTCTGCCTTTCTCCATATAGAAATTACACTGTGAGTAATCCTGGGGAATTGACAAGGGACCAACAGTTGAAATAAAACTCATCACACAAACTTAGTTTGGGAACTATGCTTTGTTGTCCATGTTCTTTCTTCTCTCTTTCTTCTCCTTCTCAAAGCAATAAAGGTCCTCTTTATTGATATATCTCTCATGATTTACCATACATCTGGCCTAGTTGTCTCAAGAACCTCTTATTCTTCTGCCAATCAGAGTGAAGCCCAGTTAGCTTCTTCTAAGTAATCCTCTTGGTCCTCATATTCTCAACTCATATTTACATCCTTTTACACAGTGTTTCAAGGATGCTTTAGTCCTAAAATTATTCACCCAAACATTCATACACTTGCTAAGAACATGAGGCCTCTTCTGGGGTTAAATCTCACTTAATGCTTTTTCATCAATTTAAGATTGAGACAGATAGATTTAACAAATGACAGCAACACCTCCATTCATGAGTAAACAAGTGAGTCAAGAAATAAGATGTCATTCTCCTTAGTTCTTGCAGGTAATTGTAGTTATCCTGAAGCTTAGTTTTCACAGGTGGATTTATGAAGCTTGCTCAGATTACCTTCTCACATTTTTCTTATCCATGCCAAAAAACTCCAGCTCTCTCACTTTTGTCTTGCTAGGAGGTGTGCTCCATCCCTCTAATCAGCTTCACGGCCCTCCTCTGGACTCACTCCTGCAGGTTTGCATCCTTCCTGTGTTGAGGGCTCCAGAGCTGGACCCAGTANGCTGGACACAGTATTCCAGGTGGAGTCTCATGAGAGCAGATTAGAGGGGTAGAATCACCTCTCTTGACCTATTGGTCACAATTCTTATGCAGCCCAGGACACAGTTGGCTTTCTTGTACAGTGTTGACTATTATTGTTTGTGTCTTTTCCTACAAATGAACTCTGCTTTCAGTGGTAGCACATTATTATCTAGGGGGTGGGAAGATGGTAGGAAAGGAATGACAGAATAAAGCAGATGGACAGTAGTAGGAGTCCTTTAAAATCCAAAGTATGATTTATAATGATATCTTGTAAATAAAATCTAATACAATAAATCCAAAGTAATTTCCAATATATCTTACTAAAACAAGTAGATCTTAAAAAAAAAAGGATCTATGACAGTTTCTTTAGTTAGACCATGTCTGCCCTTAAAACAATTTGCTGACATAGCTGGGCTGGGGAGGAGTGAGATGTTTTCACCATCCTGGCTGACATAAGTAAGATAGCAACTCCCTGGATGTAGAAATGCTTCTAAAACAGGAAAAGGGAAAAAAAAAAAAAAAGCCAATTTGCAAGTACAGCTTATTCTATTCCTGGAATAAAACTCCTTTGCTGTTGCTCTATCTCCATGGTCATGATTTAACAATGTAAGTGTAGTATAATGCTTTTTCAGCAAACCCTTGTAAACCTAGAGAATGCCTTCTGCCTTTCAGAAGAATCAACTCTTATATTCTCACTTTTTAGGACCTTATAATTCACCTTGAATGAAAAACTTTTTTTTAAAGTGACCACATAAAAATACCCCTATGTCATATTTGGAACAAGTTCATTTGACCTTTTGTTGAGGACCTTTTCTGCTATACAGCCAATTTATACTGGTCTCTTGAGTGGTCACTTTTCAGATATGTATATTCATTCAATAAATATATGCTGTCTAGTTGAATGTGTACCAAAATGTTATTACTTCCCCTCTTCATTTCTGCCAAACAGTATGAAGCTACTTAATAATCTCTGGCATATTGTGTTTTGTCACTGTGTATGGCCTGAACGTATCCAGACATATGTTACACAGAGCCTTTATCTCCTGTTTTTCAGTGGGTGGGAGAAGAAATTGCTATGTTTAATTCTTGAGGGTATTTACTTCCAAAATATAGTAGAATTTGCATATTCAAGACATTCATTTTATGCTATCCACGCAATACCTGGTTCTGTAATCTTCTGTAAAGTTCACAGAAATTCTTCGTAGCATTGAGGGAAGAAGGTGCATGCTGCTTTGTGCACATTTCTCACATTGTTTTGAGTACATCAACTTTCACTGGAGTCAGAGCACAGTTGGGTTGTTGAACATTATGATCTTGTCAACTTAAGAGAAAGTAAACTGGTGTAAGCAAGGACATGGTTTAAAATGATCTAAGTCTACAGGTCCAAATTCAATTTATAAATTATCTCGTTTTAATAACTTCAAATTGGGCTGAAGTGTTTTTTGGGTTTGGGTTTTGTTTGGGGTTTTTTTGGTTTAATTTAAACAGAAAATATGAAACTACAAGGAAAAAAACCCAGACCTGTTCTTAATGAGAGCATTCATATGAGGAGTTATACCTATATGACTTGTATTTTATATATAAAAAAAATCTGTGTCCAGGCAAGCCACTTTAGATAAAGAATATTTTATAGCTCACCAAGCCATCCCTGTATGGATGGCTTCCAAGTATGTCAAAGCTGTGCTGCTGTGCTTGGGGGTATCCTGATTTGTACCCTGTGTTAGCATAATGCCTGATTGGAGATGTGGTTATACCAAAGTTTCCCATACATGAAGTTGTCTCAGTGACTGCCTTTACTCTATCTGTCCAACAAGTATGTCTGCTGATAAAATAACTGCCCTGCTTCTAACTTATTTGTCTGCTGCCTGAAAAAAAAAAAAAAGAAAGCCTGCTTGCAGCTGCTTGGACACTGTCTTCCATCAGATTACACTGTCTCCTCAATTACTTCAGCATGACCATTTTACTGTTCTCTACATCTATAAAAATGATCCAGGCTGAAGTCAGAGCAAGGGATGTAGTTTTGTGTGACAGAAACATGATACTATTTATCTGAACTGAGATTTCCCTAGGATTCATACATTTCAGTTTGAAGTTTCTAAGCTTTCGATGGACCACAGCACAGCGCAAATTCAGAGTGACAAGAGCGTAGCCTGGTAAAAAACAAATAAGATTTCATGCAGTTGTGTCTAATAGATATTTTTATGACAGGTGTGGAGAAAATCTCATCTTCTGTCAAGCCTCTAATGGTATTTGCTTTTACTGCTAAATATTGCAAAATTCCCTTGGCAGATTTCTAATGCATAACCAACATAACATCACATACATTGTCCTGGAGATTCCTCAAAACTTGCCATCCCTGTTCTTTTTCCTTATGTGTTATCTCAGAGTTAACTCTTTTGATAGAGAGCAGCATATGAGGAGAAACAAATTTAATACACTTTTATCCTGTTAGGTTGTTGATAGCCATCGAGTGCTGTGTCGCTTAAGTCAAACAGTGTAAGCCACACTATTACTGTTACAAACCATTAAAGAGAGAACAAGTTACTACACATATTGAAGGTTTCCTTAGGCAATGAAAATTGCAGGAACTAGAGATATGCCATGCCACGCCACTTATGCCAATTCAAATTGAAGGTTTAATTACCTCTAATTTTGTTATACTGTAGTACAGCAATGGAAAGGAGGATCTGCTACATTGCTGTTGGCTAGGAGAGCTGAGGAACTGACCAAAACAAGATAAGTTATTGCAAGCAAGGTTCTGTCTAGCACCTGCGGCTATTTAATTAGCCAGAGACCAAATTCTAATGAGAAAAATCACTAAAGGAGAGAGTTTTCTTATTTTTCTTGCTTCTTTCTGACCAAGGATAGGGTGAAAATTTAAATGAGTTCAGATAGGATTTTTTCTGTAATAACAGGAAGAAATTTTTGGCTTTCTTTCTGCTACCTCTGTGGTGCTGGAACCATTAGACCTGAGGGAAATGACATGGCAGCTGGGTTCTTCCTGGCGCAGGAGCGAACACTTTGCAGGACTGACTGCTCCACACTTTGCCATTGCCCCACTGAGTGGTGTGCATGTGAGAAGTCCCTTACCAGCTTCCAGCACAGAGTAAATCAGGCTATTTAAACAGATTAAACTGCTAGTCTGAACTAAGTTGATTTTATTACCATTGGATTAGGAAACAGTTGTATGAACTGTGCTGTTGGCTCTTCACAGGGAGCAGACTTTTCAGCGTTTGGCCAAAGTCGAAAAATCAGCAAAAAGAAACAGAATATTTGAGTGACTCTCCAGAGTCCGTTGTATAACTTTTCCTCCAAGTATGCTTCAAGACTGAGTTGTGGACTAGTTTTCTATCCTTTGGCTAGCACTTAGTAAACATGACAGACCCAAAATATATGTAAAAGTCAGTACCACATGCAGCCAGTCACTTTGGGAGGTATTAAACAAAGGCTAATTTAAGCCATGAACAAGCTGATCCAGTCAGTGGAAGAGGGAGAGCAATCTTCCACAGCTTCTCTGAATTATATTTCTAATCCGAGTCACCAATGTAGGGAATCACTTAGCTAGGAATCCCAGTGAATCAGACACTCATTCATACTGCTCCTTTTTTAGGGAGAAGTTTATTGAAGGAGTGGGGTTGAAATACCTTAACAGTACAGATCAGATACTGGTTAAGCTGGGTTTAGAACTATGTTGGTTCTGAGTTTGTTCTGGGTGCTATAATTGCTCTTCTTCTATTTGATGGCAATCAAATAGTCACACTGACATTAATTTGTCCACTGTTAGATTACTTATGATTGGCTCACTTCTTTTCTGAAAAGATCCAAATTTAATTTGAAGCATATTTGCTCCTTACAGCTATTGCACACATAGAAATAAAGTAGTTGATGAGACTGGTGTTTCTTTTTTCCACTCTTTTCATCCCTTTTCATAAAAGAGTGAAGTTGTTGGAATAAAAGATGCATGTTTGCTCCCCGTTCTGAATTCAACAGTAGTTCAAGTTACTAAAAAGAAGAGCAAAACAGCTTGTAGAATACTACAATGGTGTATTTTTCAGCCACTGTCCCAGTACAAGTAATTGAACAAAATACAGAGTAGGGACATCAGAGTGAACCCAAGAGTGAGACAAAAAACCTACAGGTGCTTTAGCTGCACATCCATTGTGTACATTCTGGCCATATAAGTTAGGTAAAAGAGTACTGTTTGGATAATTTCTTCTCCAATACATACCTGCAACTCAGTTCTACAGAAGATCTCTGTGCCTGAGACAGCATGACTTCAAAATCTCTTTTTGTATGGCTTTCATCTTTAAAATGAGATTCCAGTGCCGATGTTCAAGAAGCTTCCTCCTTGGAGGATCAGAAACCATTCAGCTCTTCTACACATTCAAGAACTTCAGACTTAGCTCAGTACTTTGGAGAGAGACAAAAGTTATCATTCCCTCAATGTGCTTAACCAAAAAATACAGTCTCCATGAAAAAAAAAAGCTAAAAGAATGATCTGGAGCTGTCCTTCTGGGCTTGGTGTACTTGATCAAGTTTTCTCCATGCCTTGAGTATGATTTGACCCCAAGTGATTACATACAATTTGTCTTCCTTTTCCATTTTAGAACTTTGGTCAGATGAGAAGAGTAGCCTTACCATTAGGTAAGGACTAGACCAGTTACACTGGTGACTTATTAATTAAATCTTTACAGCAAGTAATACATCTGTAATATGGTTGTTTTCATAGATAAAAATCCCATAAAAGGATTTTTTTCTTAAATATTTACTTTATAAATACATTAGTACCAGTGTTCAGATATTGAAGCTTGCTCCAGCTTTCTGTGCCTGAATTTCAAATGCAAACAATATTGTGTTATTCTGGTATTTGTCTAACATTTAATTAATTGCAATTTTACTTAAGGAACAAATACAAGAAAAGTATTTGTGGGAAACAAGCCATCCTTCTTTAACTTGCATCGGTAATTATCAGCCAAGATGTTTTTTAAAGTTTGGACTCCATGCAATGTGCTAGTTATTACCTGCTTGTGATTTGCACTTAGTTTTGACTGAAACCATGAATTAAATTAGCTTAATTGATTTTGATTGTAGTAAGTATTTATTTGTATGATAAACCTATCCAAGACCTAGGCATAATTTGGGAACATTTCCCAAGATAGCACTTGAGAGACAACAAAGGTTGATAGACCCATTTTATGCCTTTTGGCAGGCTTTTGTTAGGAAACTTGCCATTTTGTGTCCATGTTATTTGCACATCCAGTTAATGGGTTTCCCACCACTGCAACAGGAGATCCAAGAACTCCTTAAAAATCTCCAGATCACTCAGAAGTCCAACTTGAAACAGAATATTCCACTGGAAAGATAGAAGGTCAAGGAAATAAACTCCTTCCTTGTTTTGTCTTTTAAATGAACTATATAGTAACAATTTTAAATGAACCATATAGTAACAATTTTAAATAAACTAGAATAACTATTGCAGACTCTAGTATTTTTCTCTTTTCTAAGTTTATGGTTTGGTTTGGGGTTTTTTTTTTACTATTGTTGTGGTTTCTTGTGTATTCTTTATTCTTAATGCCATTATTGACCACTGTATTTTACTACTTCAGTGAAATGTCCAGCAGAGCTGTTGAGAAGCTAAGCCTCTCTTGGCAGATTCTCTAGTCCCAGTTTTCTAATTTGAATTCGATCATAACAAAAATTCTAACAATTTTTCAATTTAAAGGAATTCTGCAAAGTTGAGACCACACAAACTTGAAAATAGTTCAGCTTACAAACATAATAGTTTGCCATTTGGCAACAGCACCACATATATTGATTCCAAACACCACAGGCATTGGAGACATACGATGACCCAGTTTTAAAATGCATATTGTTGATTAGAATACTCATTTCATTTTGGTGGTAGAATGAACAATACTGGACCACATCCAGGCCCTTAAAACAGTTAATGGCTGCCCTCCTCCAACAGATGGCCACTGTATTTGTTTTATGAGATAGTTTGGATCCATGCAGCTTACTGCATCTCCATCTTACTGCAACTAGTGATGCTGCAGTTGGAAGAGCCACTTCCACAAGCAGATGACACGATGGTGAAATTTATACAAATAATTATCAGCATGCAGTCAAACTACTGTAATGAAAGGATTAATTTCTAGTGAATTGAAGAAAACATTGGACTCAAAGAGTGTAGGTCATTACTAGTTGCTTATTCAGTGATGCATTAATTTGTTTTGTATTATAATAAATTTGGTAATTGTTGATAGAAAAAGTCATACACATGTGCCTACTTCCATTTATCTTAATGGTACTGCAACATTAGATTGTAGCATGAATGAAAAGCTGATGTTTTTCAATGCCTTGGCAGCTTGCAGTGACCTTCAGGAGAAATGAAATGCTCTGTTGGCTCGGGAAACAATTGAGCTGAAACCAGTCAGGCGCAGTAAACTCAGAGATAGTCTTTCCAAATTAAAAGCTGTTAGTAGCAACTCAAGGCAAAAAGTGAGAATATAATGTCTTGCTACAAGATGATTTTATGCACAGATTAAAACAGAAGAAAAAAAAATACAAAGTTCAGATTCTAAAGGAATTCCCATTAACTTGAAGAATTTAGAGATTAGAATGAACATTAGCATCCAAAGGTAGGTGATGTATGAACACACTGTAAAAGCCATAATCTGTTGAAAATCACTGAGATAAATTTAGGCTACTGACCTTTTAGTGCATTAGGGCATGAAATAAATCACTAGCTGCAAGTAGTAAATTTGCTACAATCAAAATGCTTTGCAAGTACTTCTAGCTGTAGAATTTTGCAGTCAAGAGCACTACATAGCTGGAATAACCTTTTAATATTTCAGTTATGCCTGAGTATTCCAGACCCAATCCTGCATTGTTGCATACCCAAAATTTCTATTAACATCAGTAAGTACTTCAGAGGATAAGAAAGAAAAGGTCAGGCTTTAAATTAGTCAGCAGTGTCCTCATAAAATTAATGGTTATTTACAAACTGACAAAGAACTCAGATTAGTCTCTAATAAATTTCAGCTACAGCGCTTATAAATATATTATTTAGCATTAAAATACACTTCTCCAGATCCGTTTCTTTACTGGAGGTATGTTATTTCACAAGTGGGTACCCTGGGGAGGCAAGCCCATAGCATGGGAACTAAGCTACAGCTGAAAGTTCCAGTCCATGCTTCAAACATAACATTATTTCAGAAACAGATTTTGTAATCCTGCCTGTTGTGCCCTGCCGACACAGNTCCTCAAGTTGTCAAAAGCTTCATTCTTTCCCCTGATAATTGAGTTATGTAGAGCATTGGCTAGACAAGCACGAGATTTTTCTGAGGACCTCAGGAAACACTATTCCCTTGAAAGCTCAGAGGAGTTATCTGGATACAGCATCTTTCAAGATAAGCCTTTGGAAGAGATAGGGACAAGTGCTGTCTCACTGCAGCACAAAATGATGTTGGTTTTATTT
>WEIV01028325.1:67547-83132 GCA_013390005.1 Calyptomena viridis | reverse complement strand
ATATATATGACCAGCTGTGGGAAATGTCTTTCTTTTCATATAGTTTGGTTCAATTGTGCAAATTACTCCCCTGGTGGTTTCTTTAGTCTGCAAATCTGTAGAGTCTTCTGTGAAGACTGCTTTTTGTCAGTCAATCTCTGACAAATCTAAGTCTTATACTGCTGAATAACAGTTTTAGGCTCTTTATCTTACAGAATAATAATCATATATATAATTTGTTAAGGGACGTTCTCTCTTTTGTTTACTTCCCCAAGGAGCTGACCACAGAAACCTTCTACACTACCCCAATATGGAGTGAGATTCAGTCTTAACAGACAGCCATCCCCATATTCCCTGGACAGTAGTAGCAACCACACTGCTATTGAAATTAAAATCCAGATTATTTTGATTTTATAAATTTATGTTGGTAAGTTTGCTCCTCAAGTAAGAATATAGCTCCAGTGATGACACTTCCAGTTACTGGGTATGCTATATATTCTTTCAAAAGTTTCTTGATCTTTCTTTATTCATTAGACATGTTAAACCTCATATTTTGCAACAAATTTAAAATTTCCATTATTGCTTCCTAGTTCTTCAGTTTCTAAATAACATTGTTTATAAATTTTGTCCAGGTGTTTCTCCTACAGTTTTTTTCCTGTTTTCTGATTAAATTTATTTACTGCTTGCATTTATATCACAAACAATTACTCTAAGAAATATTAAACATTTTCTAGTATGAGATTTGGTTGTTCGTGTGTAAAAATGGAGTCACACTGAAGATGCTTTTGTTACTTTTCCTTATTTTAGCATCATACAATTACTGTTCTCACCATGGTAGGTAACAGAAGGTTCATTGTTCCTGGCATCATCCGTCATATTGCATTCATGCAATGAATGCTTTGTTCAAGAAATATCAGGATTTTTTTTTCATTACATTGCTGTCCTCTCCATCTAAGAAACCTAGGAGCATAATGCGTATTACCAATGGCAAATACAGACATCTGTAACTGCTGGTGGTGTGCTTTCCTAAAGAGAAATCATCCTGGGTTTGTTGCCATGTATAGGTGGGGTAAAATTCAAGAACAACTTCTTCAGTTGCTGAAAGTGTTTCTCTGAGACAAATGCTTGTTTTCTTTCAAAAGTTCCATTAGAGCACAAAGATGGAAACAATTTTTATAAGTCTTTTTCCCTTCCTTGGTTGGCTTCCTTAGTGGTTTGCTCCCTTGTATTAAAGGAAATTCATTAACTTGTGCAATATGAACAAAACAACATGATAGGTTTTAGCCACTGAAACAGGCCTTATCTATTTGCTCATTTATGAGCAGTTCAGACTGTGACGTAAAATGTCACTAGAGAAGGAGGTTATGAAAAGTCATTTAAAAGGTTGATGTGTACATTTTACTGTAGTGATTTTTCCTCCGGTTTCTCTTTTTACAATAGCTCACAACAGCTTTGCAGACAGATACTAAGCACAATTTAATGCTTAAGGAAGCACAAACTCCCACATACACAACATACTGTCTTACAGCTTGTTCACTTATAAGCATTAAAGAAAACAAGCAGAAAATGTAATTTTATATCATCATCCTAAGCTGCTCAATATTTCACATATAGTAGCATAAAAATTGGTCATCATTAATTTTTAAAAGCAAGTTTTAAGAGAAGAGGAGTCTTTGAGATGAGACTCAGAGGAAAAATTCATCACGGCTGACTACTATGCTTTCTTAGGACTTTACTCCAGCAATTGGTTCAGGTCCTTCAGGCTAGGTTGCTACTCTGATGCAACCATCAGCAGCTGACACACCTTCTATCCTACTATTTACAGGCTTCTCTACACTAAAGATGGCATTTGGAAATTATTTTTTCATATAACAATCTATATACATATTATGGGCTCTATTCAATTGTTCCACAGGCAGGTAAAAAATTGATCTGAGAGAAATGTGATCAGCAATGTCTTTTCCCTTTATGCATTTAATTTACTGAACACTTATTGTTGTATTACTTCTGGTTTGTATCAATAGTTTCAGAAAAAAGATCAGATAAATGTTTGTACGTGCAAATTGGAAAAGAATGCATAACTGCAACACATGCCTTATCTCTGAGCATAAGAAATATTTATAAATGAGAAGTGAGCATTATGGAGAATTATCTAGCTTCTTTTAGATATAGCTATCTTTTTGTTATCTTACAGAATAGTTATTTCTATCTGTATTTTCCAAAGGGTGGATGCATGAACAATGGTTTATGTTTAGAATTTAGAAAGATTCAGCTATGTTTACGTTCAAGAATATCAGTAGATTGCAAAAGAGGATAGAAAGTAAATTTTTCATTTAACGAACACTTAACAGTGAAATATCTCATAGTTCTTGAATATCAGTGTATCTGTGTATTCGTTGTAAGTAAAATAACTCTGAAGAACGTAGAGCTAAAAGTGATAAAACACTATGTGAACATATCTGTCATTCCTTGATGGATGTTCTGCATTAAATCTGGCATGGAACTGGTTTCTCCACAGAAGCTCTGCTGTCACAGACAAGCTTTGTCAATGGCATGTTGAATCAATGACCCTAATTTCATGCATTTCTTAATTTTTTTTGTTTGTTTTAATGCTTCCTTTTTTTTTCTCCTTGATCTTTAACATACATAACTACTGACAGTCACCTGTAATTTCTAACTGAGCAGATAAAGAGACAAGAGTTTCTAAACTGTTTCAACTACAATTCAAATAACTAATGGTCTGCTCTGTTACCCAGAGTTGAAGAAGCTATCCCAGGGTAAATATCAGCAAAAAAGAGAGAACCTGTACCTTTGTGGCCCATTGAAGGCTATGGCGAATACTCTTCATAACGATGTGAGTCAAGCAAGGAAGCGAGTGCAAAACCTGCAAACACAGACATATACAATTCTTTTAATTCCTGTGAGGCATAGCACCCAAAACAGAGGAGAGGATGCATTATTACATGCATCAAATATTACAATTATATATACTTTTTCCTGTGTAATCCTTAGAAATTAGTTGAGACAAACTACTACTTGGATTCTCAACATTTAGAAGTAGAGAAACACTTTTTCTTGGACCTTAAATATTTTCTTTTATTTTTAAATTATCCCTCTAAAGCGAAATGCAGTACACTTTTAAGCTTAGGGTGGACCTTTATTCACAGTTAATCTTTCATTTCTTTGGAATATTATTTGGACTCTCAACATTCTATTTAAGGTGTATAAATGTGAAATCACTTTGAAATCAGGAAGAACCAAGAAAAAAAATTGTAGTTAAATTCTGACAGAATTAAGAAATGCCTCCAAAGCATTGAAAGATTGCATTCCCTTTACAGAGAGCACATTGTATTGAATTGTTAGCCTAGCCTTGATTAAAAAAAAAAAAACAAAAAAGATATGTCAAATGTTCTTCCTGGAAGACTACTATTCTAACAGAAAAGAGCTTGAAATAACTTTTTCAAAGATAGGATAAACCAAAGCTTCTTATCATTGGAGTGTTAACAAGATTTTATTTTGAGAATCTGACCTCTTCTCCTTGATCCCCCACTATTTTTAAATAATATTATCCCCCTTCGCTACTGCACCATCTCAAAGACATAATTTAAGGGCAGCTGAATTAATTCCATAACAAAATGTAATGTCACTAATAATCTATTAGTTGGGATTTCTGATAGTTTCCTTCCTTAAGTGATAATTAGTTTTATCCTCTGAGACACTGTTCTGCTCCTTGAGAAGTATATACTTAATCTGATGGATATTTTAATACTTACACATAAAATCCTTGTCTTACTTATCTGAAGAGACAGACAAAACATTCTTTAAGTAGCTGGGAAAAGTCGCAGACAGAGTATGAAAAAGGCCTGAGGTATATATTGCCTTCTTTGTCTCAGTCTATAATAATCAGACCAGTTGTTCTTGGGGCACCCAGCCCATGAAGCTGAAAGACAGGGATGGAGAGCAGAATGAAGCTGCTATAATCCAGGGGAAAATGGTCAGTGACCTGCTACACTTAGACCCAAGGAAAGTTTATGTGGTCAGATGGGATCCACCCAAGGGTACTGAAGGAGTTGGCAGAAGTGCTCACTGAGCCACTTTTCACCATTTATGTTCAGTCCTGGCTAACAGAGGAGGTCCCACTTGGCTGGAAGTCAGCAAATGTGATGCGTACATACAAGAAGGGCCAGAAGGAGGATCTGTAAAGCTACAGGCCTCAGTGCTGGGGAAGGTCATGGAGCACATCATGAGTGCCGTCATGGATGTGTGCAGGACAACCAGGGGATCAGGCCCAGACAGCATGGTTTTATGAAAAATGGGTTCTGCTTGACCAACTTAATCTCTTTTTATGGCTGAGAAGGCCAATGGCGTCCTGGCCTGTATCAAAAATTGTGCAGCCAGGGCAGTGATTGTCCCCTTGTACTTGACACTGGTGAGGCTGCACCTCAGTTGCTGTGTCCAATTCTGTGCCCCTCAGTTCAGGAAGGACATTGATGTACTGGAGCATGTCTAGAGATGGGCAGTGGAGCTGATGAAGGGTCTGGAGCAGAAGTTCTGTGAGGAGTAGCTGAGTGTGCTGGGGTTGTTTATCCTGAAGAAAAGGCGGCTCAAGGAGGAACTTACTGCTCTGTACCACTATGTGAAAGGAGGTTATAGTGAGGTGGGGGTTGGCCTCTTCTACCAGGTAACAAGTCAAAAGGCAGGAGGAAATGCCTTCAAGTTGTGCTGTGAGAAGTTTAGATTGGATAGTAGAAAAAATTTCTCCATGGAACAGCTTGTTATGCCTTGTAACAAGCTGCTCAGGGAAGTGGTTGAGTCACTATCCCTGGAGGCATTTAAAAGACATGTATATGTAACACCAGGGGAAATGGTTAATGATGGACTTGGTAGTTCTGTTAATGGTTGGACTTGACTGTCAAGCTCTTTTCCAACCTAAATGATTCTAAGGTTCTACAAAATTTTGCAGTAGTTAGCTCTCATATCAGGAAGATATTATCAGATATTCCTACTACTACCTGTTGGTGAAAAATTTAGATATTAAAAATATTCTCTTAGTATTTGTATTTGATCAACGCTGCACAAAGCTACAATATGAGATGGACATTTAGTCTAAACAGAATAGATTAATATCTGTTTGAAACATAGATATATGCATCTAATGGAATAGGGAGGAGAAAGGTAACACTAAGTTAAAGATTAGTTATTGTATTGGTCAAACAGTTAAAAACAAATGACTAAAACATGTCAGTATTACCTATATGTGCAGCCTTTTGTTTTCTATAGGTTTCTCTTCAAAGATAAGTACTGAAGATAAATGTATATAAACAGGAAATTTCTTTCTGAAGTTTTTCTTTACACCTGAACTATTTATAATAGGAAACATAATTCCCTGTTTGTGATGTAACATCTGTGGCTGTGCGAAAAAACATTATTCACTTAGAAACTTCATAAACTAACAAAGGGAAAGAAACCATCCATCACAGGTGCATAAGAGCAACCCTTGATGTATTCCGAGTGTATACATATACCCGTTAAAACCACTTTGTTTATAAATAAAGTTGAATTATATACATACTAAAACTATTGAAAGGAAAGAATGCATAATTTTCAACTAGCAAACATGTGTCTTATGTGACTTACGTAAGTATATTAATATAACACTTGGCCTTAAAAGTCTTCAGTGTTTCACTCTTGCTATCACATGAAGATTCTGAATGGATACTTTTCCAAATCACATTATTTTACATCTACTAACATCATTGTATCAACAAGGAATTTTGTAGTTTGGATATGTTTTACTCATTTGAAGCAAGCTAAGAGTTTACCATCTGTAATTTGGATTTTGACATATGCCACTGAATGCTTTTTGACTAAAATTAATGCTCTCCATCCATTCTATCTTCCCCCTCAGAATTATCATCTCCTTTCAGTTCTAAGGTAGCCATAATAATTGACTTTGGATTTAAAACCTGGATAAATATTGCTCTGAAGTGAGGTCTCAATTAACCATGTTGTTAAATTAACCTTTTTGTGATTTTTAATTAAAAAGTTTTATTGTTGTTTGTACTCTGTGAAAATGTCTCATTTTAATGTGTTTCACTAAATTCCTTCACAGCCTTTCCATTCGATAAAGTTGTCATATATACAGCTGAGTTAAGTGAGCACAGGTTTGTAGAAGTCACTTGCATTGATTCACATCAGATGAAATGCTGAGATGAGGCTTTATTAAGTTTTGTTATTCTTCCTGGCTTTTGGAGAATGAGAATAAAGAATCGATGTACAGTCCTTGCTAGGTAAAGGAATAGTATGTGTTTATTGAATATTAGCCCTCAAAAATCTCCAGGTAGCCTCATGGAGTAAAATAATCACCCCTGCCTTTTAGTCTTTCTAGTAGGGATCTGAACCACAACTTTATTTTCCAGAAACTGCAAGAAATTTTTGTCTATTAGTTTCATATTGGTTTCCAGGGTGAAGCTGGACAGAATTGATTTGGTCAGTATGGAGAGTATTCCTAACCATTTATAGCTATGGGCATTTGGTATTAGATCATGCAATGCTATAAGTTCAATAAAATCCCATGGGTATAAAGCATTAGCCATCAGAAAGTGTTGCTTCGACTGTCATTTCTTAATAGCTCTTATGAACTCATCCTGTTAGTGATTGTTAATAATGGTGAACTGGGAAAACATTTTTATTTCCAAAAGAAAGTTTCTTCTCATTTTATGTCATTTGCCAGATTAGAAAAATAAGAAATTTCAAGTGAAATTGAAATAGAGAATTCATGGGAAAGAATGATAAGCTCATTCATTAAGTTCTACAGATCATGTTTACATTTCCATTTATTTACTTCTTTTTGCTGACTGCAACTCAAATATTTTAAATCTCTTGGAATCTACTTGAAAATAGGATTCAGTGGAATTCATGAGTGATCAAATCATGGCAATGCCACATTATGCATGAAAAGAGAAAAGAAGCCTGAGAACAATAGCTGCTCCTCAGACGAAGACCACCTGAACATGTATTGGTGGTGTTTTGGGGCAGAACAGACAAAACTCAGCTTGTCTGTCAGGTGCCAGTTTGAGAGTGCAGAACCAGTGATTGCCAAAATTGTCTTTGAAACTAGAAGAACTAAAAAAAGCAAAATCACACTCCTGGAAACAAATACTTATGTTTGACTACCAAGACGAGCAGTTCTGAGCATACTGACAATGCTTTAAAGCAAAATGAGGAAAAATATGATAATAAATGTATTTAATGCTTTTGTGAATTATCTTCTAGCACTACATGCTTAATGGGTACACCTCTCTAGTTTTGCTGGCAGGATTTAACCCAGTTTATGTTCCAGTGAACAGCTTTAACAAGTTCCTTGAGAAAATCCACTATATGTACCTTCAAAAGGGGAGTCATACTAGGCTGGATCTGGAATCTGAATGGTACGAGGTAATATACTGCTATAAAGCAATGAGACTGTTTTCAAAGAAGCAAACCAAGCAAGCTAAAAATAAACAGAAGTGTTTTGCAAATATGATCTATTTTGTAATTTTTTTCCATGTCCCTCCCAGTTACTTTTGAAATATTTAGTTCTATTATTAGAATATTTGAAGCCTTGCTAGAAGAATCTTGATCATAGGAACATGTCATTGTTGTTTTGTAGAAACGTATAATGATATAATGTCTAAGGAAAAGAAAGAAACAATTCTTAGAAGAAAGATATTCATAGAACCAAAGCAAAGCTTTGTGCTGGTGTCTGTGGGTGTAAGACCACAGAGAACAATGGAGTGGTGACTGTTTACTCCCAGGCTCAGTTTGGTCCTCCAAGCTCTCTTTGTAATATGGTACAGTTTTGAGGTCACGATTCAACCTGTTCTCTATCAAAATGGGAATGTGCCAAGTGTGTGAAATGTGTATATGTGGGTTTTTGTTTTCACATGTGACTGAATTTAGGTTGCTTACTGGGTGTTTATCACATTCTTCATTCTTCAATCAACCAGTGCTACCCAGTGCTGTCTAACTATCATCCTACCAGAGGCAAGCTATGACCTAATCTGAGTTTATAGTGCCAAGATTTGTTTTCATAGCTTAAGATATCTATCAGATTTAACTAGAGGTGGGTAAATAACCTCAAAAAAATATTTATCTTAAGTTTAGACTCTTTTTTTTTTTCTCACAGGATATCCATGGGGAAATAGTTTTCCACATTATTTTTAGCTCAGTAAACTGTCACATGTGGAGTTCCCAGTGATATTTCTTCAGATGAGAAAGGGCTGAACTCATGTAGTCATCATAGTTAGTCTCATAAATTACATGGGAATGTCTGTGTTCCCAGAAGAGACCAGATTACCCAGGGGGTTTTGAAACTTCTCCCCTCAAATGTCCACCACATAAATATTCTGGACCTGTAGTGGCTTCTTGTACCCTGTGTAAGATTTGCATGTTTGACCTCTGCCTTCTTCCCATTCTCAGTGGTGGCACTGCAGGTAGTGTGGAGAGCTGGAGCTTGTGGACAGCCACAGGCTTGGTTGGAAAGGCCTTTTCCTGCCAGCAGATGTAATGACAACAGAATACTTCTGTAGCTGGTCATGTGAAGCCAGTACACAGACGCATGTGGCCCCAAGGTCTGGCTGGCAGAGACCAAATGCCTGCTGTGGTGATCTGCTGCAGTACGTGGGGACCTGGGTCCTGCTGATGTACAAAGGCCTCATGTTTGTGAAGGGAGTACAAAAGCATGTGTGAACAAATGAAAGGAAATCCGTAAAAAAATTCAGCTGATATTTGCAGAATATATTTAGCAGTATTTGCCAAACAGATTAACATTTTAGGTATTCTTATAGCCTATTTTTAAATGGAATCAGATACTCCTGAGGTCCAAGCCTCCTCTAACTAAAGTGAATAACAACCTCGAGTTTTTCAGCGTGAATTCAGGAGAGTAAATGGAAATATAATTTTTTAGCATCAGAATACCTGTATTTGCACGCTATAATTTTGTAAATATTCACATCAGATAATGTTCTCTCCCTTCAAATAAAATCCCAGGGACTGAGAACTTTCATTGTCATTATCAGGTGATTTACAGTATTCACTAAAGGGAAGTACTAGTGTGATTCATCTTTGCCGAGCTAGATTTTTAAACTTTACTCATACATTATTTTTTTATTCATTAACATCCTGTGTATGTCTCTGTTCTTTCCAATCTATGTACACCTCCTTACTTTTACTCTTTCCCTTCACTATCTTCATTTTCTCTAAGACACCTCTCTTTCCCTTCTCCTCTCACACACTTACTGCTCTATGCAGCATCATCAGTAAAGAGTGAAAGAATTGTCAGCTTGCATCTTTTATTTACAAAGCATCAGAATCATTAATCCTACATTTGCTTTGTTCCATTTTTGTCATTCATTACATTAATAATAGATGTATTTATTAGGTACCCATCATTTTAATGGAAGTTGGTCCACTGTGACAGCAATTCTAAATGGGTAATTTTTCATAAATTAAAATTCCTTGCAGCAAGTAGAACTTTGTTTTAGTAAATTGCAATCCACAGACTTCCATAACAAAGTGCTAATTGTAACTTGGCTTTAAATGTTACATTTTGTATGCAAATTGGCCTGTGGGGAGTTATTATTTAGTATAACATTGTTAAGAACACTAACATTAGTTTGTAATTTGTTTGAAGTGGAATACCATTATTACTAATACATTACATATGGCTTAGAGAAACAGCATTGCTTTCCCATGTAAGATAAAGATCTTTTATCAGTCAAATTTGTTGAATGGGTTTTTTTTTCGCTCCGTGGGAAAACAAAAGCTGACCTGAGTCATAAAAAATGCATTGTATTTTACGTTGTTTAAACCAAAGGAAAGTCAAAAGAACATGATGTAATCCTCAGGCACTGAGAGCACTGCACAGGGCCCGATCCTGCAAATGTTTGAACAAATGAGATGCTGTTTGCAGGTGAAGTCACACTGACATAGTGGGTTTACTCTTTTTTTTTATTTCCACAAATGAAACTCTAGAATAACTTACTCCTCTTTCAAAAACCAAACCAGAGTTTGTGGTAGGGTTTATTTTAAATATGTGGAGTGTCTCAGTGATTTCCTTGCTGCATGTTTTATTTCTTGCTTCAGTTGTTCAAAAACTAGCACTTTGATCTGACATAAAAAGGGTGCAATGTCCTGAACATCAAAGCTCCAAAGTTCTAAAAACAGTTTCATGAATATTGCCATTAGGTCTTAAGCATGCTTTGATATGCTATCATTTTTGTGTGTAATTACAATGTGTTTGACACTTGAGGATGAAACAATACCTTCCTATGGGTACAGGAAGAGAAAAAGCAGTAGAATTGAGCCCTCAACGCTGGTTTTCAATGGGAGTCCACTGAAGGTGACTCCACGTTTGTCATTGAACTCTGCCCAACATACCCTTGTAGCAGAACAGAGACCCTGAAAGCGTTGCTATGACTAAGGGCTGCTTACGCAAATAGGACTCTATCCCTGGCTGCCAGCAGTACAGAAACCAAATAATACTAATTCCAACAGAAAACTTAGATGTTTACATGAATTCAAAAGGAGTAACCACATTATGACAGAATTCTGAAAAATATCTGCATCTTTCTACAATAGAGGTCGCTGCTTTAGAAGACTGAATTTATAGACATTGGTGAAAGCTATTCATACCTGTCATGGTAGACCCTGGTATCCTTCCTGACAAAGAGAGGAGACACAAGTTCAGAAGGGTAATTGATTTAAAAAATAAATCAGAAAATTCACACCAGGGTTAGGAATGAAACCTCCTTCTACACATCAGAAGATAGGAGTTCCATTAATTTTACTGAAAATTACAAGCTCACTCATAACTTTTCAGCAGCTGTTGATTAATAGTTGAAAGAAAATAATGGGAGCCTGAGAGAATTTTGTTGATAGGAAGTTCACTTAGGTCAGCAAATTTATTTGGAACACAGCTGGCCCTGGTAACCCCCTGCAAAACTTCGAGAACAGATCTGTCCAATGAACTCACCCTTCTGTGCTAAGCCATTCAGATAGTGTCTCTTTCACTTTAGTAATGTAAGTGGACAATTTATATATGTGTTTAAAGCTTGAGATTTCTTTTTAAAGTAATGTAATTTTTTACATTTTTGTAAATTTTGTAAATTTTTTTACATTAATATTTGCAGAGCAAGAAATGCAGGTGAGATTTAGGAATGTAGATGAAAATAGTAAAGGAATTCCTGTCTATGACAGTCATAATGTAAACATTTAGATTACTGCATGATTCTTATAGAAATATTTTTAAGTTTATTTTTTATTGATGTGTAGCACCTGACATATTGTGGTAAAATCAAAAATTTTCCTTTATGGGAGCCTTTCAGTGTACTTGGAACTGGCTGAATTGCCCTTTTCTCTCTGTAGCTGACTCTGACAGATCTCACCCATGTGAAATGCAGGGTTCCCTGGCTCACACTGAGCTGTCGGTGTATTGGGAGTGGGAAGTCAGGAGTTGCATTTTTCTCTCATCTTTTCCAGCACCTGACTGCCTCTGGATGGATCACCCCAAGCTTTTTGGGTAGATGCTAGGAGCCCTTCTCTATCATTGTCTCTGCCAGGATTCACCACAGGACACAAACTCTGGCACGTCCTATGATATGGTGAGAGCACATGTTAATGTACCCATGAAGGCTGATCAGAAAGATATGTATGTTAATAAGCATCCTTTTAAAATGAAATTGAAGTTATTCTCTCATCATAATAACACGGTGAGAATGAAAGTCACAAAGTGATCTCAGATTTCATCAGCCTGACTGACACCTACACGCGTATACATACATACATGTTGTTATGTGAAAGGGGATGCTTGCAAATAGTTCAGATGATAGGATGCATTTCCCTTCTCAGAAACAGACATTATACTTTTCAATATTACAAAGTTCATTCTTAGTTTTGTTTTCTCCTTGTTTTTATCTGAAAAATGAAAAAGCTGGGCCACTGTTTGCATGAATTGTTCTGACAGGTGAAGTCTGGTCCCTGGGTTGCCACTCAGCATCTCTGCTCTGGGAGATCAACATTGTGGTCAGTTCTGCCACCTGTAAACTGATGTGTGTGGAGACACAGCAAAACTCCAGGTCAGAACAGGGAAGGATCTTCATGTTCTCTGAAACAACAGGAGCCTACTGGCCCTCTTCCCCGTTTCTTAGCAACACCAAATGGGCTTAGACTCGAGGACAGCTCACATTCAGTATGAGCTGAAGTGCTGCTCACATTCAGCACAATGGTTGTGAGTTGAAGGAACAAGCTGTTAGTTCCTGATTTTTTTCCTGCTTCCATTGTTCTTGGTTCAACCTCGCAAAAATAGATGGCCAGTCCCACAGGAACTATCAAGTGACCCACACCTAAATTATCCCTAAAAACTATGCTGAACCTTTCCTAAGTGGTAAAACAGCAAGGAAAACCACTGACACAGGAGAGCTTTACCTCAGGAGACAAGAAGCAATAAAATAACAGGATGAAGAGTAAGACTATAAAGGAAAGCAATTGTAGCTTAGAACAGGGAAGAACAGAAGAAAACATATAAACTGTTTCTAGAAGTGAAAAACAAAATACCTAGGAAAAGAAGAAACAAATTGCCATGGAGTAAATTGGCTGGAACTCTGTACAGAGTGCTCTCCAATAAAAATACTTTGGAAATGAGTAGACAAAATGTCAAGAATTATCTACATGCTGTATGTGCAATCTTAACTAAGAACTCTTCATCGCTGTTAGAGCCAGCAGCTCCTCCTCACTGTTAACCAGAGCTATCATCTTCCAATCAATGTGGGTATCTAGTAACAGACACAGCTCTCCAGGACATTTTCCTCTCATTGAAAGGAAAGACTAGTTTTTCTATTAGCTCTTTCCTTATTCTCTTCAGTGGATCCTGAACACAGGAAAATGAAAGCTATGTTTAAGTATACATATATGTGCATGGGGAAAAATTTGTTGACAAAAACTAGACTTCATTTTACAAGATGAAAGATGAAATGTTTGCAAGATATCACTGATTTGTAATAGATCAGAACATTATCTTTGATATTTGACTGACAGCTATATATACAAAATATGTGCATAGATCTTTTAGTCTTGACCATCAAAAGCATACTGGTTTTTCTTTTACTTCAGAGTCAAATGCAAAATCCATGGTGAACCTACTTGATTTATCTCTTATTTAAAGCTTTTTTTTTTTTTTAATTTGCTGACTTGAGCAGGCAACACAACTCTGGTTAAGCTGTCTCCTACTCTCATTATCTGGACTGCAGATCTCCTTTTTAGCTTTTCAGAGAAAATTCTGGAGACTGATAGGTCTTTACAAAGTGCTGGAAAAACATTTTCTTGCACACTAGCCCGATCTGTCTCCTGCAGAATGCATCATTTTAGGTTGAAAATTGCCTCTTACTTGTTGACCAGCTGAAAATTGCATCTTTAGCTGCTTTCTCATGGAAGCTTCAGCAGCTTCGTCTTCTTTAGCAGCTAATTGAAATTCTAAGAAGAAATAAACCGCTCTTCAGTAGTCTGCAGAATGCCTAATAAAGTATTACATGTCCTCCCATTTTAGCATTCAATCATCAACTCTGTTTCCCTGACTTATACAGCAATCAGACTCCGGAGAATGAAGTTATGGGACACAAGTGAATATGCTGAGGGAGTCTTGGTAATTTAGGAGAGATTGTTCTGTATATTCCTGTGAGATGCTTGTGCTGTACTGGACATTTAGTGAGTTAGCTTTTATTGAGGGAAAGACCTATAATTGTCATTTGTCTGTCAAAATTTGGGGAAAGTCTCTCTCCAAATATTTTAAGATAGTTTATAAAAATGTTTTGATATGGTTTATAGTTTTAGTCAAAACTGGATTTTTCTAGCAATCAAGGCAAAGAATAAGACATAGATGGCCACTTTTTTTTTTTTTTGACACACTGTTTGTCATTTATTTTTCAGTGCAGGATTACAGAGTGGAGAGGAGATACATTTAATTGCAAACTATGAGTGATATGAGTGGTCTGCGCCTTAAGATTCACAGGGAGTTATTCTGTATTCATGCATTCTTACAACGACCATGACCATTTTACAATTTCTGAAAAGGCAAGGTGTTAAAGAGGGTTGAGAAAGGCTTGAACATGTGAAAGTGGCATGTTCAGCTGCAGAATACAACTTCCTTTCATTTGTTTTATACCTCTTATTGCTCCCAGCTATTGCTCACTTCAGGGTGTGATCTGAGATGCATAAAGGCTGCTGTGGGCCTGTGCACATCTGGTCCACCAGTTATTTTGATAACCTATATGTATGCTTGGGTAGGCCCCCGACTTCACAATAAAGGGTGTTGTAAGAAGTAACATACAAACTTTACCTTTTTGTGCTGCCTAGAATGATGTTACAGGGGAAAAACTAGGAATTTGATGGTGGTCCAGACCAGCCCATTGTATTTCTGCATTATTCTGTTTCACCCTTTTTCCTTAACTGCACAATATGGACACAGTGGGAGAAGGAGGCAGAACAAGGGAAAGGTACAAGGTTACAATTTTAGTCATAGCTTTGCAGATCATTCTCAGTTGTTACCTAAAAATGTGAACCTTTATGACTTGATAGCTAGAATCAAACTAACTTTCCAATCCACAGGAAATCAGGAAATTACAGTTGCAAATGGAATTGTATCTGTGTGATATTTTATCTTCAAAGAGAAGCAGGGAAAGTATGTATGTAACTGTAAATTTCCATGAACACATCAATAGTAAATTTTGCAACATTTTTGAGTGTAACCTCCTCTGGTCCTCTTCATTATGCTTTGTTCAACTTCTGCATAAATAGTGATTTAGCAACAATATTGAAAATAAAAGTCTTTATTTATGCATAAAAGTAGAAATGTTCCATGAAGTTGATCTTTGAATAGCAATGTTATCTCATTGTGTAATTTCTTCTTTTTCCCTCACTGTCAGGACCAGAGAGTCCTTATCCTGTAACGCACATGGCACACTTGTGTGGCAACCAAATAATTATAGTCTACTCTCATCAAGAGCTTCTTAAGCTCCTTGCTCTTTATCCTCCTGCTATGCAGCTTGCTTACTCTGAAATATATACAGCTTGCCTGGGTGTTCAGAAAAGAATTATAAAATCATAGAATGGCTTGGGTTGGATGGGACCTTAAAGATCACCAATTTCTCTGCCATCTGAAGGGACACCTATCACCAGACCAGGTTGATCAGAGCCCCATCCAACATGTTCTGGAACATTGCCAGGGATGGAACATCCACAAGTTCTCCGGGAAACTTGTTCCAGTGGCTCACCACCTTCATGGTAAAGAATTTCTTACTAACTTCTAACCTAAATCTACCTTCTTTCATTTTGAAGCCATTCCTTCTTGTCCTATCACTACATAATCTTGTAAAAATTTTCTTTCATTATTCTTGAAGGTTCCCTTCAGAAGGTCCTGGAAGAAATCTCTGTGACGAATCTCCAAGACCTTTAGTCATGGCTATGACTGAAATAGGAATAATTCTATCATGAGACATATAAACATTCTAATTTCAGTGATACAACAGTATGTCTGTATCTGATTGACAATTGCCTCATAGTAGATGTTTGTTG
>WEIV01028325.1:42973-67454 GCA_013390005.1 Calyptomena viridis | reverse complement strand
TGAATAGCAATGTTATCTCATTGTGTAATTTCTTCTTTTTCCCTCACTGTCAGGACCAGAGAGTCCTTATCCTGTAACGCACATGGCACACTTGTGTGGCAACCAAATAATTATAGTCTACTCTCATCAAGAGCTTCTTAAGCTCCTTGCTCTTTATCCTCCTGCTATGCAGCTTGCTTACTCTGAAATATATACAGCTTGCCTGGGTGTTCAGAAAAGAATTATAAAATCATAGAATGGCTTGGGTTGGATGGGACCTTAAAGATCACCAATTTCTCTGCCATCTGAAGGGACACCTATCACCAGACCAGGTTGATCAGAGCCCCATCCAACATGTTCTGGAACATTGCCAGGGATGGGACATCCACAAGTTCTCCGGGAAACTTGTTCCAGTGGCTCACCACCTTCATGGTAAAGAATTTCTTACTAACTTCTAACCTAAATCTACCTTCTTTCATTTTGAAGCCATTCCTTCTTGTCCTATCACTACATAATCTTGTAAAAATTTTCTTTCATTATTCTTGAAGGTTCCCTTCAGAAGGTCCTGGAAGAAATCTCTGTGACGAATCTCCAAGACCTTTAGTCATGGCTATGACTGAAATAGGAATAATTCTATCATGAGACATATAAACATTCTAATTTCAGTGATACAACAGTATGTCTGTATCTGATTGACAATTGCCTCATAGTAGATGTTTGTTGTTAAATTATTTTTGATACAATACATTGTCAAATCAGTGAATACTCAGGAAAAGCAAAACATTAGAATAGTAAGGTTTGACATAGAAAACATAATTGCATTGTTAAAGGAAGTGCTTATAATTCTCTGTTTATGCACTTATGTGGGACAAAATGCATGTATTCTGGGGTGATGAGAGCTGAGGAAGAGCTCCAAGTACTAAGTAGAACTGATAGTCACTTTTGAGCTATCAGCACTGCTTTGGTATATATATTTTTTGCTATATATGTTGGAATATTCACTCTTCTTATTACTAAACAGTTGGAAGTACTACCTCTGAAGAACTCCAGAGTAAGTCTTCTGGTACTGTATGACCCTGCAGGGGCTTACACGTTTTTTTCTCTGATATCTTAAAAGAAAACTGTTTCATTTCCAGTACAAAGTCGTATTCATGCCACAGCTCCAGAATTCTTCCACAATTAACACATTTTTGAATTTTTTTTGCATTTGTCACACAAAAGTCCTTTGATTCTTTTCCCAGACAACAACCCTATTCTATCAAGTATATACGTAAGAAAGTTCATAAGAACATTGCTGTTACATGGAATGTTAGGCAAAATTAGTTAAAATGCCTAAAGGAAAGTACAATCTCCAAAGATGAGGCAAAGCTTCCTGATTATATTCTTCATGGTTTGCAAAAGGAATACTATTTCCCCAAGGAAATGTATGGGGATGTAAAGGAGAGGTTCTTAGCACCATGTATTTCTGACTATTTGTATCAGCCTATTGGTACATCCATGTTAACAACTCAGATACTCACTGTTCTCTGGGTGCCATATGCCCCACTCTGCACCGAGTGCAGGATGATCTGAGATGGTTACACTTGACAGCTAATGGTCTTGGTCTTAGACAAATGTTGACCACCATGCATGCTTACATCTAAAACTACAGTAAAAAGGTACTGAGCCTTCTAAATAGGTCACATCAAAACATATTTCTAGGGAAGAAAACATTTTACACTCTGCAAATGGCTATTATTTTGTCAAATCAGAACTCTTTACTCAAGTAATTTCAGCTATGCAATTGTTCAGAAGTCTCTCCTCTATATTCTATTAACAGGAAAAATACACATTTTTTTCCTTTATAGACAGGTAAGAGCAAAAGTATTTTCATTCAAGTTTTTTAGAAGTTGAAACAGCATGTAAGATATTAACATTTATGAATGGAGACACCGAATTTTCCACTGTCTTCCACACCCAGTAAATGTCTCTGTGCTTTGTGTTGTCCTTCTAGCTATGCTCAACATCCTCTTTTTCTGGTCTGTTAAGGAGTGTGTGCGAGAAATTGTTTCACCCTACTTTCCTGGGAATCCATGAATTATCTATGAAAAAGAAAGGTCTTTGAGGTTTTAAACACTTTTTGGTTTTTGTTGTTTTTTTTGTTTGTTTTTTTTTTTTTTTTTTTTCTTTTTAGATTTCTGATTTGTTTGTGAGTGAATTAAAGGAGGCTTTGCTTACCCTTTACATAATTAAGCTTATGTATGGGAGCAAAAGGCAACCATCAGTTTCTTTGTTCTTCCTTCTTCAGAGTGTAGTTGCTGATTCATGATTGCAGGGCGCTGATGATGCTTCAGTGTGGTGACACTTGTCCTCACCAGCCCTGGTCTGAATTTGGATTTGGAAGAAGGTTAGTCAGTAGAGAGGGTCAGAGCAAGTTTCTTGAGAGAAGCACTGTCAGGAACTCGAATGCATTTGTGGGGGGCTCCCGCCATGCTAACCATGAGAGGAAAGAAACTATTTTGTAATTCCTGCATTCATCTAATGGGTACTATTTGATGCAAGAACATAAAAATGTGTGTCTAAATTAGTGTCATCCACATTTGGAGGTGAGTAAGGTAGTCTGTAAATTGCNGCACCGAGTGCAGGATGATCTGAGATGGTTACACTTGACAGCTAATGGTCTTGGTCTTAGACAAATGTTGACCACCATGCATGCTTACATCTAAAACTACAGTAAAAAGGTACTGAGCCTTCTAAATAGGTCACATCAAAACATATTTCTAGGGAAGAAAACATTTTACACTCTGCAAATGGCTATTATTTTGTCAAATCAGAACTCTTTACTCAAGTAATTTCAGCTATGCAATTGTTCAGAAGTCTCTCCTCTATATTCTATTAACAGGAAAAATACACATTTTTTTCCTTTATAGACAGGTAAGAGCAAAAGTATTTTCATTCAAGTTTTTTAGAAGTTGAAACAGCATGTAAGATATTAACATTTATGAATGGAGACACCGAATTTTCCACTGTCTTCCACACCCAGTAAATGTCTCTGTGCTTTGTGTTGTCCTTCTAGCTATGCTCAACATCCTCTTTTTCTGGTCTGTTAAGGAGTGTGTGCGAGAAATTGTTTCACCCTACTTTCCTGGGAATCCATGAATTATCTATGAAAAAGAAAGGTCTTTGAGGTTTTAAACACTTTTTGGTTGTTGTTGTTTTTTTTGTTTGTTTTTGTTTTTTTTTTTTTTTTTTTTTGTTTTCTGGTTTTTTTTTTGGGGAATTNTTCTGATTTGTTTGTGAGTGAATTAAAGGAGACTTTGCTTACCCTTTACATAATTAAGCTTATGTATGGGAGCAAAAGGCAACCATCAGTTTCTTTGTTCTTCCTTCTTCAGAGTGTAGTTGCTGATTCATGATTGCAGGGGGCTGATGATGCTTCAGTGTGGTGACACTTGTCCTCACCAGCCCTGGTCTGAATTTGGATTTGGAAGAAGGTTAGTCAGTAGAGAGGGTCAGAGCAAGTTTCTTGAGAGAAGCACTGTCAGGAACTCGAATGCATTTGTGGGAGGCTCCCGCCATGCTAACCATGAGAGGAAAGAAACTATTTTGTAATTCCTGCATTCATCTAATGGGTACTTTTTGATGCAAGAACATAAAAATGTGTGTCTAAATTAGTGTCATCCACATTTGGAGGTGAGTAAGGTAGTCTGTAAATTGCTGTACTATCTTTCTCTTGCAGGTTTTTATCTACCTCATTACCTCCCTTTCCCCCTTCTAATTAAAACATGTGAGACACTTTAAAACAGTCTATTTATAATATGACAAAGTTGCTTTCAAAGTAATTTTCTTTTATTTAGTGTTTGATCCCTGATTTCATGCACTTTTCCTCCATCTGGCAGTTGTCACTAAGGCAGATGGCCACCAGCTGGGAGGGCAATGTAAGTATCTCCCTCTAGATCTGCTGCCAGAGCTGTTCAGTAAATGCAATGTGAAGGAAAACTGTGTCAGTCTATTACCCATGCAATGAGCTCACTTACTGACTTGTCACCACTTCAGGTTCTGACGATGAAATTCCACTCTCAAGCTGGAAGATGAGAGAGGACTTTATTTGTTGGGGCAGAGGAGATATTTTCCTTTTCTTTTTTTTTTCCTTTTAAATTTATTTCCTTCCTTTCTGCTTCTCCTCTGTCTTTAGTCCCTCTGAAGGCCTGCAACTCTGAACACCACATCTGCTGCTACTGGTTTTGTAAATAAACACTCGGGCAGATTTCCTACATCTTCATGCTCAATTCTAGCCAGTGACCTCTCTATAAATAGGTCTGAATATAAAGAAGCCTAAATTTCCAGTGTCCTTAGCAAAGTCAATGACACCTTAGCCAGTTTGCTACCTTGGTAAGCTCAGTATACTCTAATTAGAACACAATTTAGAAGTAAAAGGTAGATAAATCACTTATATGTAATGAAAAAACATTGAAGGAGTAATCATGGTAGGTGATATGGTCTGGCTAAGCAGAAGAGGATAGAAATAAAGAAGGTAGAAACCTCACAGGTTAAGACTTCTCTTTAATTTTATATTTGACTTCAGTACAGAAGAAACCTGTGTTTTTCTAATTTTCTAACATTGGGGTTACTAATAACAGTAGGGAATGGGAACACACAATAACATCTAACCTTTAGGACATAAATGAGGAAGAGCTACTTAAAAAACAGTAACAACTGCAGGTTTCTGAAATGCCTGAAGAACTTAAGAGCAAGAATTTTCCAGGCTTGCAACAGGTATAAAAGCTTAAAGAAAGCTTAAAGAAAGAGCTGATATCAGGAGGTTTTTTCTGTTTAACAAAATTTTTCAAGTTATCAACAATTTCTGCCATGTTGGAAACATGTATATATTATGTGTAAGACAAAACTGGGAGGCTTTGAAATTTTACATTTTCATAATGCTATAGTATTTTTCTAATATAACTTTCCTTGATTTGACTGCAAAAATAAGCTTAGACAAGAAGAACACAAGAGATTTATTTTTATTTCATTTAGAAAGCATTTATAGAAAACTCATGAACACTGAACATTTTAGTGGATTATTTAAAAACAAAAAAAAGAAACCCCTGATAAATCAAACCCAAACTCTTTCCCGGAAATATTTGTTTTTTAAAATCAGCATTTTCACATAATCATTTTCCAGGAAAACTTTTGCTAGCATAGTAAATATTGCTCAGAGAGCTACTTTAAGTGGCTGCTTTAAGTTACATTTAAATGTTCTGCCTGCTTACATAAGGATGACACCCCATAGAATTTTGAACGTTTTTCCCCCTGTGTAATCAAAACTTAACACTGATAGGCAAAGAGCCCTAGGAATCAAATTCACTTGAGCACTTATGAATAATAATATCCAAATCTTTTGCAATTTCAGTGAAAAATTTCCCTACCCTGTCATTACAGTGAAATAAGTAAATGTGGTTTTAAGTAACATACCACTAACTGGTTACATACTACTCATTAGCCATTAGAGTAAAGATTATTTGGTTAAGTGCCTGAGGATGTAAAGGAATACTTAAGGTTTCAGGTAACTTTGCATATGTTAATTACTGAAATGTGTTTGAATCTGTGAACCACTAAATACACAGTTTACAACATTTTCCATTTTCCAGGAGTGTGTATGCTTTATTCTATGTTTATTTTGGCTCTCAGGAAAGTAAAAAAAAAATCTCCATAGCCACTTTTCTCTGATCTCACCTGTAAAAAAGTGCTTTTTTTCCTTGTATGAGTACACTTTTGATATTAAAGCTTGTTATAAATTTAGACAAAGGTACATTTTCTAGTCTTTATTTTCAGCAGACTACAGAACAAACTGCTCAGTTTTGACTTGCCTATAAAATAAATGTTGAGAAGAAAAAATAAATGTGGAGCTCAAAGATTGCTCAGCTGACTTGCACAGTAGGAGAGTTCAGTTATTAAATATTTAATTTATGGAGTAATTAATGATTTTGGGAGAAATCTTTCTCTAACTAAAATATATTAACTTAAAATACAGCAGATTTTTGCTACACACTATTTTAGTATTGAAAATAAGTTTCAGTATTTCTCATTATATATCATATTTCCAGCATTCCAATGACTGTTTCTGGATTGCACTTTTGGTTAGATTTAATTTCAATTATAGTGAGGCACATTTTTTAGAATGTCACTTTGTTTCTTCACATCTTATAACATCATTACTTTTTGGATCAGAGTTCTTAAAATTAAACATTTTGCAAGTGTATTTGGCCAGCTGCCTTTCCTTTTCATATGTAAACACAAAACTGTGAGAATTACATACTTTTTCTTATGCTTTTTGTTCTTCAGAACAAAGCGCAAGGAACCTATGACTCTGCATTGTAGAATTACACTATTGATTAAAGGAGCCAGGATAAATTTACAGCGGAGGAAGTAGCAATGTAATTTACAAAGGAAAGTGGATTAATTCCAGCTAAGAGGTCTACACACTGTAACTGAGAATGTTTGAAGATGGTTAAAGCATCAAAAGACACTGGTATAATGATATTCTGCCTGTCAGCCAAAAGCGGTTATGCTGATGTTTTACCACAAGTTGCCAAAATAAATATCAAGCTGTGTAGTTTATGGGCTTTGGTATTTCTAGAACAAAGAAATCTCAACCCTTATGGTATGAAGGGTGGAAAGAGATGGTTGTTTAAATGCCTAATTTGCTAGTGTTGTTTGGAAATCGTAACTTTTTCAATTCTATTTTATTTTATTTATTTTATTTTTTTAATAAGAAGATATACATAAACACTTAGAAATGTAAATTGATTAATATTGACAGCAGGCTTTCTAAATCTCTCAATGTGATAGCCCTCTACCTACCAAATACATGTAAATATGTATGAACCACAGTAAAAGTGAAAGAGGGGCTGGAATTGTTCTTCTGGTTTTCATATGTATGTCATGAACTATGGGAGATCTACAGACTAAATGGACAAAGGGGACTGTTGGCCTGCATAAATGTAACACTACATGCATAACCTACCTTATCAAGTAGCTGAGAAAATTTTTTAGTCTTGAGGAACTTGAGACATATTCACCATTTTTTGATTCAGAATATTCAAGATTGCAAAGTGAATAAGCTCATACTTTCTATGAATTGAAGGTGGCAGGATGTGCTAGCAATACTTTGAAGGTAGCAGTTATTAGTGCTCTATTTTTTATCCTCAAAGCTTTATTAAAATTTCTTTACATTATGTCACAGTAGGAAGTATTACAGAAGAGATTACAGACATCTATAAAATTAGGAGAACTCAAAAAAGGCAAATTTCAAATGTACTTTTCAAAGTTATCTAGAATGTTTCATCGGGTAACACTAGTATCACATCCACTGGTCACATCTGCGTAAGGTATCATTTGCAACTTCTAAAAGTTCGCAAAAAGTGTAAAACATCATTTTAAAATTTGTCAGCAGGGAATGCATCAGAGTTTTTCTCCTCTTGCTGTAAAGTGGCTTACAAGTTTCCCTGCAAAAATCTCTCCATCAGTTGTGAGGAAACTAGTAAAGTTAGTCCTACCACCTGCTCTAGCAGGGATGGGGTGAATCTCGTTTTGGAATTATGACAAAGGTACAAAAGAGAAAAACAATGCGAGAATTCAAAGAGGATAAAACATCTTCTGCAACATCTATTGCCAGCTGAACCCTAGTTTCTGGGTACTGAAGTAAATTTAGGAAGCTATATCCATCTAAACTTTTGAAGCTTTAAGTGAGTTAAAGATTTTTTAGAAATGCTGGTTTTGCTGATTTTTTCTACTGTGGAGATTAAGATATACATGGTTTTCAGAAAGTGGTTTTGGAAAATTGAACTCACCCTTTATTCAAAGCTATAGGATCTAGAGTCAATCTCTTGTAGACTACAAAGGTAGGAAGCTGTGTGCAGGAGCCTGCGTCTGGTTGACAGCATTTGAGTGTCTCCACTGAGTCTGTAAGGCAACTCTCTTTTCACTTACAAGAACAACTCAGGGAATTCAAGAAAGGGTTGGATAATAAAGCTAATGCTGTTCTGTGACTGTACTTGCTGGTAGTTAATGTGTGTAGAAGTCATATCATCAGGAAATGATCATATCAAAATGCAGACTCTATCAGGATGAAAAATTGCTGCTGCCTGCTCTTGTATTGCTGTTCTGCCACCTGGTTTCTAGAAAGGTTTTTCAGGAAGTGAAAGGAAAATATATTTGTAAAACCAAATTTATTATTGTGGGCAACAAAAAATTTTATTTCAATGTCTTTCCACAGAACGTCTTGTTCCTTGGTTATGTTCAATGTAGCCTTGCTCCAGGCACAGAAATACCTGAACAGAGATGGAAATGTTCTCTCTATTCACCGTATTTATTTTCTGTTTAAATCAGAATTAGTTTTCAGACACTAAAACATACTGAAAATTTTCACTGATTTATTTGGGCATATTTCATGGTTAGTGATGTTATGTGGGAGAAAATATTGGGATATCAAGACTTTAAGATGTTTTGCATTTAATACTTAGGAAAAATGATTAATTACTTTTCTATCCTTTCTAATGCAGATGAAGGTATACAAACTTAAATTTATAGCAGAATAAGAAAATAGTCTGCTAGTTCCATAATATTCCAGAGATTGATTTTCACTTCTGATCACAATTTTGAGTCTGTCATCTACTTATAGACTCTGTTCCTGACTCTGAAATCAACCCCTAAGCCAGGCACAGCTCTGAACTAAAAAGAGTTCCATGAACCACAGCTGCATCACAAAACACACAACACAAGAGCAAGAGTTGCAGCATTCTTAACTTTCCATATTTTCTCTAAAATCAGTAATTGAGCGGTTGAAAAAGATGCTGCTAGAGTGCATACATACAGAGAGTACATAAAGTTTTGAGTACACTAATTTGCTGATAGAAATGTTCTGTCCCTTCAAGGATAGAAGCAGATGAGCATATGCAATTATTCGGAGAAGCAATACTAAAATCCAGTGTAAGATACTAATTACAGAAGTGATGCAACCTTTACATACGCTTTCATGTTAAATGCTTGTGTGAACCTTGCTCTTTATTTTTGAAGATTTTATGAGATTCAAGACTTCAAAATGAAAAAGAGACTTTTATTTGTTGGTTTAGTTGGTTTTGTTTGTTTGCTTTTTACTTTAATTACCAGTTATGATTATTTTGTAGACTTAATTATCATTGCAAGTAGGTGTGTTGCCTATTTTGACAGAAAGTAACACTGTTTCTGTGGCAGAATCACAGAATAGATTGAATTGCTGAATTGTCTTTCTGTGCTTCAATGTTTCTGACAAAGATCTTTCATGACCCTTTCTTTCAAATGAAGTCATATCAGATTTTCTTTTGAGCTATACCAACAGCTATATATTTGGTCAATTCTCATATTTACTATGTGGAACCTCAGCCACAAGGCAGAAGATAGCAACCCACTTAACAAGGAACAAGCAATTTCATAATTTATTCTACTGGTTTTTTTTATAATGCATTTGACTACATAAACTAGTATACTAACTAACTATTTATATAATGACGGGAATGTGCAACACATAAAAATTGAATTTGATTCTTGCTTCACAATCTGTCTAAAACTCTTTTCAAATAAGGATGCCCAATACTATGCAAAGCAGTATTGTAAACACTTGTAAGGATTCTAAGTAAAAAAAAACATACCAATTAAAAAAAAATTAATCCTCATGTCTTGTCAGGGATCAGTGAGAGCCTGCTGCCCTCTGGGGCTGGGAAGCTGGCTGCCAGTAGCACACTAGGGCTTGTCAAGTCCACTCTGTCAGCCACTACGCTGCAGGGCCTGAGCACAGTGCGCAGAGCTAAGGGCCAGTAGCAGGGTTCATCAACAGCCCTGATAATTTTGGAGATCCACAAGCCAGGGCTGAGTCCATGCAGCAAGAACCTTTCATAAAGGGACAGACATGGGACTGGAGATGGGCGCTACTATGGTACTGCTGAAGCTGTGACTGATGGCCTCAGTCTGAAATGAGGCCTTGGACAGTGATCAGTATGGAGAAGGACCTTGGGATGTCTAGGCACAGACAGGAAAGTGTTTGGAATCCTCACAGTCCTCACATGTCTTTATCCAGAATGGAAAGGGACAAGGAGAGGGAGAAGGAAGGGGAGGGGATGGGAGGGGAGGCGAGGGGAGGGGAGGCAAGGCGAGGTGAAGCGAGGCAAGGAGAGGAAGCCTTTTCTTACTTTTTGTACTGAAAAAGGGTAGCAAGCACATTCTTCAGTATGTTCGGGAAAAAAGTTTTTTTACTGAAAAGTTTAAGGCAGCTTTTTCAGACGTGTGTCTGATGTTCAGTCGTAAATGTGTATGTTTCACTGATTTTTGTATCATTACAAAAATAATCCACTTGCCCTACCTTTGGCAAGGGGTACATTACAGAGAGAGATTTAGTTTCCTCTTGGTGGAAAAGAACTTTTCATTTTAAATTGAGCTCAGTTTGAAAATAGGTTTCCTTGGGCAAGTTAATGGAAATCTTTCTGAGGAAAAGTTCCTTTTCTGCCAAGGTAGAAGCAGTCCCAGTTTTGTCTGAACCCATAAGCAATTGAAAAGATCATTTAAAGGGATGGATTAAGCTGCTGATTTGGGCCATGGCTTCAGGTCTCCAGCTCAGTTTCAGTCTGCAGTACGACTTACAGTTCAAGCTACACACAAGGGAGACACAAAGCATGAACATGCAGTTGAAAAGGGAGAACCAAAGGAAGGAATAATCTGCAGATGTTTTTCTGGGCCACATTGTAGTCTGCACCATGCCTGCAGGTCCTTGGCAAAAACTGAATCAGAATGTATGTTAATGCTTAGGGTGTGCTCCAGTTTTATTTGTGCTGTCAAAAAGCTGCTAAAGCAAGGGAAGGTGACAAAAAGACTTCTCCCCTGAAGACTGTCATAGCAGGGAGACCTTGTCTCAAATTCAGCCCAAGGCCAAGGCTAAAACTGGAAATATGGTTAAAGACCAAAACTTAGACTTTCAGTGAGAGGTGGGTGCCAAAGAAACAGACACATAGTTACACTGAAGATAGGTTTCTCTCCTAAGGACTTTTTTATCTGGACCATGCCTGTGAGTCCTTGAGTAGTTATCATCTTGGTGCCAAAGGTGAGGTTTGGGCTTAGAGCTGGAAAAGAAACAGACTGAAACTCAGCTGATGTGGGGCTGCAAAGGGAAAGTTAGCACTGCAGAGAGGTTTCTCTTATGAAAACTATTTTCTCAGTGTCATGTGTGAGGATTCTTGCCTAAGGCACAACCAAGGCCAAAGGTTCATCATTTAGAGCTGAGTTTGAAAGACAAAGGGCTTCACTTCAAGGGCTACAAAACAGATCATTCATGTGGGATTGCAAAGGGTATGCCAAAGGAAGGAGTACACTGAAGGAAGAGTTTTCCTTTGAGATCTTTTTCTTGGGGTATAGAGTTGGAAGTACTTGCATAAGGACTGCAACTTTTTTTGAAGTCCCTTTTAACTGCTGATGATCTTAGAGATCTCAACACAGTAAGGTTCTCTGTATCTATGAATAGCTGTTCTAAAGAAAGCTTTATGACTGAAATATTGAGATGTGCAATGGTTTCCTCACACGAGATCAAAATTTCATAAAGAAAATCCATGAGGAAAGTTAGCAGAATTAGATAATACAACCTAATATTCTCAAAGCATCTTCTCTCTAGCAGAGTATCTGTGCCATGGTGAAAGATCCAATGTTATTTTATATTATAGAATTAGTTGTATACCAGGAGTTAATCAGGATAGGTGTAGATGAATTGATAATGTTTTCCTGTTTTTATTTAATAAATGTACCTACCTGAACCCTCAATGTTACATGTTTTTATAGAGCCACACTCAAAAGTCAAAGAGAATGCAAACACATAAAAATGAGTGAAACTCCATCCATTTTTGTTATAACTGTACTGGCTAATCAGAAGACACAATGGTTTGTATTACAAAGGAAAAAATAGGATTATACAAACAATTCAGGATATTAACCACCTCAGCTAAAATAACCCTTAGCTATAGATAATGTTTTGATTAGCAGAACATTTTCCTGCCTTTGTGTTTCTTTGACTCAAATGGATGACTAGGTCAACATCTTGTTAATTATCTCCATCTGCATCAAATCCAGAGTTATTTTCTTTAACAAGAGGGTTCATTACAGCAGTAAAAATAAAAGAGGATCAGACATAGTTATGAATGTTAAAAGAATGTCCAAATTAAAAGCTTTAACAGTACTTAGATTTTGAGTAACATGAATGCTTACTGTGCTACCTCAGTATCTTACAGGTATATTATCATGATTCTGTTGGACATTGCTTTACAGAGGGGCCCAGTTTGAGCTCTCACTGATACAGAGAAAAAGGAGAATGCGAGGGTATTCACCATGCGGGTTTTGTGGTGCATTTTATGAAAAGCATGTCACGCAGTGTTTCAATCAAATGCAGGCGTTGAAGCCAGTCCAGCAAAACACTGAATCTGTATTGGTGAATTTCAGTGAGCACACAAGAAGCCCTTGTTAATAAACACAGTACATGATATCCTCAATAGAGTAAGCCATAAAAAAACTCTTGTGGTTGAAACTCAACTGCGTTAAAGACAAATTTACCTACAAATTTAATGAATTTTTTCCTCTCAAAACTGAGTATGTCCAATCTACTTCTCCTCTCTTGTGACATGTATGTTAGCCTGCTCCCAGACTGCATTATCTGCTGGGCAGAGCATGTTTTTTAACTGTTATGTGCAAAATAATTCATACACTGTTTTAAACAGGCCTTTGTTACTGCGCTGGCACATTTCGGATTTTCTTTTTGTTTTTTAAAAATGTTTTCGTTTCTCCTCTTTTATTTCAGAAAATAGTATTTTGGATGTTAGGAAAATGCCTTCAAGCTCAGCAAGAAAAATCAGACTTCTTGAATGTTAAACAGATCTCAGAGTCCATAAAGTTGTTTCTTTTTTTCCCCCTCCAAGTCCAGCACAGTTTGGTTTTAGGTGTCATGATGGAACACAAGGTGAATGCAAACGTACTCATTGCGGTGAAACCACTCTTCACCTAGCTGTAAGAAGAAATCTGTGACTTGTTGATTCAGCCATTACTGATACATGAACTGCTCTTCTGTGTGAGAGTTGGCTGGCACTCTGCCAGCAAGTGCTGGACTTGTTCATGTTTGTGTGTCTGCCTTGACTTCAAAGTGTGACCTGTGCAGAACAGAGCACTTCATGAATTTACATAATTTTTCCCTTCATGTCACATGATTAACACTCTTAAATGTTCCCTGTAGCTGTACTTTGGGAATCACAAATATTTTTGCAGTGTTTCTCAGAACTAAGTATATGTAATTGTATGAGTGTTAGAGACTTACATATAAAACACAGACAACATCAGATGTGTTGTAAATGGCGAGAGAAAAGCGGCAATTGATACGATTGATCAGCAAGACTCAATCTTTATTAAGCAAGCAGTTACATTTATACCATACATAATTAAGCTCATACATATTGCAAAAGCAAAGCTCATTATTGGTTACCTTTAAAATTATTTACTCCTCCTTCTAGTTTTCTATGTGGCTTTTGTTCACTAGTTATTCTGCTGACTTCTACTTTTTATCTATCCTATTTTATATAATTGTTATATCTAATGCCCTTGCCCCACATCTTTCTCAACTTCTCTTTGTCTTGCTTCAAGTTCTCTTTGTCTTGCAAGTATATCATCTGCACGTAGCTATACCCTGTCTACGTGACTTCTCTCAACAGCATCAAGTCTATGTGCCCTCTCTCAACTAACCATTCCTCCACACAGATGAAATTGAAATTCTGCTTTCGTTCAATCTATTAGTCACTCATGAATTGAGTGAGGAATATAAATAAAGGATTAATATTGCTAGGATTAATAACCAGATATTTGGAAAAAAGTGTCCTGGTTCCTTAAGGTAGTAATTTGAGTAACATGTATTCTGTTTGCAGTGGTTTCCAAATGTTGTGTATAAAGAGCAGGGATTTTGTCCATCTGAAGATAGCTTTCATGTAACAGCAAAATGAATGTGTTGTTGCGATGCAGTGATATATTTAGAAAACATCAAGAAAACATCCATTTTATTAATGGATTGTAAAATGGAAAACAGCTCCCAGTACATCTAGTCTTTTGGTTATTTAGCGGTTTCGTACTGAAAAGGAGACAGGATCACATAGAAAGGGCTTGGCTTGTACTGAATTTGCTCATAACTCAATTTGCCTCCCAGTAAACGGGGCAGTAATTATAAAATCCTTTGGTATCCTGAAGTAACCAAGAAAAATTGAGTAAATTTTTGTTACAGCATACTCAGAGATCATGGGGAGCTTTGAACTTGCAAATGATGCAGGCTCAGACCTTTAACATTTAAAATCTACACCTATCAAATGAAGAAGCTCCTTCATTTTTGATTAATTTTAAAGCAAGTTCTTCATCTCTCACTCTTAAAAGGATGTATTTTAACATGTGTTCCAGTGAGATATATGAAATCTCACATATTTATTTTAAGCTTAGCTTATTTCAATTGCTTCAGCTACTCCTGTAAATAGAAATTGCCTTTTTCAGCTGAAAATCTTTAGGTAAATTTTAGAAAAGCAAGAGAGGTTGCAGGAAAGGGAGAGTGTAAGTCTTTCAATTTTTATCCTGTCTTTCTAAAACCAGTATTTTCCATGTGTTTTGGTTTTTTTGTTAGGTGGGATTTTTTGGGGTGGGGGAGGGGCGGGGGTTATAGTACGTGCAAGTACAGCATCCATTTACACCCATGGACAGGATTTATAGTGTTCTGTGAGGAACAGCTCCTCAGAAATGACTACAGGACAGATAGGATTTTTTTTTCCCATAATGGTATAATGCATAATGGTATGCTTCCAGAATACTACTTCTATGGAAAAGTATAAAGGACTACTCTAGAGTTGCATGAGGACTGAGGCTACGGCAGACAGAAAAGTTTCATACACAAAGTTATTACTGACCTTGGCAAAGCAACATCAATGCAACACAGTAGTTTGGTATTCAGGGAAACCGAGCTCTGAAAAAGGTTAACTAGTATACAGTATTATAAGGATGACAAAACATTGTATCATCTGTTGTCCAAAAGTGGGTGCTTAGGAATAAGTCATACACAGAGCGAGCACCTAATGATTGCTTTTTCAATAGTCTCCCAGTCTTTAACGTGTGCCTGCACAATGACCCTTCTAGTTAGAGATTTAGTAGTTACAAAATGTTGATTAATTTTTATGACATGAAGTTTTACAATGATCCCTTGAAGACAAACTTTCAGCCTCCACAAATTTGCTTTGATGAGGAGTCTTCTAGTCAAAATTTAAGGTCATTGTCCTTTCACAAGAAGTAGTTCTCATCTTTTTTTTATGCTATTCAAACTGATTTTTTAAGTGTAAGACAAGTTCATAAATGAGTCTAGAGTCTTAGTAGGGGGGAAAAAACCGAAATCAAATCATATACCAAAATAAAATCAAAATTCTCAAAGGCAGTATGTATGCCCCCTCTCCACTATGCCACAGAGGTAGTATGTACCTTGGCAAGCAATAAACAATCAGTAGGAAGCTGGCTAGCTTCTCATGACTTCAAGCTGCTGTAATATGAAAAAAGAAATTACAAGATCCAGATAAATATATCTTAGACACAGAGTGCTAAATGCAGACATCTAACCAAATGACTAACGAATATGTCCTCATCAGGTACTTCATTTATGCAGTTATCAGTGAGAAGTAGGATCCTTAAAAGGGCTAAACATCTAATACATATATCTAAATACAAGCAGATAAGATTTTCATGCCTTCAAAATCACTTAATCTCTCTCCATTGCCTTTGTAGGGAAGTTGAAAGATTGCTTTACTGGGCAAGCTGACTGTCTAAATTAATATAACTGACTTAACCCTCTCAGGATTTTTTTCAGACATGCTCAATGTCTAAAAGAGAAAGAAGGAACTCAACTTTTTGGAGCTGAGATAAGGATGTTATCAGTGATCAATTTTTATATATTGCATTAATAATTTTAAAAATTAATTTTAGTTATTAAAAATAGAAAGATCAGCACTCCTTTTATTTTTAGGGGAAGTAAAAAGTTTATACTTCTGTAAAATATTGCTCTGGATCAGGTGGTGATGAAGAACCTGTAACAAGTTATTTCCTTGACACAGTCTATCCAGTTCTCACAACCAATTTTTATTTGTCACTAAAGAATGGAATGCTAAAAATATATAATTAACATAGATACCTTTGGAAGTGCTTTTACACTTGTACTTTATATTTTCTGCTGTAAAACTTACACCATTGATACTCGTTGGAGGTCATGAGCAAGTGAAATCTTCAAAGCTTCTTTTTAAAATTGTATTTCAGAACAGTCTGTGGAGGTTTTGGACTTTAAAGAGATGAATCCTTCACTTATATATTATATTTTCATTTTAATGTCTATACTTTTCCCCCTCCATGTGAACATAATTAAAATATGGCTCAAGGGATTTTCTTTAGACGTTCCAGAAATTTCACCTTTAGTCAGAGGCCAAGTGTAACAAATCATGGCTATTTACACCCAGCTCACAGGGTCATCAGTAGGGATCACCTGTAGGTAAAATTCAGTCTCTACTCCTGGAATTAAAGGAACACTTCCAAAAAAATATTCCAGGTCAATAAAGAATGATGGAGTTGACTCTACAGTTGTGTGCTGCGGTTCATTATAAAATATCATTCAGAACTCGAGTGTCAATATACCAGACACTTGAGACTAACATTTCTGATGCAAGATGTGTAATGACTCATATAAATGATGGACTGGCACTTGTGATTATGTTCCTCTAAACGGCATGCACTGATGAGATTAGCACCTATTATTAAAACTGATTGCACACTCCATAGCCAAATATTCATTTCTTTTTCCTTTGAGGGAAGGAAAAAAAAATCATCTGATGTGAGCATTCTCATAGGAACCTATAAGTTTTGAGAAAAATATATTCCTTGATGTAAGAAAAATAAACACATACTCCAGTATAATGCAGCAGGGAGGGTCCTTGCCTGGAAAATTATTAATACTTCTTCACTGCTGTGGTGACTGATTCATCCCACAGTTTAAATGTTGCAGTAACTTTCCAAGCAAAGTGAAATAGTTCCACCAAGAAGAATTGGGGGATCTCCCTTCAGCAGCCAATCTGTGAGAGATGTCATCTGAGACACAAAGGATCCTTGTTCAGCTCTCTGCTCCAGATTAATGCAAAGAAGGAAGACCTGTTGCCCACACACCAGCCAAATGCCCTTTGCTATGGGTCATTTTCAAGTGAATAAGAGCAATATGATTTTAATGGCTTTGCATTTCATGCTTTAAATGTTTTACCTCAATGCAGACTAAATAAAAAAACTTAAAATTTTTAAACTTTCCATCCATGAAGATTAATTCCCTATTTTTCAATAGGTTTCTTTTTTTTTTTTTTTCCTTAGGCGATAACTGTCAGAGTGATGATTCCCATTTAAGTCTCCATTCAAAACTAGAAGCAAGTATTTGACAATACTGTGTTCAGGAGAGCGTAACAGAAATTTCAATGGCATTAAACATGAGAATTGGAGAGGTGAGGCATGAGGACTCAGGTATGGAAAATCTAGACTGGCAATTGGTTGTTAAATTAATTTTCAGTAGTGAATACAAACCAAAATTAAAAATATTCCTATAAGTGATTGTAGTTCACTGCTACTCACAAATATCTGTTAAAAGACTGTAAATGAGGCAGATGAATTAAAAGAAAAGCCTGAATGAGGCAGAACATACAGAAGATATTAAATATTAATGATGAGTTCTGTGCTACCGTTATGCCCTTAAAATACAGCAGTTCCACTGCTACATTAAAGCAAGTAGAAAATGGCGATGGATCAATGGAGTTGGTAGGAAAAGAGATTGAAAAAAGGGGATTAGGAAGAATACAGCTTGCATTCTAGAAACAAGAGCATCATGATTTTAAGGGGGGCTAGAAATACTGGGTACAGTTTTGAGGCTGAATCTAAGCGGCATTCCTTAACTTACTTCTGTAAATTGGAATCATGCTGTAGGATCTTATGACCATCTCTAACTTATTTAGGCAGCCTGTAGTTTGTTTTATGAGAAAGATTCCTGCATTGATGTGACCAGGAGGTGGAAGCAACACTTCTTACTTTGAGAGTGAGACTTTTAGATCATATTCTAATAAAAGTTATTCTCAGAGGGTCTCCATAGCATTGTGTCAGTAGGTATAAGTACTGCTGTGACCATTTTTAGTAATGGGCTCTATTAAACACCTGCAGTTAAGTTTAGGGGTAAGAAGAAAAGAGGAACATTGCTCCTTTCACCTCAATTTGCAAGTGAGCTGTTTCTAAAGGAGTTTTGAAGACGGAATACTGTCAGTATTGAGTAAACTGGCTTACTGTTCCTTCAAAATAAGAACTAAGCACAGGATTTATAAGTATCAGGATTTAGCATTACAAGACCTGCTTTAGTGTGGCTTTTTATTTGGGGGTTGATTCTGCAACTTCAAAATTAATAGAATTTCATTAATTGCACTGAATGGAAAGTGAATTAAGCTCTCAAATGTTCCCCACAGAATAAGTCTGTTCTTCAGAAAAGTCAGATATCACAACAGTCAAAACTGCAATTGCAAATTTAACATCCATTTTATTTAAGGGAAAAAAAAGAAAAGTACAAACTTTGCAGCATAGAACTTCATCTGAAGATAAGCATATTATGCAGTTCTTAGCATGATCAGTATTCGAGCAGCTCATTTCAGATCATGTATTCACATTAAATAAGTGATTATCTTAAATTCTAAGAGCAATTGCATTAAAGTGTCACAACAAATGAATCCCTAACAATAGTACAACTCCACGGGAATAAGGTATCAGATAAAAAAACCTAAAACCCTATACTAGTTTCAGTACATATAAACTATAATTCCATTATAGAATGCAGTATTGCGATACATTGGCAGATACAGAAGAGTTCCAGGAAGCACACCTAGGGCAACAAAAAAATAAATAAAAATTGTAGCTAGAAGGAATTGTTTTACTCTGCAGCTGCCTGTAGCATTTGAGAGAATGATACTTATCTCTAGTTTGTCCCTTGAGGACTTACACACAATAGTAAATATTGGAGTTTAAGACAATATGCTGCATTTTAGTCTGTTGATTTTGATGAGATGATGGAAGGCACCTGTGCAGATCTCCTTCAGTACAGCCAGTTGGAGAGCTCAGTCATATAAAATAGAAAAAAATAAATTTGCATGCACATGCAGGAATAGTTAAATAGTGCAGAAACCTATGAACGGCCTTTGAGTGTCAATGTGTGCGGTACTGAAAGGAGCCAACCTAAGAAACAGGAACTAAATTTTACTTAGCTTTCCTTAAAAGAAGTGATTCAGGTTAACACTTCTTTATATATTTAAAATGAAAAGAGATTATGGATCATTCAGGCTTGAATCAGACCAACTTAATTTCAGATGCAAAAATGCTGCCACTTGTTAAATTTTCTCAACTTCTTTTCCTTCACATGATGTGGAAAGTATTCAAGATCTTGAAGACTGAACCTTATGTTTTTGCATTGTACAAGTCTGATCAATCATGCAAAATTGAATTTGTTGCAAAAAATATAGATAAATCATTAATCACCCTTAACACTTTCAGCCAGTGATACTAGTAATTTAACTAACTGTATATCTCAAAGAGTAAAAGTCTTGTTCATAAGAAAGCCATGCATTTTCATGAAGTATATAGAAAGGAAAATTAGTACAAAAGTAAAATTAAAAATTATCTTGGCAGTCTCATTTTTTTATGCATTGTAGTGTGGTCTGCTTGAAAGGCAATTTGATCTATATTTTGGAAATTACTAATGGTTTTGTATTTGTCTGCTCTGATTGTTACAGAAATGGCTCTGAGCAGCTTGAATGGCTTGGCTTTTATGTTTCAGCTAGCCTCTGGTGAAAGTATGTGCAAACAGAAATATAATTTACATTATTTTCAAACATTACTCTGTATGAAGCTTTTTCAGGCTACATGCAATCACTGTATCTGATTACAGAATTTATTAAAAGGGAAAAGTAGATTATTGTCCTATAAAGTGTAAGAACTGTTTTGCTTCCAGATAGTTTAAGGACGTGCACTTAAATGGTTTATACATGTATACATATATGGAAGTATACATAGATAAAGGTACGTGTATGCATATATGTATATACTTACATATTTATACCCCAGGTAAGTATTTGGTTTGACAATGCAGTGTATTTTATATTACTACAGTATATTTTTTATGTATGCATATATATAGCATTTGCGTGCACAAAAATATATCAATAGCATAAACAAAACTTAATTTTATAAATACACATTTGTAATCCATATATAAGTAACAGGGTACAGTCAGACCTACAATGTTGGTCTACCCAGCACACTCACATGGGCAGTTTGTTCAAAAAAAACAGAGATGGAAATGAAGAAGTACAATTGGGAACTATAAAGGATGTATTCATATTACTTAAAATTTCGGGCAACTATATTAAAAAAAAATTCCTCTATTCTTTTTTAAGTGAGGTGTATGTTTGAACTGTTTGACACTCACCATATTTTGTCTTGGTTGCAATGTAAATTAGTTTCACTTAGTTCAAAATAACTCTGCCACACGATGTTCTATTTTTTGTTTTGTTTATAATAAACTAAAAGAGAAAGACAGAATTTAAAACTATAAAGATACTTTAAACAGAAGAAAAACACTACAGGGCATCTCTTTATGGAGAGCTATTGAGAATTATCTTTGAGAAGAAACCATGGAGACAAATAGCATGATATGTTTTCAAATGAAAATTCCAAAATAGCAATCAGACCAGAGGTCAAAGTGTGGTATCCTCTTAGACCATTAGAGTTACTATTTTTGTACTACTGGAAACAGTAGTTTATTTGCCTACAAAGCATTTGTTACTCTGCTGTTACTAATTATATGTGTACCCTAAAGGAAAGCGCTCTACCTAGAAAACCTTAACTGCCATCAAAATTAATGCAGATTTTTCACATGCTTAAGGACAGGTGAAAACTAGCAGGAACCCAAATCAAGTGGGTTGCCTGAGGGCTTTTATTACTTAGAAATGTATTGGAAAGTAATATAACTGCAGTCAGAAGCAAAAATAAGTTCTCCCCATACGTGTTGCCAATAATAAGACTGTTATAGTTAACCACTGATTAACACATCTGTGAGGAGTTACCAGGTGCTGGGACCATTCCCAGAGATGAAATGTTATTTCTGCTGATTCGTCTCCATAGTCAGACTAGGAAGGTTTTACTAATCTTTCTAGACTGAATCTTATCCTTCTTGGAATAACTAGGATTTGTTCCTTAACAGGCTTTACTTAAAGTCCACGGCAACACCTTTCTAAAGTTTACTAGTGATGTTTTATCAGTATTAAAAAATAAAATTAAATATAGTATCTCAAGAAAATCTTTAAATTCTTCTGATAACAATCAAACATCAAAATTAAAGGTACTAACATTATTAGAAAGACATAGGAACCAATCTGTGTCAAGAAAAAATCTATAGGTATTGTAGTTTGCATTACTACAAATGTCTTTAGTGTAACTGATTGCTTAGAGCAAGTAGGATCAAGGACAGGAGGAAGATTTCAGAAGAAATTTCAACATGGATTCCTAACTCTAGATACTTGCTTTCCAAGAAAATGGAGAAAATCTGGGGAAAGGGAGAATTCTGAATACAATGTTTATCACTGTCTGCCCAAGGAGTCCACGAAATTTCACAAAAGTGCAATTCCTGTAAATAAAATTTTATATATGGCATAAAATATAAGAATAGAGGTATATTCCATTGTACTTGTACATAAGTTTAAGGAAAAATATGTAGAGTGAAGAACATGGAAATAATGAAAATATGATGCATCCAAATAACAAACAAGATATCAACATCTGTGGTTCTGACTAGTGTAATTTGTGAATTGAAGCCTGAAACAGTGTGATATTTCTAAAATGAATGAATATAATTATGAATATAATGATTAGCTATTGGGAAGTAGTCTGGTTGAAATAAGATAAGATACTGTGCTTCTGTGTGAGTAGGAAACAAAGCTCTATATTGCCACATAACACTCCCAAATTGTTGTTCTCAGCTGGAATAGGCTGATACTGTTTGACCTCCTGGCAATACTGTCTAGTCACACTGCCAGTAACCTTGTTGTTTTGTCACAACCATTCAGTCTTCTGTCTGGCAGGTGAACTGATTTTGTAACAGAAATCAGTGTTCAGCATCATGTTGCTTTTGTTAAAATTTTTCAGGGGATTCTGGTTAACTCCTTTATTCAAATGTAAAAATATAATTTATATGAAGCTAACACAGCTAGAGAGTGACAGGCTTTGTCCAGTCCCTGAACTATTGATTTGAATTAAGCAGCTGGGGGAGATTAATGTTAACTGAATATTAAGGAAGATAAGAAAAAAAATTCCAGGAGTTTCCATGGTGAATTTATTTCTTGATATGATGAACTTGCTTTTCAGCTCACCCACACAGGACTTCATAATCTTCAAGTTGAAAGTTACTACATTGCTACTGGGGGGGAAATGTGAAGTGTGTTGACAGCAAAAATGTGTTTATTTTGGCTCTACAAATTCTCTGATGTTCTGAAGCTGAGGGCACGTAGGAAAGCTGCACTGAGCTTACACAAAGGAGCAAATAACTGATCTGTTCAAAAGTGCTGGCATAGAGATGTGTTGGCAAGTATTGGTGGAATGCATTCTTCCCTCTGGTGCTAATTTTTTCAGAGGTACTTGACTGGGCCTCTGTTTAGAAGTTAAGTTTTAATTAGTTCAAACTTGCTTGACATTATGACTGCCTCTTGAGAACCCTTTTCTTAAATGTATGTATTTTTTAATAATTTTTCAAGTGTTTGTTGTGGAAAAAGTATTTGTTTATTTGGGAAAACTTTATGAATATAAGCACAGGACTGTAGCTTTCTTCTGAAGAAATCTGAGAAACAAAAAAAAAAATGTTTGGGGTGTTTTAATGTTACAAAGAAGAGGTTGGTGGAAAAAAATAAATTTGGAAGTCTCCAAATATAACCGTTGAGGCCAAGATAGAGTTCTTCTGCTCTGTTCTGTTTCTAAACACTGTCTGTGGATTGGAAGGATTAGTAATAAAAATCACAGAATCATAGAATCACAGAATGATTTGGTCTGAAAGACACCTTAAGGGTTATCTGGTTCCAAGCCCCCTGCCATGGGAAATGAAAAAAAATCCAAAGGCCAAATCCAATATTCAGGCATAACACCCAGATTTGTGGCCCTTGAAGGGACCTTGTGTCCATGGGGCTGAGTCACTATTTAATTTCTGAAGAATATTGTAAAACTGGAGCTTAATGGCTATTGTTCATCTCATATTTCCTGCAGGCTTCTGAGGCTTAACACCACAAATTAAATTTCACACCAGCCAGCCTAAGATGTCAGCATACTGTTTAGATTTAAATATCAAGCTCTGTTTTTAGGAACAGCTAAATACAAACAGGAGTGTATTAGCACTTCTGTGTCTGCACCAGGGAAACAATTTCTACAAAATGAAAACACAGCAACTTGTACATGCTCTTGCAGAAGAAAATTACTCAGACTGTTTGACTCTGATAATACTACATGAGCTGGTTAAAAAAGAGGGGAAAAAAAAGATGAAGAATAATTTTATTTTGCAGTGTTGATACTTCCCAAATGCAGGCAGTATTGCAGAATTGCACTTCTGTAAAAAATCAATGAGAGAACCCTCCAACCTATTCCTGGGAACTGGGAACTCATAAATGCAAAATAAAGTTTTAGAATTTTAAAACTTAAAGTTTTAAGTTAGATACTGGAGAGAAAGTTTTGTATGAACAAATGTTTCATCTGACTTCAAATATTGTTATATACCACTGACCTTGTTCTTAAATTTCCAGTAGTTAATTTCTATAGTCAAAGTTACTGAACATAACCACTGAAATACCAGGAGTGCTGGAAAGTTCAGTGCCTTTTGAAATGCTCTAAGTGATGATTCTTCTACATGAATTACCTGAGGAGGGAGTGACTTAGGAGTTGGGTTCAGAACAAATTTTAACCGTGTGATCAGAAATGGTGCCAGGGGTTTTTTTACCTAAGAGCAATACTTGCTTGACTATTCATTAAATTTGTAAGATCTTCCTTTCCTTATGAGGAAATTTTATGTCTCATTTTTCTTCTTTACCTTTTCTTCATTACCTCAAGTAATGCCTTGTTCATATATCTTTTATTTGCTTGCTTTTATCATTCTGTGTTCAAGAAGCCCTTTACAGCAAATTCCCATCTCAGGGATCCAAACGTCCTTGCACATTCTCTCATAGGCCCTGGCCACTCAACTCAGGATTGCAATCCCCTTTAGTTAGTAGAACACTGAAAGTGTAAATGTGTTGTGGTTTTAAGTAACCAGAGTTTTTTATTAGCTGGGGGGGGGGGGGGGGGGGGGGGGGGGAGGGTTTTTTAA
>WEIV01028325.1:0-35985 GCA_013390005.1 Calyptomena viridis | reverse complement strand
ACTTATTCTTTGATAACTAGTGCTAACTTGCATTTTTTAAAGTACTTATTTACCAGCTACCCAAAAATAAGGTATCAAGGCTTTAGAAATAGTGTTCCTTTGGTACCTTAACACCAGTTTAGTTCATGCTTAGTTCTACTAACATAACTCAGACTGCAGATAGTACTCAGCAGTCAAAAAAATATCCTTTGGCCTGTTGCATTAGGTAGTTGAATGAGTACTAAAATCTGAGGGGTTTTGTGTGCCTTGACACTTTCAGAGGGCACCTGACTGCTTAAGGGTCACTCAGTAGCACATTAGATAACCTGGTAACTCATATTCCTTGGTTGCATTTCAAAAATATTTATGTACATCTTTCTTCTCTTGAATTCCTTTACTCTCCATGACAGTCCTTCTGACTGACAGTCTATGGTGAAGACAGAATAATATTCCTATGGGACTTACAGAAGGAAAAAGTGTAATGTTATTTCTTTAACACTCTTTTATATACATGTATATGTATATGTATATGTATATGTATATGATGTAGACCTCCACCTGACTGATTTTCCTAGACAGAAACCATGTGCAGGTTGTGTAACTGTAGGAAAATTGTTATTTTTTTATCAGTTGTTTCTCCCTACTCTCCTTTAAATTGCAATATACCTGCTCAGTTCAGCTGAATTTTCAATATGGGATTTTCTAACCTATGAACTCATCTATTCAACTGATGTTTCAGGGGTAGAGTTAAAGAAAAACAAAGCACAAAACCCAAACAAACAGAAAAAGGGGCTAGATACTGTGATTTTGGACAAAAAACCTTTTGTCCAAACAAAAGGTTCAGTGTGACCTTCTTCTCACCTACATGTGATTCAGAATTCTCCTTGATTTTAGAACAGAAAGCAGTAGGATTTTTCCTTCAGAGAAAGGTTGAGCTACAATCATCATATTGGACATAAGGATTGATTCTAGGATTAGCGACATTAGAGGAAATTTTTCCTGAAAAACTTTATGCATCAACAGAGTGAATTCCTGAGAAACGAATGTAATTCTAGATAGCAGCAAAAATTTAAATTTCAAGTCCACTGAGGTTGGTGAATCTAAGGTGTGTTATATGTGCCAGATGACATAGTGGATGTTGTTGGCTTCAATCAAGGCATAATATTCGGGGTTAAGGATTCTATATGCAGCAATAAACACATTTTTCCATAATTAAATGACATAGTGAAAGCAGGTATATGTCAAGAGCAAAACTATTTAGACAAAACAATATAAGGTGTATTTAAAAGACAATAATGGTTCAAGGGAGAGAAATGGGTGGGCTTGGAGTGACAAGATATAAAAATAAAAAATCAGTCAGTCTGTGATAAAAATGCAATGGATTGTCTTTGTCATTATAATGCTACAGATACTTCAGCAAAATTCACCTTCCTTATATATATGCATATCTATACATATATATATATACATACACATATGTATACACGCACACGCGCGCGCACATACACACACAACTGTGTGTGCATTAGTCACTTGAGTGAAGTCTGCCTGATGATACCTCACTGGAAGCAATTTTCCAGACTCTGAAGACCCAGGAAAGAGGATGTCATTACCAGAAGAATGTTAGGATACCTACTTTAATCTGTCTACTCAAGTACATGGTGGTAGTCCTTCTTCTGGATATGGTGGACTGAAATTATTGTATTAATGAATTCCCATTATGAAAGAAATTGGTTCTCCTTCTTCCAAAATAAATATTATTCCTATAACACAAGACTTTTGTCCATATGACAGAAACTTTCTTTGCACCTGTTATTTCTATAATCTTGCCACACCACTGGTATTCAGGAATATTTAAGCATCTTTAAGCTAGATCCTTCTGATGATATGTGCGCAATGTGTGCAATGGCTTTGAAATGCCCCCACGTCTACTGGAAGGAGTTTGTCAGCTCTATACAAAATACTAACACAGTATTAACTTTCCATGAGCATCTTAATTAGGTGGCTCATAAGCCAAGAAACTTCAGTCTTGTCTGCATTTTTTTATTTAAGTTTCCAGTCTGCACAAGCTAGCCTTGATGCTGAAAATCTGAAGTAAAATTCCTAAATGCATTTCTTTTATTTTTAATTTTAAATGTCTTCAGCTCCAAACAGTGACATTGAATTCTTTGTGTAGTATTTCATTACTCTTCTTTATATTTGCGATCACATCCTAAGGTTCAAAACCATAATTTATATATTTTGTTGCCAGTGTCATTAAGGAAAATAATGGAACTTATTAAGGGCAACACATCACTCCCTTTTTACCCAAGTGAGAAGGCACATGTTCTTGCCATTAACTCTATCTGATCTGAAAGACAGAGGGAAGACTCCAAGAGAACTGTTTTTTCTAACCATGAAGAGAAAGAGTAACAAGATATTAATAAGACTGTATTAATACCCAGGGTGTTCAGCAACAGTATCTATTCTTCAAGGAGGAAAGTTTGACATAGTAAACTCAAGAGAAGAATAGACATTTTATTCTGACTTTCCACAGGAAAGAAAATGCAAAATTAGATTTCTAATTTTATTTTTGCAAAACCTCCTCCTTCTCTAACACTAAGAAGGAGAGAAAATGAATTAGCAACAGTATCACTGAAATACTGCTGATTTTGCAGAAAGAAGCTGTGAAGGAAGAATTCCTTTTTGGTAGGAATTTATATTTTTATATTGTTTATAGGTTTTTCTTTGTTCATTATTGGCTGAATATTTGTCATTTCCATCACTGCCACCCTCATCAGATATAATTCCTCTTTTAGGACTGGTCAAATACCAATTCTCTCCTGCTAGCAAGGATATTTAAGATATCAGAAGTTTCTCGAATTGGGAAGGAACTAAACCAAACCAAACAAAATCCAAACCAAACCAAACCAAAGACATAACTTCTGGACGTGGAATTATACATTCCTTAAAAAGGAAAATATGGATGAAACTTGTCCCAGTATCATCAGAAATGGCTGTTCAACTCTTTTCAGTACACAATTAAGCTGTAAACCACACAAAGTTTACAAGCCAGCATCGACTCATCTAGTCAAATATTTCTTTTTGTCTCCTTTCTTTATGTAGGAAAAAAGATTCAGAAAAATGATGTAAGGGGGAGAAAGAAAAATGGAAGGAACAAAAGTTGAATAATAAGACAAAGTCCATCTGAGGCTTAAGTCTGTAATCCCCATCCAAATTTGAATATGCCAGATATCTTGAATAGTTTGATTTAAATTTTGGTAGAATAAATCAAATCAATAGGTTTTCATGATTCTATAAAGAGAGAAAAAATTTATCTTATGAGAGGTCTTCATTATTGAAAAAACGTAAATATACAACTAAAACATATACGAAACTATACTTCTTCCTGCCCATTTACCCTGCAGCTTATGAATTTGTCATAATTTCAGTGTTCAATGATAAATAGTATTTGATTTAGTATTGGTAGGTATTTTATGGCTGTAGTCTCTTTTATGGTATTTTGCTTTGTTTAGGTAAATAATTAAATTTTGAAAGGTAGGGAAGGTAAATGATCTCATGTTATTTCCAGGCTATTTAATCACAGAGTGCAACTTCCTCGAACAGTGTGTGAACTGCTAAAGAAATATTTTAAGGCACTTAGATAGTTACAGCATTATCTCATGGGGCTGCCAAATTGCACATAAATGGTTTCTTGGGGCATGAGACAAGGTAGAGTCTTGCTATAGATAAACATTTGTTTTCATATTCTTTACACATTCCTACCTCTAATTTAGGCGGTACCTCATATGTGCTTGAACTATTATTCCTTTAGTTTTACTGGTGTTTTTTGTATATGCTTTAGTGAGATTATATAAGCCTTTTCTGGAATTGGATTTATGGACATTTTATGAATAGGTCAAAAATTAAAGATTTGTATAAGAAGTTTTACATGAAACTCATATTGTTACTCATTCTTCAGTTATTAAGCAAATGAAAATGAGAATTAAAGAATAAAAGGCAATTTGTGGAAAGTAGTACAAGTACTATACTAAAGATGAGCAATGACTAGTCATTGGCTTTCTTGGATAACCAAAGAACTGCATTTCATTTATAATCTATAGGTTTACAGACTTCTCTCTCCATAAATTTTGAGAAAAAACACTTTTTCTCTTAAGAAATCCTATTGCATCTTCTTAAATCTTTCCTTCACAAAGAAACCAACATCCCCAACACTACGAATTAGCTGTCATAGTTGTCTCTTCTCAAAAGCATCTTTTGTCCTCAATCTCTCTTTAGTAATATTATCAACTCTTTGAAAAACCCTGTAAATTTTTCCCTGCAAATGTGTATTTTAAGGCACAATCAAGGTTCCCTTCACTTGAGGTATTTGCAAGCATATTTCATGACTAATAACACTGTTCTGGACATAGATAACTTATTGCACAATATCAAAGCAATGCATTATAGTAGTGTTGCAGTTGCATGGCTTTTCACTCTTCAAAAGCAGCTCAAAGTAAAGTTTAATGCGTTTTACCAGGAAATTCAATCATGCATACTATGCACTTTGATCTTCTGTGTCCATACTACTTTTTCATTGCTTTTGCAGGTCTAATCCAAGTAATATATGCATGATTCTAACAGCTAAAAGAAGCAAATGGACATATGGGCAAACATGATGAAGAGCTATCTTTATTTAGGTTTTGATTCCAGTTTTTCGAGCATATTTTAATGAAGTAAAAATATAGACATTACAGACTCTCTGGAATAAGATGCATTGCCCTTTCCACTTATTCTTCATGCAGTATGCAAAGGTTTTTTCTATTCAGGAAATGTTGTAGTAAACTCAGTAAGTGGAAAGAAAAGGAATATTTTACCATTACTGATTTTAGTTCTTCAAATAAAACATTTATTCTCTTAATATTTCATGTATTTTTTGTCTTTCTCTGTCTTGTTTAGACTTCATTCAAGGCTAAAATTATAGGGTTTTTTGATGAATATAGAATTTATCAATGTGTTTTAGATATGATATCAGTCTTCTGATACATCTGGGTTTATATGTTCTGTTTCAGGAGAACTGAAAACAGTTATTTGAGTTTTGGTTTAAAACACTACCTTTTACAAAGGACATATCCACTTAAATCTGTATTGAATCCATACAGAAGTTTAGTTACACAGGAACTGACCCATCATTTTGGGTTCCAAAGATATTCTTAACAAAACTGGAATGTAAAGGTATTGAGAATTAAAAATACTTGTTTGTCAGCTTAGTCAGTAGTTGTACATGTGGATATTGTAGGTAATAAAAAGGAAATATCTTGCAAAGAGTTTTGACATGTCATGATGGCTAGTCTAAATTTTAATATATACAGTTCTTTGTATCTAGCAATTTCTTTTAATCAACAGCTATGTACAGACTTCCTTACACATGTAGACTGAATACATTGACATAATGAAATTATTATCATCCTTGATTTCAATGAATGCAAATAACCTAGATGATTTTGTCAGTTTCAAATTTTTCTACTGGTTCTCTGTTATTAATTTCTTGGCACTGGTGATGATTCATTTTTCGGGTATGATACATTAATTGACGTACTCTTATTTGTAACTTCCAAATGGCATATCATTGTATACAGAATTTTAGACACTATCTAAGACTGGTTAGGAGAGAAGTAGACCAGTTGTTATTCCGTCATGATAGGCTGAAGGGAAAATTATGATTAAGTGGATTTGCAGAGTTTTGTACTGGAATAAATGGTTCTGCCAAAAACATGAAGCATAGTCAAAGCCTGAAACATTAAGAGAAGAAATGTGATTTATATTCCATATTTTGGGTGTGTTTTATGCCCTTATTTTTTCTCTCTGGTTCTCAAATTTTCATTAAAATGATGTTATGGTTCTTTTTCACACAAATTATGAAGATTGTTTCTGTTTCACATCTAGCAGTTATCTCCAAAAATTGCTAGGTAGTAAAAATATGTGGAGGAGGGAAGAAACTAATCGTTTAGGATAAACCTTTTCTTAGTTCATCTTGCCTGTGTATCAGCAGCTTTTAGTGCTTGGGCATTTCATTAACAGAACTTCATGCTTCTTCCAATACATGAAGTCATACCTGTTCTGGAATCCAATTAAGGTTGCCCAACACTAAAATATCCTTTTTCTCATTAATTATTATTTCATTTTTTTATTATTATCTTTATTATTTCTACTTTATTATTCCTTGAATTAAATAAACAAAAATATCACTATATTATGCTTCCAACATCTTCATAGTTTTCGTCAGTGTTAAAGAAAATCTCTAGGACTTCCAAAACTGAATGCTTCTTTCTCCCAGCACTTAGTTGAAATTGGAAGGAAGAAATTTCAATGGGCTTGTCCATGCTTTCTGTGTATTGGCACAGGAAAATATGCAAGCATGTGCCACAGTTTAACCCCACCTGGCAACTAAGGCTCACACAGCCACTCACTCACTCCTCTAGGTTGGGATGGGGGAGAGAATCAGAGAGTAAAATTGAGAAACCTCCTGGGTGGAGATAAAGATAGTTTCATAGGTAAAGCAAAAGCCAAGAACACAAGTAAAGCAAAACAAGGAATTCATTCACCACTTCTCATGGGCAGGCAGGTGTTCAGCCATATCCAGGAAAGTCAGGCTCCATGACATGTAACCATGACTTGGGAAGACAATAACCGTGAACATTCCCTCCTTCCTTCTTCTTCCCAATGGTTTTTATACGCCANTTCCCAATGGTTTTTATACGCCAAGAAGGCCACGTAATGGTATGGAATATTCCTCTGGTTGGTTGGGGTCAGCTGTCCTAGCTTTGTCCCCCCCCAACTCCTTGTGCATCCCCGGCCTGCTTGTTGGTGGAGTGGGGTAAGAGGCAGAAAAGACCTTGTCTCTGTACAAACACTGCTCAGTAACAGCTAAAACTTCTTTGAGTTGTCAATAGTATCCAGCACAAATCCAAAACTCAGCCCATAACAGCTACTGTAAAGACAATGAGCTCTATCTCAGCCAAAACCAGGAAAACATAATGCTANGCCCCTCTAGGTTGGGATGGGGGAGAGAATCAGAGAGTAAAATTGAGAAACCTCCTGGGTGGAGATAAAGATAGTTTCATAGGTAAAGCGAAAGCCAAGAACACAAGTAAAGCAAAACAAGGAATTCATTCACCACTTCTCATGGGCAGGCAAGTGTTCAGCCATATCCAGGAAAGTCAGGCTCCATGACATGTAACCATGACTTGGGAAGACAATAACCGTGAACATTCCCTCCTTTCTTCTTCTTCCCAATGGTTTTTATATGCCAAGAATGGCACCGTATGGTATGGAATATTCCTCTGGTTGGTTGGGGTCAGCTGTCCTAGCTTTGTCCCCCCCCCAACTCCTTGTGCATCCCCGGCCTGCTTGTTGGTGGAGTGGGGTAAGAGGCAGAAAAGACCTTGTCTCTGTACAAACACTGCTCAGTAACAGCTAAAACTTCTTTGNTTCTCTGAACAAACGCTGCTAAGTAACAGCTAAAACTTCTTTGAGTTGTCAATAGTATCCAGCACAAATCCAAAACTCAGCCCATAACAGCTACTGTAAAGACAATGAGCTCTATCTCAGCCAAAACCAGGAAAACATAATGCTAGAATCTTTATAGTAGGGAAAGAATCTTTAGAATATTGTTTTTAAAAGTTTTGTTGTTTTTGTTTGTTGGTTTGGTTTTGTTTTGGTTTTGTGATATTTTTAAGAGAAAACAGGGATGTCACATTTTTCATTATAAAAGTAAAAGAGGTGCTGAGTATTTTTTAAGTATTCATAAGTATTTATAATTCAAAAGTTAGAAATATTTTAGTATAGATATATTGTGGGTTTTATCTTCTACTCTTACTGTCAACACTTTTTTGGTCAGCACTTCATGGATGTTGCATCTTGTAGGAGATTCTTTCCTGGGCTCCTCCCCACTTTGACTTTTATTTTCGTTCCTACTAATAAGNAGCTTTGTCCCCCCCCAACTCCTTGTGCATCCCCGGCCTGCTTGTTGGTGGAGTGGGGTAAGAGGCAGAAAAGACCTTGTCTCTGTACAAACACTGCTCAGTAACAGCTAAAACTTCTTTGAGTTGTCAATAGTATCCAGCACAAATCCAAAACTCAGCCCATAACAGCTACTGTAAAGACAATGAGCTCTATCTCAGCCAAAACCAGGAAAACATAATGCTAGAATCTTTATAGTGGGGAAAGAATCTTTAGAATATTGTTTTTAAAAGTTTTGTTGTTTTTGTTTGTTGGTTTGGTTTTGTTTTGGTTTTGTGATATTTTTAAGAGAAAACAGGGATGTCACATTTTTCATTATAAAAGTAAAAGAGGTGCTGAGTATTTTTTAAGTATTCATAAGTATTTATAATTCAAAAGTTAGGAATTTTTTAGTATAGATATATTGTGGGTTTTATCTTCTACTCTTACTGTCAACACTTTTTTGGTCAGCACTTCATGGATGTTGCATCTTGTAGGAGATTCTTTCCTGGGCTCCTCCCCACTTTGACTTTTATTTTCGTTCCTACTAATAAGCCACAGATTCCAACAAAATAGACTCCAACTTTTACTTATGATTTGTGTTTTTTTAAAAATTGTTTCTGTGGAGTTTTTTTTGTTGGTTGGTTATTTTGGTTTTTTTGTTGGTTTTTTTTTTTTACTATAGTATGTATGAGTATTCAGGAGCTACTTCTGACCAAGCCACTTCACTCCTAGAGAAGTTTACTAATTTTAAGTGGTGACCTACTGCATTGTGAACTTAGTTAACTTGGTTAAGTGTTGGCTTAACCAACTAAACTGGAGGCAGGTTTTCTAGAAAATTTCTCCACTTTTCTAAATACAATCCACATCCTTATTGTTACTCAGAGAAGAAAAGTTGCTTATCTATCAGATTGTTTGAGTCAGATAGGAAAATGCATGACTCAGAGCCATGATTAGACACACCCCACTGTCTAAACAGCTGAACAACGAACTATAACTTTTGTATTCTGTGGTGGTATTAAAATTCAAATATATTGAGTTCAAGAGCCACAGTATACTATGGAGTTATTTAATAATAGCTCAAATGTGTTTATAACTATTATACTGGGGAAAAGGTTCACATTTTAATTTAATTTTAAGCATAATTCAAAGAATTCCCTAATATATATAGGTATAAATTCCAGTCCTCCTCATTCTACTCAAACAAAGCTTCATCTAAAGTCTCCATGTTTACAAGTACTATAGACAGATCCATAAATGTAATGGCTTTGATTTTTTGTTAGTGATGTTATTTTAAAACAAAGCTCATTTAACCTTTTTTTTCCTGATATGGCATATTCCATGTCAACAGAGCAGTGGAGTTCATGAAAAACTGTGGTATAATGAAGGCAAAGATATATTTCCATTTCAATGAAAAATGACATCTGCCAGCTATGAACACAGCTAGACCAATTTATGTATAGAAATAAAATGCATTTTCCCACCCCATGGGTTTCCTTTTTTCCCACCTCTTTGATTTAACTTAATCTAAAGCTCTGTGTACAACTGAATCAATCATTTAAAAAATCATTTTATTAGTGCAAAATACACTTGTTATTGCTTTAACATTTGTATTTTTGCAATTCTTCAGTTTTATTCACAGTGATAGTAGAAAAAAATCAATGATACCCAATATTTTTCCATTTTTATATTACTGTCCCTAATTTTGCACAGTATCTTAAAAACTACCATTATAGATCATGCAATATGGAAAATGAGGGTATATATTCATATTATAAAAATGAGATAGAATTAATAGTTGAAAGTAACTTTTTAAAAAATAAAATTGTATATTTACTGTCATTAGAAATTCACTGGCTTAGATAAATGCATATGAAGTTATATTCTCAATTTCAGATCTTTCATTATATTACCATATGAATTTCAATTAGTTTTGTTTGTCAAAACTTGTTTTCCCTTTCTAAAGTTGAAATTTAATTTGCTGTTATATTCCTCCTTAAACTGCAGCTCAGTGGGACAGGGAACCAGCCAAATAAAACAACAAAATGCTTCAGGTTTAGTTAGTTCTAACTAAACTACAGGCCTGCTTTAGGGTAGAGAAAGAAGTGGAAAGGAATTCAAGAAGCAAGAAGCAGAGAAACAAGTTCTTTACTATAGGACAATTCAGTATCCAGATATGCATCTAAGTATTGTCATATTTAATACAATCATTGGCACAATGGAAACCTTTAAAGAAAGGCTTTGTTTGTCTATCCAGTTGTTTGGCTCATTGTTTTTTCCTGGTAAAAAAGAGGAAGGGGAAGAGGAAGGGGAAGGGGAAGAGGAAGGAGAAGTGGGAGGAAGGGGAAGGAAGGGAAGGGAAGTGGAGGGAAGGGAAGGAGAAGTGGAGGAAAAGGAAGGGAAGGGAAGAGAAGAAGTGGGGGAAAAGGAAGGGAAGAAAAGGGATAAATTATAAAGGAAAAAGGGAAAAGAAAAAAGAAAAAAGGAAAACAAAACGAAAAAGGAAAAAGGAGAGGAAAAACAGTATCGCTGCCCCTCCTCAGATGGCTGTACCCCAACAAGCCAAGGCTAGCTCACAGCCACCCCGAGGGGCTTTGGGCAGATTCGGGCACCAGGCGACCAATCGGCCCTTCACGGAAAGGCTTGGGACACCCAGCAACTCAGGGGCTTCCAACCAGGCGGTACGTCCTGCCTCACACCCCGCAAGGGGCTTCTTCAGTGAGGGCAGTTCGCCAGACCCCAGCTGGGGTCCCTGGAGGAGGATCGGCGGACCAGCTGCTTGACGAAGAGGACAAAAGATGACCCTCGTGGGTGGTGTAACAAGGAACTTTTATTGGAGGTCTATGCCTCTAGAAGGACCAACCCACAAGAGCCCAGATAGGTCTCAAACATGGGTTTAAGTAGGGGGCATAAACGGGGGGTGGAAATGGGGAAAGGACCAACCAGGGGAGGGAAGGAGTGGCATTTAGGGGTGATTGGCATGAGAGGAAGCCTAAGGCCTTCTACTCAAGCCAACGAGGGACCGAGTAACTTGGAGAGACAGGGAAGGTTCTGGAAGAAGGGGAGAGGTCAGGGTACATATATGGGATGGGGGCAGAGGGACCCGAACGAAGGGAGATTGTGGGGGGGAAGACACTGGTGGAGGGAACTAAGTGGGATTAAAGGAAGAGGGAGACCAGGGCAGTCCATTTACAAGCAGGGCTAACAGGGGATAACTGGGGATAACAGAACTGTACATAAAATGAAATACAAATGGATATATAAACTTATAATATACACCGCCACAAAACAGGAGAAAAAAATGGAGAAAAAGGCATGGCAAAGTCCTAATTATTCCCATTAGGTCTTACTTTAACCCTCTACAAACAACCAATTTCGCAATGCAGATTAGAGCATTACTGGAGACACCTCTTCAGAGATGTAAATCAACACACTTATTTACCTCTGACAGTGAACTGGAGAAACTTGTTAAGAATTGAGAAGATGTGTAAACAGACTTGTCTGCAATTGCGAGGGGTTTTTTTAGTATGCCATGAGATGTACACATTATAATGGCAACTTTAGACCTAAGAATTTTGAAAATCCTAATAGACAGGATATCTACCACATTATATTAAACTGTGGACCAGGTAGTACCAGATCCTGATTATGGCCTATAAATTAAGCTCAGGCTTCTGGGTGAATGTGTGAAAACATGTGGAAATACTGTGTTACAATGTTTCTGAAAGCAAAGAAAAATAATACAGGAATGCAGTCTGAAGTTTGGATTGGCACAATTATGTGGAAAAAGATGATCAAAGAGTTAAAACTCTGCAATCTGTTCAGCACATAATTAATAATGTTGTGGTATTTGCCTGGCTTAATACTTAAACACATACTTAGGATCTTATTTAAATGAAATCACTGAGTGTTGTCTGCCTTTTTGCCAAATAGAGTCCAAGAAGCTAATATTAACATGATATCCAGGTCTGACTTGGAACGGTGTGAAATTTTGCGTTCTTGGGTTTGAATTGGCTCAAAATACCAGCATCCAGTATGAAGGAATATCCCTGATACTGTACACCCTCTTAGAATAAAAAGGTAGAAAATTGTGGTACTGAGAACCCTTGCAAACCAGATTCCAGCCCAGCATAGGATTTTCTCTAATACAGAGAGATTACATAATCTGAGCTGGAATAGTTCCTTAGAAAAAAAGTAATTATACTAATTCTGATGTGAGACCAGAAGTGGTCAGTGTGTACATATGGGGAACCAGATGGGGTGAAACAATCAGGCAGGTTTAAAGTAAGTCTAGACTAGGATTGCAGAAAAGAAATTAATTTATGGAAGCTGAACTGCAGAGGCAATTTACTCTCAGTGACTTTAAGAAAAAGATTTTCCATATGGAAATGAGAGAAAATATTCAGAGAGGTAAAGTATCAATTGCAATTTGAGCTTTCTAGTTCATCATGTACGAACAGATGTATACTTTCAGACAAAACCTAAATATTTGATGATATTTCAGTTTGAGAAGCAGAATGATCCAATGATAAAGGAATATTAAAAAACCGAGATATGCAGACCAGAGCTTTTGTATTTTCAATACCACTTCAATTGAGCAACCCAGGAAAAGTCAAAACTGATTAAAATTAAAAAATATTTATCTTGATTGGTACTCAGGTTATGGAATGCTTTGCTGTTGACTGAGAGAAGCTTTTCAGGATTTAAAACACAATTACTGGATAAAAAGGATATATAGAGTAGTATTTTAGAAACATCATGCTCTTGAGAGAATTCCTCCTCCAAATAATAATAAGAAAAAAGAAACAATTGTGTGGAAAGATATTAGAAATAAACTGCCACAAAAATTTCTTTCCAGGATAAAATTATGTCTTAAAAGTGGGGCAATTCCTTTGTGGTACAGCAGATTTTGAGTCCATCTCTTTTGATTTTTGATTCTTCTTCAATGTTGACATGATAGACTTTGAACTTTCTTCTCCCCTAATGTGCAGATGAATATTTTTTGAGGGATATTGAGGAAACTGATAGAAGAGTGCATACATGGAAAGCACAGAAAGTAATTGCATACAAGTATCCAGTTTTGAAAAGCTAGCTCAACCAAAAGTTGGATATGGTCTTTCTGGTACTGTCCTAAGGGAGATAGAATATATAAATTGTAGTATTGACTGATGGTGCAGACCTTTAAAGAATAACTCCTCTTTTTGTAAACCTAGAGAAGGAAACAATTTGTCTGCTCTTGGTCTACAGCAAGAAAAATAAATGTCAGAGATCTGTGACAAATCAGGCATAATTTCTTGGGAATGTCATTCAGAACTCTCAACATTTGTCAATAACTCTCACCAATAATCTCACTTTTCTTCAATTTCCTTATAGAGTGTGTTTCCCTGCAAAAGTATAAAGGAATTTTTGCATCCCTTTCTAAAGTGAGGTCACTGGAGAAGTGTAACGGCTTTAGATAATTTAACAGTAGAAATTTAATGAGCACTTAATGTCTATTGGAAATTGATGCTATTTGTCCATATCTAAGGTTCATTTGGAAGTTCTTTTGAAAATGTCTTCCTTTGATGACAGTACCATGTGAATAAATATTTTCTCTGTAAATGTAATAATTGCAGTTTGTAAATTAATAGAAGATGGACATAAATATTTGTAGTGGTTTGACCCTGGCTAAATGCCAAGGACTCACACACAGCCACACTCACTCCTCTCCCTGCAAACAGACAGAGGAGAGAAAAAACTAAAAGGTTTCACAAGTTTTGTGATAAGGACCATAAGAAACTCCTTATTATTTATTTCACAGGCAAAACAGGCTCCAACTTGAAAGGATTTATTATAATCAAAATCAGAGCTTAAGAGTGAGAAGTTCGATAGATCTTACAGGTACCTTCCTCCCCCCTTTCTCCTTCCCCCAGCAGCCCAGGAAGACAGGAGTGGGGGGTTATGGTCAGATGTTGTTTGTGCTGCTGCTCAGAGAGAGAGAGTCCTGCCACTGCTTCCTCATGGGGTCTCCTCCATGAAAAACAGTCTTTCCTAAAACTGCTTCATGGGACCATCCCACAGACAACAGCTCTACAAGCGCTGCTGCCTCGTAGGTTACTTCTCCATAGGTTGCAGTCCTTCAGGCACTGGCTGCTCCAGCATGGTTTTCCATGGACCACAGGTCTTACCACGAAATCCTGCTTCAGCGTGGGTCTCCTCTTCCCATGGGCTACAGGACTCTGTCAGGCCCCTGCTCCAAACATGGACATCCCAAGACATCACAGCCTCCTTCCAGCATCCATCTCCTCCAGCGTGGGCTCCTTCAGTCCTCCATGGGCTGCAGATGAATCTCTGCTCCCTATGGTCCCCCATGGGCTGCAGGGGAGACAACCCGCTTCTCCATGGTCTGCACCACAGGTGGCAGGGGCCCCATTCCGGTGCTTATGGCATCTCCTCCCCTTCCTCTTCCACTGACCTTGGTGTTAATCACAACTTCTCACTCTGCTCTTCTCTAGCGGCAGTGTTTTTCTCCTTCTTAAATACGTTATTGCAGAGGCATTACCATAACTCCTCATTGGCCTGGCCTTGGCCAGTGATGGGTCCAGCCTGGAGCTGACTGACATTAGCTCTGCTGGAAATAGAGAAACTTCCAGCAGCTTCTCAAAGAAGCCTCCTCCATAGGCCCCCCTGCTAACAAAAAACCTGGCCACTAAAAAACCATCACAATATTGTTTACTGTTTCAAGTAGAAAGTGTACATGAGTTTGTTTGGTAAAGGGTATTTTTAAAGATCCAGGTGCTGTATAGAATCAACCCAGTTATAGTTGCAAACAATAGTAATGGAAAACATTAACAAATTTAAACAGTCAATAAATTAAAGAAGCAAATCAACACCCCTCAAACTGTACCAAAGACTTTACTAAATACTTTTTTCCCTCACCCAGGATGGCAAGCTGTTCAAAAATAATGAGTGCAACATTAACTACTTTTATACCTACCAAAATAATCTGCATTTCAATCCATTTTATGTTATGATGGAAGAAATAGGTCTCATGATCTGGTTTTAGATTGTAACTGGTCCTAATTATACAAATTTTGCATATTCCTACTGACTTATATAACACTGTAATTGATCCCAAAAGCTAATTAGAATTTGGCTTTCAGTATTTAAGGAAGATGTAAGAGATAGTTAAATTAAGAAACATAATAAGAATTTCCATTTGATGACATATTTATTCAGAATGTATACTTCCAAACTTATACATCTGATCTATTTTATATTTTTAGGTATTTTAAAGCCTTTTCCCCCAAAGTGATAGAATCATCAAGCTAAACAATTATACATGGCATATTACAACAAGGAACTGATAGCTCAGCACACATGCTTTCTGTACTTAAAGCAATGTTTCCACATATCAAATATTCTTTAAAATAATTGCAATATTCAGAGTACCTCATTGTTCACTTAGTTTGAAACGTCTACCTAGGTTTATCATGGGATTCTACTATTTGGTAGAAGTCTAAATGATTGAGCACAGTTAGCTCTTTGAAAATAATTGTATAGAAAGACAAATGGGGTTAGTTTCTCTTTTATGAGATACTCACATAGAAAAGACATATGGCAAGTTTCCCAACTGACCAAAAGTCTTAGATGGTGCTTTCAGCATATTAAAGAGTAAACAATGATTACAAAACAGAGAACACAAGAAATCAGGCTTATTGTGAACTTTATATTTTAAAATGAGTCGAAATACTACCGGCTACCTGTGATAGTCTGAAATGTGCCTTGAATATGTGCCATTCTTTATGCAAGCATGGTGGGATGACTGAAAGCACATTACATATTGTATTTCTATTCCTCATGTTCCATGTCTCCATTAACCACAGACATCTGTGGCTGCTTTCGCACTTTATCACTACCTTCCTTTGCCAAGGTCTGGTTGCTGGTCACTCATATTAAAAGATCTTGCTCAGTGTAATCTTTCTATTTTTCCTGGTTGGTTACAAAATTGAACCTCATAAAAACAGCCTTCTGAGATATTTAGGTGACTTCCATCACCTAACCACATATTTTACTAATTTAAATAATTGTTTGATTGTTTGGTTTTTGTATTTATGATACAGTGTTAGCAACTTATTTGGCTGAATGCCTCATGGAAAGTCATACCAGACATGACACCTTCTCCCAGACCTTGAGCATATTTTTAACAGATCATGGTGTATAGCTGTTACAGAATTTTTGAAACACAGAGCATCCCTCATGATAAATTCTATATTCCATTTACATTACTCTATTTTCTGCATCACACTTTTAAAATAGGGTAATTTCATTTATTAGCAGTAAAATAACAAAGTAACACGTACCTTGGGGAACATATTTTATAAGTGCAGCTTGAGAGCTTTTGAAAGAAGTGAAATAAGTTAGTCATTCCCTGCAATGAAATAACATATGATCACCTTATTTACCTATGAAAGTTCTATTCCTATAATCTATTTTGTGATGTGAAAAAACCAAAATTCCATGCTGTCTCCTGTTTATGCAAAGTATCAGTGGAATTTTCTATGAAGTCATTTGAATACTCTTTTTCCTGATATACAAATATTTCAGTACAAATTATTGGTTATGCGAGTCGTTTTTAAAATGCATGCATCAATGTTATGTACAAAAATATAATCTATCTACAAGAATGGCATTCATAAGCAAGAAATCCCAAACCTAAAGCATAGATATTTTGTTTCTATTTAAGGTACTCATGCCGAGAAAGGTCTGTGCTGGCATGGTGTGTCTTTAGGGAATGCTGAAGGACTGGAAATCATTTTAAAAACTTATAAACTTATGAAATGACAGATTACATAGTTTTTAATTTATTTGTATATAAATCATTATGCATTAAAAATTGTTCTTTTTAAAAATATTTTATTATTGTAGCTTGGATATTTACTGAGTGTCAAAAATCTATGCTTTAGAGATTCACTAAGCATGTTGGGATTTTAAATGTATGTGGTTATTCACAGGCACATTTTTTAATGCCTGAAGGAATTTTACCTAAATGGTCACAAAAAAATAAAGAATAAGAATCACAATTAGAACATGAAATAAGGCTTAACATACACCTTGTGTTTGTACAGATTAGCTGGTATTACATAAGGTTAAACAATTGATTTTCTCAGAAAAAAATATTTTTAGAAGAAAAAGAGATAATGCACATGGAAGTAAATATAGGATGATTCTGATAAGTAAATACCTTAATAATAATTAAGGTATTTCTGAAATAGATCTAGTCAACAGGAAAGTGGAGAGTGCACATGAATTAGTTTTCTTTTACATACAGCTGGTAGAATTAAGTATTGTCACAGTAAAACCATTATTCCATTACACAGAATGATATTTTATCTCCTTTGATCCCATTTGTGAGGAAGTGAGCAACGGTGGGTACTATATGAGTTGTCTATACATATGACTGTCAGTTGATCAGCTGTTTGAATGTTATTGTATGTTTTTAATTATTTATGTATGCTTTAATTTTCCATTGCTATAATGTAAAAAGATGCAAATATAAGAGCTTTTGGAATAAATGGCAGAAATCTACATTGTTAGACAGCTAGTTTTTCATTCTCTTCACCTTCAGACTCTCAAAAAAGGCTGAAGCATAAATGAAACCTTCATCCCAGTTGTGCCAGTTTTATGATTTATAAACTCATTTAACAAGCATGATTTAGTTGTATCTGCTGAAAGATCCCCACCCTAGCCCAAAGACATTACTGTCAGCTTAAAACTCTGTCAGTATATAAACTACATGGATATAGTCATGACTTGTTGTCCCAGACCTTATTAATCCTTAAGCTATTTGAATTTAAAAGCTGCTTTTGACACAGAATCCACTGTAAATCTGCACTCTCTGAATTTCCACTGACACTTCAGGGTGACATTTTGATTTTTTATTTTAAGGAAATCTCTCTTCTTGCTTAATCTTATTACATGTTATGCAGGCATTATTTTGTCTTATAGCAAATATGTAGCTTACTACAAATTATTGTGTCATTGTTCTGCCAAAGCCACCATCCTTAAGGGATTTTTCTAGTGAACTAATATCAAAATATAGACAAGATTACCATAATTTTAGAACCAGCATCTTGGAAGCCTCAGGGGTCTTTTGTATTAAGCCTCTTTATTTCACAAAGCTACCAGCATGAAGTTATGAATGACATTAACAACTTTGTAACCTTCGCAAAATAAAAATACTACTTGATGGTTTTCAGAGTAAACTTGTTGCGTTGCAGCAGATACTGGCTTCTTTCTTTCTTTCTGCACCCTTTTTTTTTTATATTGTCTGGCATTATATTTCAGAAGAAAAAGATGACGGTTCAAAACCACATAAGAAATAAGACTGGTCTTGCCTCAGAAGCAGTAGAAATTATCATGCCTCAGAAACAGTTTTTTAAGCATCCTGTCTTCCTCCCCCACCAAATGTACATATTCATGCATGTGACTTTAAACACATCATTAGTCTCAATTTCTTAAGACTATTTTGGGTTAAATATTATTTTAAAGTATTTTGCTGGATTGGGACCATGAAATCATAACACAATATTTCCTTCAAAGAAAAAAGATACTTGTTTTTGTAACTGAAAGACACAGGGAACCAGAAAGTGCTTTATATTTTATCTACTTCCTCAGCTGAAGTCAGTATGCAAAATGCAAATGAAGATGAAGCGCTGGTGTTTATTTAATTAACAGTATAAGGGAGTAGCAACATGAGTTTCTCCTGTAAGACAACAACAGACACTGAAAATAAATTGAAGTATAGTCAAAGCTATTTAGGAAGAACAATTTAAAAACAAACGTTAAAAATGGGACAACAGATGTGTCACAAATCAGTTACAGAAGATAGTGACGTGATTTATTTCTGATATGTAAAATGATGACAGTTTGAGCTGCCAACCTGGAGATGCCAGGTAAGAAATTCAAGTACAATTTCGAGGTAAGGACTATGTCATGTGACTCAAAGAAGTATTTGGTAGGTATCAAAATTGTTAGAATATCTCTTTTAATTTTCAGAGTTTCTCTTTTTTCAGGTTAGTGCTGTGTAAGATGTTGCTTTTGGTCATATATAGACATTGATTTGAACTCACATGATCAGACTTCTCTACCAAAAGAGATAATAGCATATGAAAACTGAGTTGTGAAGTGATACCAAGACAAATGCTTCTCAAACAATACCTGGCCCCCTGCTTCTAATTGTATTTGTTCTGTTCCAGCTATGTCTCAGAAATGGTAAATGATGTTGCATCTGCTCTGGCAATAGAGACAAATGGATTATCACTGGAATGTGTGCAGCTATCTAATAGGGACAATGTGATTACTCGTAATGTAATGATTCATGTGCTATATCCTTCAGCAGCTGCTTTGTGGGAAGTAAAATCAAAATATACCATAGCTGTTCATAAGCGAAGCATAGAGAATAAGGAGGTTAATTTTTCAGTGTTAGACTTTATAAGAACTCACTAAATTGTGGGAAGACTGAATTAGTTATAGCTCTCAATTTATTCAGATGTGGAAGAGTGACAGAAAAGAAAGGAGAAAAAGAGAGATCATTAATTTTATAGCCAACAAGCATTACAGTCCTCTTTTAAAGAAGTAAAAACCAAAATAAATATAGAGTGACTTTGTTTGCCAGAAGAAATAATCACTCTTCCTTCCAGCTATACAAATATCATGCAGTGACTGAGCTGGCAAGAATCTCTTAGCAATTCAAATGTTTCCTTTACATTCACAAAGAGGTTTTGAGTGTTGCAGAAGCTGCAGTGCCCACTAGGCTGAAAAGTGCAAGTCCAAAACCAGTCGCTGTCCTCTGTGTGCTGTGCAGAAGGACATGTGCAACTGCTTAGTAAGCCCACTGTTACAGGGATAAAGATATTTTGAATTCAGATACACAGGAATTTGGCTTAGTTGTCATGGTATGCTCAGCCACTGATCAAAATCCTTTTTTGTCTCATTCTATCAGAAGTAAAAGAAACTTTGCAAATGTTTCAAAATCCTTTACAATAAAAAATATTACGGTATTTACTGTTTTTTAAAAATTAATTCTGTGTTTGTTTCTTCATACAAAGACTAAATTCTAGATTCATTAAAAGCCTATACTATTTTATGTTTCTATTTTATCACTCTATGAATTAAATATGCTTACATTTTGTCTCCAAGAAAATTAATTGAGATAGTTTAGAGCTAGATGTTATGGATCTAAAAGTTTATGTGTCTAGCTTTGATGAAAAGTCTGTCTAGCTTTTCTGCCACGTATCAAAAGCAGCCAGGTATTAAAATTTCAATCTTCAATGTAGTTAATCCTTCTTCAGAAGTCATTTGAGATTAACAAATAAATAGGTCTGATTTAAAATTATCTGAGACTACATCATTAACTTGCTGGACCTGAAACATGGTAAGAGCCAGCATTTCAAAAGATGATCTTCTAAGAAATATGGTTCTTTTCTTAGCATTAATATTACAATTTTTTAAAGAAAATTACTTGACAACAATATTAGAAATTGAAATTCCCTGAAATATATTTCTAAAATAAAAACATAGTTATACTTTACAGCATGGATAATTGGGACATAATCCATCTGATCAGCTGTTGGTGAGAGACAGCATGTTTTAGTTTCTGGATTCAGTGAAGGTTGTTGCTTCACTGTGGTTTATTGTGGTTTGCTGGACCAAACTTGCACTGTAGTCAGCTTCCCTGTCCATGAGGTAAACAAAGATATTTTTGCAGGGAGACACTTGATTTTCAGTTGAAAACCATTATGCAAATGTATAGTATCAATTAACAACAGTTTAATTGCAAACTGATTCAATATACCCACTGAATAGATTGATTTTACAGAGTTTTCTCAGCAAATACAAAATACATCATTCCTAGAAAACTGCATCAACCATGAAGAATTTGGGGATGCAAATCACTGTGAGAATGAAGATGTACCCTCTGAATCTGCTATAGCTGCACGTATCTCAGCAAGCATATTCATGAAGGAATGTTGCAGTGACTCAGTAGTGAAGAGCATCATCCCACATTAGTAATCATCAAAGATGTGTAGCATGCTATGTCTGGAGATACAGGCTTTGTGCAACATCTGATAGACTGAGAAGAGACCATGCAAGTCATGCAATCTGACTTTCTCTGCAATGGAAAGTTCATGTTGTTTATTGGTCTACTGTCTGAATATTACGACTCGTTAAAGGGAGAGGAAATGGAGGCAGTGGTAGCATCTTGGAAGAAGGAGGTGGGATGATTCCTGCTCTTAGAAGTTGCCTAGTGTGTTGGAAGGAGGGACTACTCCTAACCTGCAAGATGGGACAGTCAAGTGGGGAGACACTGGAGCAACAGACAGGAGCAAGTATGCAGCATTGTGTTTCCGAAAGGGCAGAGAACAAAACTCAGGAACACCAGGGGATACAACAGTTTTCTGCAAAATAGTAAGCCATTGAGTTGACTGAAAGTAAGCCTGAGGATGAAAGTAAGGATGAAAGGATATGCTTTAAAAGAACACAGATTGTTTTATGACCCCTTTTTATTTCTATTCATTTCTACCTAGGAATTTTCAATTTTCTATTCTGAAGAAGGTTAGTTTTTCTGGTTAACATCCTAATAAAAATGGTGGGTTTTTTGGTTTAGGCTTTTGACCCTGGGGACTTCAGAGATAAGGAAAAGAATGAGACAGTTTGTTTCAGGCTCTCACTAATTCTAGGCCCCACCATATTCTGCATTGTTCAAGATGATTTTCCTCTCTTCCTATGTATTTTTTTATTTGTAGTATTTCAAACAAAGCTATCTTTTGAATTTTTGAATTTTAAGCTCAAGTTGCTATTTTTCAATGAATGTGAAATGTTGAGTATGAAAACCCCTCCAAAATATGTTGTTTTCAGTTTCTTAACAGTTTGAAATCAGATTTGAAAAGTTGGCATATACTACAAAAAAATTTGCCCAGTTTTTTTTTACCTCACTCTGATTTTCATAATATCAGCTCAGTAAGATTTTTAGCTTGTTCTGCACTTTTTACCCCCAGTAAATTTAGATGCTATCCAGCATAAATAAAGGTAGTAAAATATCGTCCCCAGTAACTCTTTGTAGAACTTGCTTTGTTTTACTGTTACAAGCATTCTGAGCTTCTTGTTACCATTACAGTTCTTAAATTCAGAACAATTTTGTTTGTTTGAATTTATAATCTTATAAGATGGTATACAATTAATTTTTTCTATTTTATCTTCTTCTCCTAGGTTATTCAACATTCTCTTGCTATCTTTTCTCTTTTGTCTTCATGTGTGCAGTTAATTTAGTCAGTTTTCCATAAATGCGGATTTGTAGATGTTCACACATGCTTTTCCTAAGCTCTTAAGCTACCTAAAACTTGAAACTCTAGATTAGATCCGCTTCCTTTTTCAGTTTACTTGGTGATGATAATTTCAATCCAAAACACTAGACCTTTGAAGAGATCAGCCTCAGGGGCTTCTATTCTGCCAAGGTCAGGCCTGAGCCGTAAACATAAGTTTAAATTGTAGTTTAATACCTCTCTGCATTTCACTGCTTAAGATGCGTAGTGGTTCACTTAAAAGAGGTGCATAGATGTTCTGAATTAAAAGACTGAGGTAAACTTCAGTTTAGCTGTTCTTCTTATTCTTAATTATGATAAATGTTCCAAAAAATAGGATTTTTTTTTCTGTCATATATGAGGAAAAACATCCAGTGTTGTTGTACTACCTTACTGTGCTACATACAAAGGAAGAACTGCTAGTAGAATATGTAACCTTCATTTCTATTAGGAATTTAGTATTCACAGACACATTGTCATTATAAAATTTTCTTATTTGGGAAGTGGATTTTGTTACTCCTGCTATGGTTCATAACAGGGATTTCAATTTCTATTAAGTATTTTCTGACATGTTTTAGTAAGCTATTTCTTATGTCTTTCTACAAAGATTAAGCTTATTTCACATAAGAAAGCTGACAACTTCATCTTGTGCTGATCAACAGGATATTCCATGAAAGGTCACAGACTTCTGAACAGCTTTCACCTGGCAGTATGAAATAATTTTATCCTGATAATGCAGCACTTCATATTACTGCTTCCTGGCAAGATGGTAACAAGTGTCGAAGGTTCTACAACAAAAGCTGATGTAAGATTTTTCCTTTGAGGAGATATGCATTTTCTAAAGTTCCATTTTAATATTTATTTTCACTATTGGGAAATATATTAATGTTTTGGTAGGCAATTTAGCTGCTATGTTATGTGCAGAATCAAGTATTTATTTTATTTGCTGTGTATCCAATAACTGGAGTTTGTGACAGCGCTGATGTTTTTTTTAGTGCTTCTAAGTCTATTTATTCTTGTTATTTTTCTTTAAATCAACAACAAATCCCCTGCCATTTTAAGAATTTTATTGAAGTTAGATAAACACAGATGAAGCATGACATACAATGAAATTAGAAAATGTATTTGAGCTTCTTTCAGTGTTTCAGTAAGAATTTGAACAAAACTTTAGTTGCAGAAGATATCTACATACCCAGTGACTATTCACCTCAGCATGACCCAGGCAATATTATTTTCACTTGTGTGAGAATATGTTAGACTACTCTCTAGAAAAAACTTCAAGTTAAAGTGCAACCGGGTCAAGCACAGTACAAACTATTTTTGAGAACTGAAGTCCCATTATATCAATTCCACAAGTTTACTAGAAAAGGAGGGGATCCCATTCTTCTTATATTTTTAAAAATGTTGTTACTCATCTTTCCATTACATCCATGAGATGGTGATGGTGCTTAAGCATAATTGTTATACAAATTATGAGAAAGAAATATTTGGAAGTCTTAAAGCAATGGAGAAATATCTTCAAGCCAGACAGACCTATATAGTAGGCATGCCACAGAAACTGAATGCATGACTATGAATCAAATATCTGGTGGAGGGAAGTGAAGATGCAGTTGGAACTAGAATCAAAACACTGTGAAATGAGGAGCCTCCAGGCTTTCTTTTTCTGTCATTTTAAACAGCTGGATAAATAACGAAATATGCCTTATATGAGTCGATACATATATGAAGTCTTTTGTTTTTCAAATCTTGGCAAAACATGTCACATGATAGTTATGTACTGGCAATCTCTTGAGATATATTTGGTAGACATTTGAGTCCTGAAAATGGACATTATTAAACTTGCAGCCATTGCAACTGGCTATTCCAAGGAACCATTACAAAATACAAAAGTATTCATGTCTCAAAATAGTTTTGAGGATTGAACATTACAACAATTATTCTTTACTCTAATGTAACTGAGAGGACCAAGGCTAAGATAGGGTCATTGTCTGGGTGGCAAGCAGGAAACTTGCTCAATGTGTGCTCAGGGCTCCAAAGACATAATACTGCAGCATCCATTGTTTTCTGGAAAAGAACAAGGAGAATGGTAGGACAGAGAGTGTCTTCCTCAAAATGGATGGGACAGGTCTTTTCACAGATCTTGATCTTATTAGAATCTGGTGTATGATCTTCAGTGCACTGTGGGGTTATGTGCCAGGTGCACATTAGTTATGTGATGGAGAAGAGTATGGGACATAAGGTCACTGCTGGTAGTGGATGTGCCTTTTGATGTGTTCTCTGTTGCTTTTGCAAATGTAGATGTTGTGTAGCACACTAACTTCATAAACATGCAAGCCAGACAGACCTAGCCAGTAGGCATGTCGCAGAAGCTAAACATGTGGTTATGGGTCAAAAACACTGGCACCGCAGCACTACCAGTTTTTGTGTGAGAATTCTAATTGTGTGTGTGAATTCTCCTGTCTATCCAAAAAAAAAGAACTTGACTTTGAGTTCAGAGATATGTCTACACAAAAACAGAGCATCACACATATCCTTGGATCCGGTAAAGTAGGTAAAGTAGGTAAAGTAGGCAGCTGTTCTAGAAGTATAATGGTATGAAGTTACAAAATTACCACAGACCTTCTATTTACTTTACTTGTTCCTGAGCTCTTAAAAAGTAGCATTATGGAAGACTCCACCAATGTTTCCTCCTCAAAAAGAAGTGTAGTGAGTATGGCATAAGTAGCTGTTTTTGTAAGGACAAGAGGGATAAGGATAGCTAGCTTGTCCTTAGAGAAGCTACTGTACCAAACCTGTTTGCCATCCTTTACTTTCTGAGGGTGATTGAGTTAACTTGTTTCTCCAGGGCTCTCCCTCCCCTGTATGATTCCTCCTGCTCCTCACTACTAGCTTCACCACCACTAGCATTAATTTCTTAAGCTTTTCTTTTAAAGAAACCCAAATACCTCTGAGAGGACTCAGCTTGGTCCCAGCAAAACCACTCTCCCCATGAGCCAGACCCTGAATAGCAGCTCTGTGGCACAGTGACAGGGCAGTGCAGGGGCTGAGAAGCCACGCAGTCACCCGCCCCCAAGCAAGTAGATGTAGACTTTGCCTCCTGCTAAGCAATCATGACACCCGTCTTTCCTGCCAAGAATTTTGGATTTGCTAGCAAAATAACTATCGTCATTCACACTAGTGCTGTGTTCAGTGAGAGATGTTTAGCTTATTCTGTTTTGCTCTTTACAATGAATCACTCTTCTACCCTTTTTGAAAATGCTCTGAGAATAACAAATAATTTTTGAAACCAGTTTCATTTTTGCCTTGTATAATAAATAAATAAAATGGTAAGCAGAGAAAGTAAACCACACTAGCCAAAGTGAAGGAGAAGGTAGTTCTGAAGTTGTAAGCAGAGCTCTACCTCTTTCCTTGATGTTACCTCTACCTCTTTCCTCTTCCTCTTTCCTTTCCTCTTTCCTTGTCGAGTCTGCTGCTAAGGCTGAGGCTTCATACTTCAGGTACACATAAAAATTGTCATGTATGGTATAATTTCTAAATGTCTCTTCATTGAAACTTTCCCAGATGGAGATTAAGGGAATGTAATTTGTCAGTGAACCAGAAATGAGTGCAGGGGTTGTGGCTCAAACTGATAAGGCCTTGGAGGAAATTCCCTCCTACTGTTAGGTAAACTGGAAAGCGGAAACCTGAACTGTGACTGCTTTAGCTGATAAGAGAAAAATAAAATTATCTTGAACTAAGGAGTTTTTGTGGTTTTTTTTTTTCATTCTCTATGATAGATTTATCAAAAGGAAAATATTGATGCCATTTATCATGAAGCTGAAAGTTAAATATATGAATATATGTTTTTGGGTTTTTTTGGCTCACTCCAGCTGTATTAATTGACTTCTTAAATTATAAAGTATGTCATGACTAAATTCATAATAGTGTAAATTGAGGTAGCATGAGTAAGTTTTCAGTTTGCTTGACATTCACAGAATCACAGAATATGCCAGATTCGAAGGGACCCTCAAGGATTATCAAGTCCAATTCCTGGCCCTGTACAGGACCATCCCCAAGATTGACACCATGTGCCCCACTGTATCATCCAAACACTTCTTAAATTCTGTCAGGCTTGGTGCTATAATCACTGCCCTGGGGAGCCTGTTCCAGTGCCCAAACACCCTTTGGGTGAAGAACCTTTTTCTAATATCAACCTAAGTCTCCCCTTACAAAACGTCAGGCCATTCCCTCAGGTCCTGTCACTGGTCACCACAGAGAAGAGATTAGTGCCTTCCCTTCCTCTTCCCCTCACAAAGAAGCTGTAGACTGCAATGAAGTCTCCCTTCAGTTTTCTCTTCTCCAGGCTGAACAGAACAAATGACCTCAGCTGCTCCTCAAACAGCTTCCCCTCAAGGCCCTTCATCGTCTTCGTTGCCCTTCTTTGGGTGCTAATAGCTTAATATCTTTCTTATATTGTGGTGCCAAAAAATGCACACAATATTCAAGGTGAGGCTGCACCAATGCAGAGCAGAGCAGGACAATCCCCTCCCTAGACAGGCTGGTGATGCTTTGCCTGATGCTTCGCAGGACACTGTTGGCCCTCCTGGCTGCCAGAGCACTGCTGACTCATATTCAACTTGACATCGATCAGGACCTCCAGGTCCCTTTTCACAGCACTGCTTTGCAGCATCTCATTCTCCAATCTGTATGAACATCTGGGGTGCAGAATCCAGCACTTGTCTTTGTTAAACTTCATATGGTGATTGTCCAGCCCTCTAATTTGTCAAAGTCTCCTTGCCTTCAAGGGAGTCAACAGTTCCTCTGAGTTTTGTGTCATCTGCAAACTTGCCTAGTATCCCTTCCAGTTCCTTTTAGGCTTCTACTTAAGATTACTGCAAATTTCTCAATTGATTTTAATATGATCCTTCATGTGAAATAGAATTATTAAGCACTTTAATTTTATCAGCTGTGCTGTAGTTTGCAGTGTTTGGAAGTTGTGGTGAAAGAGTTTTAATCAAAATGAGTAACAGCATTCCATTCAATTTCTGTAGTCTAATTATCCAATTTTCACTTATTTCATGTCTGTGCAATGTCTGCTGAAGGACTGAGGTAAAGGTTATCTTTAACCGTAAAGCTTATGTTACTGTGTGTTTATGCTCACTTAAATTATGAGAAGGGCAGTAGATGCTAAAGCTCTGGTTTGCTCTAAAGAAAACTCCCAAGTGCTTTCATATCTGCTTGTGTGATAGTTTTGTAAACATTTTCTTTTAAAACTTACAAATTCTGTTTGATGCTTTAAAATTGTCACCTGGCACACTGCTGCATCATGAAATACCTTTTCATTTGTCTATTCATCGCAGGTTAGGAGGCTAGGAGAGCAGTAGTAATTTGTATTTGTTCACTTTTCTAAGTGAATTGCCTTGGGCAAGGAGTTTGCTCAGCTTGGGAGATGAAATTTCTTCCTTTTCTCTGAAATGAGAGAGGAGATGTGAAGTGTTCAGGGTAAGACAGAGATCTTGCCATAGATGACAAAGGATCACTGGCAGTAGGAGTAGATGTGCAGGGAGGGAAGGGAGAAGACAAAGACATTGAGAACAAGGACAATATGCTGTAATAGCAGAACTAATCAAAAGCAGAAAGGACAAACCTTGCACATCCTCCTACGTGAAGACAGGAAGATCTGGTAAGCTCTCAGTGACAAAAAGGCTAGAACGCAAAGCAGATTCAAATGTATTTTATTTTCATATTTATTTGTATTTTATCAGCTCTCTATTTCATGCAAATAGTAATAATGTGTTCAGTTTTCTTCTCATACATGCAGCTTCAAAACAATTTAATTGTAAACCAAAAGACTCACACCTTCAATGGTATTTTAGAAAGACTATATTTAAGCTTTGGGTGGAGACAGGTGGAGAATTTGACTGAAGAGTCAGTACTGAATGGAAGTATGTGCCTGGAGCATGGGTATGAGCTTTCAAGACTAAACGTAGGTGAAGAGTTTTAATCTCAGGTATGTGCCTTTGGCTGTGTCTCAGATATGAGAACAGAATACTGCTGGACTTCTATTCAGAGCTGAGGTATTCACACATCCAGAACCTCTGACAAATGTTTATTCCATGTTGAAGATTAGATGGGACTCTGTAATGGAATGCTACACTTTGGTACCTGTAAACAATCAGTGTTCATGGCACTCCTGAGCCATTAGGAAGCTACATTGATAATAGGCCTAGATGTTTTGAATCAATATGTTCATTTAAAAATACAGCATGTGAGGACTAGTTGAATTAACGCTGAAAGCCTCAAACAAGAATGGTTTTCTCAAGCTCTTCCAGACAACCCTCGACATATGACTTTTTTTCTCAGAGAAATTCTTGGCTCTCTAATCAGTGTTTAGAGCTTTCATGACTTTTCTGTCACCGCCCATGGTGTTTGCAAGTATTTCTCCTTCTTGTGCACACCGTAGCAATATTTAGTGAAGTTTCTCTTCCAACAGTCTCCAGACTGGCCTTGCACAGGGCTTTCTGGCTTGGATGGTCAATAGGGAAGGGAANGGAAAGGAAAGGAAAGGAAAGGAAAGGAAAGGAAAGGAAAGGATGAACATTTTATATAATTATGACTTAAGAAGCAAGAAATTTTTGCTTAGTGTAGTGTTTTTGTAAGGTCATATTCTGCCATGCTATGTGCTGCTTTTAATACGTGTAATGCAGGTTGGAATGCAACTTTCTTCCTCACAAAATCTGCATGGCTTTTCAAGTGAAAATACTGCCGGACATGTTGCTACATACTAGGAATTCAGTAGTTTATATGTATTTAGACTTCAAACATATAAAGAACCCCAAAACGAGTAGATGAAACTACTAAATATATGAATATATTCATGAGAAAAATGTAACTGGATATTTCTTTCCAAAAACTCTTGCCAATAAAATAAGTGGAGTTTGAAAAACAGAACACCACTAATTTTTTTATTAAGGATGATCAGGTGTATGTGTGGGTTGTTGCCACAAGAGGAGTCCCACCCTCTCACTTTCCACTTCTTTCCTGAGCCCTAGATCTAGGAACTGACTGGTCTGTAGGTTAGCCTAATGAGCTCAGCACATGGAAAAAAAGTGAGTCAAAAAAACCCAACAAACCCAAAAACCAAACCAAACCAAACCAAACAAACAAATGATGTTTCCATTGGACTGATTCGAGAAAGTGGTTAAACTGTAGAACAACACCCTGCCACCTCTGAGAACTGGTCAAAGCTCTTTCAGTATGGGACTGAGCTAAATTTCATCTAGGTGAGAGACAGATAGTGACAACTATTACAAATGCAGAAAGCTACCTGACATTTTAGGCACCATTTTTTCACCTATAGAAATTTATTTTTTTTTATTTCTGTGTACAATTTTTTTATTACTAATGGACCATGAAATGGAGGTTTGCATTACAGTAGCACTTTGTAAACATGAAATTTGCTACTATTCATACATGCTTCTCTTTTGTCACATTGTTACTCATATCCATCTTTTGAAAGGCTAAAACTAAAGGAATACCCAGGTTTTGCAGAATTTTGGGGTTTTGAGTGTTGGGGTTTTTTTTAGGCTCTGAGATTGCAAGTAACACTTCAGACAGTATCTGTCAAGGCAATGTGGGGAATGAGAATGACTGTAGGACACGTGTTTCTATATGCGGACATATAGAAACATTATCTCCTAATCTAGGCAAATGCTGAAATCCATAGTATTTCTTTTCACTTTGTTCTATTTGCATATTTGATTCTCCTCTTACATGTGTTGTAACTTTTGACATTCAGATCAATTGGACCAGGGTAGTTTGGTATGGTAAACACACTACACAGGCACTGTATGTTATGCAAAGGAATCCATTTTATTCAGGGCAACCTTAAGTTGTTTAACAGGAAAAGCAATGTGTACTGAGGTTGGTGAGATAGATTTCATAGTATTCCATAGCTTGTCGAAACTGTGTAATAAATGGGATACTCAAAACTGGATAAAGGCGAGAAATGGGTCTTTGCCCCTAATATCTCTATCACTGATAGTAGACACTGCCCTTCTTGACCTCCTTGGCTCAGCATCCAGCTGCCCTTTTCAGCATTTGAATACGACTATGAAAAATGACCCAACATTGTTCTCCAAAGAATTTGCATTCTTGTAGGCTTATTGAACACTATCACTGTTCATGTAAAGATCTACTTTTTAAGCAGATATATTTGTGCTACTATTATGTTCTCTGGTTTCCCTGCAGAAACACAAATAGAAATTAGTGTACTCAGTTTCTATATAAGTTACTTTCTATACAAACATGTATAGGCTTGATTCCAGTCCCATTTACTCTTATGATATCAAATACTGCTCATTTGAAGTGCTGGCATTCTCAAGAGGCAGTTGAAGAATTTTTGTACAGATTAAACTGTATGAGAAAAGATAAAAATGTGGGATGTGTGGAGAAAGAAGTCATTTCCATTCAGCAAGCCTCCCACTTGTACTGAAAAGCTCTCTATATTGGGCTTGGGGTGTTCAGTGGAAAGCGTGCAGAAGACAGCTTTTCTATTTGCTTCAGAAGAAATGCATGACTCAGTTAATGCCAATTGACACCGATTCTCTCAACGAAAAGCATTACCAGACACTTCAGTATGTACAGTTTTGAAGACACCACTTGTAGGAGGAACACAGCAATGAGCTGATAAAAGTTGTCACAGTTCCATTTTCATTAGTGGAACCACCATACTGATTCATACCAGCTGAAAGCATGCTAACAAGGTACCCACAGGAACGTTGTGTCTAATTTTGAAAAGAACAGATCACTTTTATATAGTATTTTGAAACGACCATTTAAGGTCTTACAGAAGGGATAGTATTGTTCAGCTTTGCAAGTTTTGGATCGGATTGTGCAAACTCAGATTTTTATTGAATTTAATTTCCTCATGACAGTCCCATAAAAAGAGGCATGGTAAGTGTCAGAGAAAACAGATGGAGGATCATTTTGGAGAATCAAGCTTATTTTCTTATTTCACTTAAAGTGTACATATTTTAGGCCCTCCAAGTTTTCCATTGTTTTTTATAGTAATTATTCATTCCAGGAATATAGCTAAATAGGTACAAATAGGCTGCACAGAATAATCTAGCCTAGGGAAAATCACAAAGGAAGAAACAAATTGTGTGTTAAGAAATTTTCACCTGGTGTAAAAGCTGTGAGCAAGCCAGCTAATAAACTTTTTCAGTTTGCTTCATTCATTTTATCATTTATTGCAGATAAGAATTTTCGAGGCATTGGATAGATTCACAAAGTTCCCAACTTTTGTCCCCTTCACCTCCCTTTTTTAAAATTGATTAATAATCAAAACCTTTCTATTTTTTCCAGCTAAGAATGTCAGTGATTCGGCTTCAATGTATCATTCACTTTTTTCAATAGGCCTTAATGCAAGGTTATATTGACCTTGTGTAAACTTCACTTTAAGAACTAACAGCTATTAACAATAGACCTCTGGTGCATTTGTTTCTGCATGTCTTGTTGGCATAATATGAAAAGCATTTCAAAAGTATAACAGGAAATTATGATCCCATTTGTCATGGAAACTAAAGATCTTTATGAAAATGCACTGAGCTGTTTTCCATAACTAGGTAAAATAATTCTAAAAATAAGACTGGTTTGTAGTATTAACTGGCCAAGTTGCAAAGATTTTACTTTCTAAACCTTTTCAAGCACAATATAAACACTTCTGAGTATTTTTGAGACAGCCAACAACTCAGTTCCGCTTCTTCTGTATTGCTTTTCTTTCAAGGATAGAAAGGGGAAAAAAAATCAAAGCAACCATTGGCTTTTTATAACAGAAGTTGGTCAATATTAGTAAAGGGTTGACATTTAAAATTACTTTTAAAACAAGTCTCTATGAAACTTATAATAAATATGTTAGTACAGTGCACCCTCCCCTCCCTTGCCTTCCCTCCATACTCCTGACAAAACTGGTGTAGCTTGTTCAGTCTTTGCCCCAAAGAAAAGGGGCAAAAAATTTGTGGAAAAATTCTGCAGTCTCTTCCCAAAGGTACTACCTTAGATGTCTAAAATTCTGTGATCATAAAGACTTTCACAGCTGTTCACATGTTCCCAGACAGCATCATGGATCATGTTTCTGCCTCTGAAACTCCTCACAAATGTAATTTTCTATCCCTTTTAATGCAGAAAGCCACCAAAAATGCTGAGTAACTGTATGCCTCCCATATAGCAGGACAGATGCATGTGCCACATGCTTCATCAACACCAATATTTCAGCACACTTGCCTGGCATGTGTTTGGTTTGTTTCAGATGCTTTTTCTGCCTAATTTGGAGCTGGCACTTAAACCTAGACCTCTCCAGTAACCTGACTATCATCAGACAGGGTAACAGGAGTGTTACTTCTTCATCTCATACATTGATGTTGACAACAGTGTAAAGCAGAAACTAGTTTTGAGGATAATAGGTATTACTGTAAAATGAACTGTTTTGACAAGTTTGTCATTATGATATTATGCATGCTTAGAAACTTGAAAGCATCTCACAAATATTTCTATATTTCTAAATTTATTTCAGAATTTACTAGTTATTGAAAACATAAATTTGGATAGATACAGTTGTGATGCGTGGTACTCAATCACAGTCAGAAACACCAAGAGCACTATTTTGTACTTGAAAGCCAAATTGCAACAGAAGTACTGCAGGTAGCAGCTATGAGCCACTGTAGGTGAATTTGAACTGGATAAGAAACAGGAATACAGTTTAGATGACAGTGAGAACAGGATCAAGAAAGTAAGTTGCTTCTCTGAGCTAGTAGAGCACCTGATGCTGACAGGACTTATTTGTCAGCTATAAGTTCACAAGCTGAATGAAGATGAATTTGAAAGTTCCCAGGAAGCTGTAGTGGCAGAGAGGTTACCATGTTTCTGCATAATATTCTCTGACTCAGAAAAAGAGGGGGACATGCATGTCCCTAGGATGTGTGTGCATAAGTGATACCAGATAGATAGATGGTCTATTTTAATGGTTAGACCAAGACTGATCTTCTGTCCTGTTTGTTGCATCATGACTTTCTTCTAAGTAAGTTGAGAGGTGGTTCAACATACTGAAAAGAAACAGATTCTCTTCCATGGTATATGTGAGTTCAAAGGACTTTTTAAAGGATCTATGTTTCACTATTGACCAATGAGAGGACTTTAGAGTGGCCTTACAAAGAGTTCTGCAAATAAGTTCCCCCCAAGAAGGGACAACCTGTTATAATGAGTACATGACTGAGAACTACCAAATTGTTGACACTGGGAAAATACCACAACATCTTTGTAGAAAAAAATAGGTACATACTGGGCTGGACATTTGTCTTTACAGCACTTCCTTAGAGTATAGGACATCCAGGTCCAGATATTTAAATAAAAAATAGAAAGAGAAGAGGCAAAGAAACATCCATCAAAGAAAATTGATTCACTTGGGCTGTACAGAGCAGCTGGAAACTCTCCACTCCTCACTTTCTCTCCCCAGAAAATTTTATTTCAAATACTTTCTTTCATGTCACACTGAATAAAAACATCAGCAAAGATTTCTTGATTTAGTCATGAGGCACAGGCCTCACCTTCTTCTCAGGGTTTACTATATAGAAAGTTAAGTGGTTCGCTGTGAAATTATTCCATACAGCCTATGCTCCCTACCTTACTTTGTATTGTGTAAGAAACTAAAGTAATGAGAAAGGATTTTATTCAGCTATAGGACATCTAAAAGCCTGGAAATTGTTGCAGTGCTTCAGTATCTGTAGGGATTTGATTCTTAGTGACTCTATGGAAGATATTAATTCTATGTGCAAAACAGGCCAAAATCTTGCTGTCACTTGAAAAATTTACCATTTTTGAGATGGAAAAACAACCAAACCAAACAACCAGGAACCAACCAACCAAAAAACCCAAGAGAAGTAGTGACAGCTGTTTCACTGTTAAAGAAGGTGAAAGAAGGAAATTATAGTGCTTTTTATCAGTAAAAAGTAAGATTTTCAGCATAAGTCTAAAAATGAGCATGAATACTTTTCCTATTTAACTGCTTTTGGATTTCTGTGTTAGCACTGACACCTGCTTTTACTGATGTGTTATTCCACATAAGACATATTTAAGAGGATATTTTATATGAGCAGAAGTTGAAGCTGGCCCATATTCACCGAACAATATTAATGTTCTTTCAAGAGATCAGTAATTTAATTTGTTACATTCATTTAATGTAACTATTCAAATGGGAGTTGAGTATAATTATCTTTTAGTCTCTGACGCTGCACCTCTGGGGCCACAAATCAATGCTTGGTGAGGACGACAACAATTATTCTAATCAAAGTGATGTAATACATGCCAAGTTAGCTGGTTTCATTTCTTAGAGGGCTAAAGTCTTCAAAGAGCTACACTGAGGTTTGGCACAGTCTGTGAGTTGGCAGGCTTTGCTCTAAAGAGACGCAGTCTGAAGTGAGCATCAGCGGAGAAATACAGTCTTATCCCACTGGAAGACTGAAGAGTGGTTCCATGAGCAATTAACACAATTGTGCATTGTCACTCTGTTCCACATCAGCCTCTCACAAGACCATAAACCCAGTCTCAGCTGCCTTGAGTTCTTTGAGTTCACCTTCCTCCTTGAGAAAGCAATTAGCACAAAACCAGCATCAAACCATAATGAATGAAATCACCCAGTGCTCTTCTTTAGCATTCTGATTTCTTTTATTGCACTGGATTTCTTTCTCAGTTCCAATTTGATGGAGGTATGTACAATTATGTGGCTGAGTGAAAAAAAATCTTCCACGTTTATTCTTTTAGCATTTTTTCTTTTATTTATTATAATGGAATTAAAAATATAGGACTCTCTGTAAGATTCAGTACAAAAGCAGTCTCAAGGGATATGCAACATTTTATTTACTTTTGTACATGACAAGAAGCGAAACTAAACATGGCTATATGAAACAAAATCACAGGATATTTTCATAAAAGGAAAAGAAATGTTTCATTTGAATATATTACCTATTCCTTCTTCCTGGGTTTAGCGGTGAGATGTGCTTGCTTTAGATGATACCCTTTTAACCCTGGAAAAACAGTAGTCTAAAAGATAGATTTACAAAATGAGAAGGAAAATGGGTGTCTGAAAGACATCTAGTGATTCATATTAGGACACTTTCTTTCCCTTCTTGCCATTTTAATATCTCTTGTCTTCAGAAGATTTTATTGAACTTCCTTGATATAGGAGAACAGGTTCTGATAAGGGCGTAATATCAGATCAAGGAAGTGACTGAGGTATGCATTAGGTTCGACACTTCAGAAAAGGAAGATATTTGTTCCTCTTTACACACAGAGAACAGAATGATGATACAAGTAAACATACAACAAGAAGAAATTCTGGTCTCTAGGCCTTGGCTCTTTGATGTTTGAACAAATCAAGCAGATTTTGGCAAAACCTAGTTTGCTGTCTTGAAGGCTTATGAGAACACCTTTTACAGTTTTACTGGGCTTTGAGAGGGCTGAATTTAGAGTTGCCTTAAAGTGTGAATACACATTTTTTCACTTATTATGGGGCTTAACTGTTGCAGGGAATAGTTTGCTATTTCCTGTGCTCAGTACCATTTCACTCTCTTTTTGTTTGATCAGGTGCTCAAGTGGTTAAAACCTCCATTGTTTAGCAATTCTTCTGGTAAATATGTGTTATGGTTTGACT
>WEIV01028323.1:5751-28372 GCA_013390005.1 Calyptomena viridis | reverse complement strand
TGATGTTCTACTTTGTAGAATATCCCTCTGGCCAGCTCAAGTCAGAGTCACCAGTTGTGGCTATACTCCCTCCCAGTTTTTCTTTTGTGTACCTCCTTACTGTTAGCCTATGAGACATAAAAAAATCAGTATGTTATCAATATTATTCCCATTCTGAATCTTTATTCAACTGCATATAATGATGGATGACTAGAATTAATTCTTGGTTTTGTAAAATAACATGGACATATCTTATTCATTAGTATATGCACTTGTCAGGTAAATATTTAGGAAAATGAGACTTCCTTTCTTTCTGTATTATATGTAGATGTGGTGGGCCTGTGGGCAGATTGTCGTTCCCCTTCTAAGACACCGTATTATGTATCTGTCCAATTCTCTGGGAGACCTTCACATATAGTATTTTAAAGTAGCCAATTCTACACTTTAAGTTTGAAACAGCATGATTTAAGTCACAAACAGCATGATTTACATTGTAAGTCTGGCCACATTCACAATCCCAGATGTACAAGTGGTATGGATTACACTTTAGGAGCATTCAACAAGATGCCAGATTCACAAATAGTGAAATTTATTGATTTTTATGAGAGAATAAAGTTCAGAAATTGCTGCTGATACATACACTGACACCACAAAGCATAAACAATAGTATTACTGCAGAATAAAGGATACCTGGTTGGTGTTCCTACAGGGAGGAGATGGTTATAGCCCTTTCACTGTCCCAGGATAAAAAAATGGAGCCTCGTCTGATCTCCCTAGCCTCTGAAGTTATATTCATATTGTTTTCTTTGAGGGTGGAGAAAAGATAAAATTTCAGTTGATGTAATTTCATAATCAGGTGGCATTTGAGTGATTTATATGTGTAGAACAGGTACAGGTTCATTAGCATGTGCAGGCACTTGAAAAGTAAAATGTATTGTCAAGTTAATTATGCAAGGTTCAAGTTTCACTCAGCTTTTGGGTCATTCCTTTGTCATAGTTCCTCTTATCTGCATTGTTTTAAGCAGAGCATGACTGCAACACCTCTGTGCTGCTCAATTCATTGTTTCATGCCTCTCTTAGGGCAGCACACAAAGCTGACTCGGTTCCTTCTCCTAAGGTGTGCACACAGTTTGTGCTTGGTGAACTATCACCAACAGAGATGCTCCTATGTTGAGCTTTGTCTTTCCACAACACATTTTTCCACAGCACTTCACAAGTTTTCAGCACAACACAGAAAAAATAAAAAAATCAAGATGAGACAGCATAGCTGATAGATGGCTGAAAACTTTCACGAAAACTTTCTGTTTAAGGTACTTAAATTATGGTCTTCCGTTGTTAAGTAAAAAATAAAAATGGACTATATTTATCTTTACTAGCTTCTCTACTAAATCACTCACGTTCTGGAGAAGTGTTCTGAGGTAAAACCTCAGCATGGTGGAAGCAACAACGGGTTGGTTGGAAACATACCACGTAAACCAGGCAACCGCATGGAACACCATCCTAGGCCTCGAGAGGCACATTCTGTGGCAACATGGGACTCCAGAAAGAATTGAGACAGATAATGGGACTTATTTTATGAATAACCTCATAAGTTCTTGGCCAAGAAAACATGGCATCAAGTAGATATATCATATCCCTTATCACCCACAAGCCTCTGGAAAGATTGAAAGGTATAATGGACTGTTAAAGACCATGTTGAGAGCCTTAGGAAATGGCTCATGGAAGCACTGGGAAGCAAATTTGGCTGAAGCTACTTGACTGGTCAATATTAGGGGGTCNTATGTGTATATGGTAGTAAAGGATATATTATCTGGGATCTGAGTATGATGCAAATGGTATGGAAAAAGGGGTGGAGATTGTACTGGGTCTGTCTGAGCCCACAGCAGCCTTAATAGTGCCATGAGATAACACTCCACTCTTTTGACTGCTTTGAGACAGAGGGGACATGAGCAGGCCAGGTGACGCAGACTGACCAAAGGGATATTCCAGACCATACGATGTCAGCTCAGATGTAAAGCCAAGGAAAGGAACAGGAGAAAAAAGACGACCAATGCACAGAGCCCTGCTTCTCAGGACATGAGCTGACCTCGTGGAATAGGAAATAGAGATTAGATTTTCCCTGCTTTGCTTTTTGCGCACACAAACCTTTTGCTTATAGTAAACTGCCTTGTCTTAAAACCCAGAAGTCATTGTCATCTTATTGGTAAAAGGGAAGGGGCGAGAGACTGTCTGGGCACTTGGTATCCAGCCAGGGTCAACCCGTTACAGTCTTATTATCAAAATCACTCTTCAACTCAAGAAAATCAAAGCCTAAGAGATGTAAACATTTACCACAGTAAAAATTTATCCATTTGCCCTGAACAATTCTTTGCATTTTTTCCCTTATTTCTAAATAAGAGAAAACAGAAAACAATTGAAAGTGTCTGAGATGTGACTGGAACCATATTATAACAGCAAAATGTTATGATATGGATTCTTCTCGGATGGCTTCTCCTCAGACCCTGCTTGAGCCCAGCCTAGCTTCCACCCACCTTTGAGGGCCTCGGGGTAGATGTCTGGGCACCAGAGCACCAAACGTCTCTCCACAGAAGAGCTCGGGCACTCCGGCGACTCTGGAGCCACTAGTTAGGTGGGACGCCCTGCCACACACCTCGCAAGAGGCTTCTTGAGTGTGGTCAGTTCGCCCTTTACCTAAACAGCACTCCAGGATGAAGGACCTGTAGCCACTGCTTGCTAAAGGAAGCAGAAAATGTCTCTCTGAGTAGGTGAAGCAGAGTTCAGTTTATTGGGAGTTTGGTCCCAATGGGAGCCTACTGCAGAGAGCACCCAGGACCCTCGGGCTCAACCTTTTCTAGGGGGTGTGATTGATGGGAGGGAAAAGGTAAAGGACCAACTAGGGACAAGGGAAGGTGGGATCTGGAGGTGACAGACAAGGGCAGAAGCCAGAGGCCTTCTACTCAACCCTATCCAGGACTGAGTAACTGTGGATTGACAGGGAAAGGATTAGAAGAAGGGGGGAGCGGGGGTACAAATATGGAATAGGGAAGGAGGGGTCCAAGGAGGGGATACAACTGAGGGAAGGGATAACAATTTCAGGAGTAACCAAGTGGGAAAGGGGGGAAGAGACTAGAGCAGTCTATTTACAGAGAGTATATATGAAAGTTAACAAAAGTATATATCAAACCCTTATAAATGTATAAAACCATAAGAAGCACCGTCACAATAAGGTATTATAAAATACAGTATGTTTATTTTCTGTCTTTTTCTACTCTTTTTTGGCAGCTAAAATCTGAAATATGAAATACATTTTAGTTCCTTACCTGCTGAAGTTTAGTTCAGGTAAATAGTAAAATCAAACTGTTTAATCTTATCTGTGTGCAGCTTGGATCTGAAGGTAGTCAGTTTCATTGATACGGCATGTTGAGTGGAAAACCTGTTCTTGAGAAGGGATATGAGAAAGGTCATCTGGACTCCTAGATGACGTGCAAACTAAGTTTGATTTGCTGTTATTTTGCCAAAGCAGTTTTGTTCTTATTACATTAATGGATGCATCTTTACAAACTCAGTGAGGTCTTGAGGATGTGCAATGTGCATGATGGAGTCAATCATTGGAATTCAATAATTTCAGACACTCCAAAATCATTAGGTTAAAGCAATATATTCAACTGTTCATTTATATTCAACCTGTTTCCTTTAAGTGTGGAATCCTCGCCAGTTATTCTGTTTGTGTAAAAATGCCACTACGATCAAAGACATTTGTCCTTTCGTCTTATCTAACACTAGATAATGCTGAGTGAGGTAATTACGGATTCAACAAAAATTTAATGGCAATTACACTCTTCACAAGCAGCTCAATCTCTTATGGGTCTTAAATAACTGCAAAATCATTGTTAAAGACCAAACTACTATCATTAGTCTTAAAATGGCAAATGTTAGACAAAATGTCCAGAGATACGTATCTACACAGCACTCAGTCTTCTAGATTCTACAGAAATTCATGCTGGCAGCACATAAATTTACTCACTTTTGTCTAAAATATGTCTTTGAAAAAAAAAATCCCCTGTGACAAAATGGCAAATAATAAAATTAATAAAACCCAGAAGATATTTCCTAGTGCCATAATCTAAATTAATGACATGATTCTAATTTCCCTTGTTAAATACTGAAAAGAGTTTTCACTAAAACTTAAGAAAGAAAGGAAAAAGCCCCTTTTTCTTATAAAAAATTGTATGAGATATTTTTCTTCAAATCTGTGTGTACTTTCTGGGCACAGCACTGTTTTTTCGAGAAGCAATTTTCTTACTCCAATAGTGTAAATTTTTGAGTTGAATCTGACCCTTGAATTATTTGACACAGGCTAGACATTATCTCTTCTACAATTTCATGAGTTTGTTGGAGTTTACTAGTGTTAAGTCTTATTTATTACTTTTTTATTGTTTGCTAATCTTTTAAAAAGACTTTATTTTCCTTTGCACATTACTTTTATTCACAGTGTAGTGGAAGCTTTTGAAAGCAGATGTAACCTGAGATCATTACAGAGAAGAGGTGCAACTCAAAAGTATGCTATAAGAGTTACCTATGAAAAAAGAGCAAGGGATTCTTGATCAATTTAGTCCTCTGGAATAAATAAATATTGAAATATTTTAGATGGACAAAAATATCTGGTAGGGGGGAGGGGGTTACCAGTGTGTGTACACTTGTATGCATGTGAGCATGCATGTATATACACATCTGTGATTTAAGATAAAGGTGTCCTAGTGAAAGGGAAAACCTTTTCTTCAACTACAATATTAATTAAAAGTCAATAAGTAATGAAGAAAAAAGTAACAAAGAACCACAGTTAGGATCAATAGATATAAATGAGGATCAGCTCCATGAAAATAAAGAACTGTATGAATCAAATGTTTACATTAAATCAAACCAGAATTAAGGCAAGCCATTTTAACAATAAAAATTAATAAATAAATAGATAGATAGATAAATAAATAAATGGTCAAAAACGTTTCTAAAAGTACTCAGGGTATTGACTCTATTTCACCAAGATTTTCCAGACAAATAAAACTAAGTACTCACATTTTTAACTGTTCAACCACCAGTCAGTTACAAATATAGATGCAGCTATGGTTAACACAACATTGAATTTGGGTTAGCAAGCTCCAAGATTGGCATGGACCACTACTTTGAATATCCTAGGCTAGATCATTGAAGTTCACATGCAAACATGAAAGAAAAAACATAAAATTGCAAACCATAAAATGGTTCGAATTGGAAAGGACCTTTCAAAGTTGTCTAGTACAATCCTCTTTCAATGAGTAGGGACACCTTCAGCTAGATCCAGATGTCACCGATGACACTTTTTCTACACACTCTTTTACCCTACCTTTTCCATAATACAAGCCAATGAAAAGATCAGCAGCAAGGACCTATGGTCAACACAGAAAAGGCTTCTACCAAACCTACTTGTCTCTTTAGGAGTTTGACTTAAAGTCTTTCTGAATCACTGAAAGGTACAGTGACTTCTGTCAACACAAACACTGACTTCTGCCTAAGACAAATTTACTATAACTGTACTTTTGCCATCTTGTATTTTGAATTAAGATAAACTTTACTGACCAAAATACACACTGCAGCAAAACTTTCAAGCTGATTATCTGAGAACATTAGGAGCAGTAAAATTTTGCACAGGCAAATTCCACCAGGAATTCCTTTATTTTGCAAAATAGAGAGAGAAACTTTATCCAATATGTGTGATCTATTCAACCAAGCAATGAAGTTTTCATTTTGAATGCTCGTAAAAAACACAGTGTAATTTATCGTATGAGATTCCTGAAGCAAATAGTTGAACATTTTATAAAAAGTTTTATAAAAATTGAGACTCCATATCTACAGAGATGTGTCATAAACTCAAAGATTAATGGAGTAATTGCAAAAATTATTTACTGCAGCAATGGATAGAGATGTGACACAAATTACAGGAGTCACTTTATTTATCTACAGCCCACATTCTGCTGCATAATGCTGAAAATCAAGAATGATCTGCTAACTCCCTAAATACTGCTATGAAAAGCAAGTGATGGAAATGCTATACTAAGCCAGCAATTTTTCTGTAAGGGCAGAGATGTTCTTAGAGTAGCAAAAGAATACATGACCACATTCTTTGAAAGAGTAATACAATTGTCACCATAAGATTTAGTCTACATCTATTACATTCCCAGAGGCTACCAAAAAAAATGAAAAGCTTCCTGTCATAAAAAACCTATTCACTTTTTGAAGAGTTCTGTTAACTTAAGTCTCTCTTTGCAAGTGTCACATTGTTGAAGCAGCTAAGAATATCTTACTACTGTGTTTCATGTTGAAAGGAATGCAAACGAAGTACCAGAACAATCTTCTAGATAAACGGGCTATTTTTCCCTTCTTTTATGTCACTTCGCAGTGAACTGTCATTTCAATATTGTACATAATTCAGGTCATATCCCTTTGAAGTTTTATTTGCCTTCATTTTCCCCCTGGATATTTTGTTTAATTAAAAAAAATTCAAACCACAATGAATCCAGATGACTTATGTTAGGATGGTAAAGAAAGAACTGTTGAAGTCCAGGATATCGGGACTACACCTCAAATTGCCTTGGAGGGTCTGGGACNAGAAGAAATGCTAGAGAACAAGAGCTCGGGTCATCCACAAATATCATAACAAGTACTCAAACAAATATTATAACAAAGAACCTATTCTATAATATATTACTTCACATGAAAATAGATCTTCTAGATGATCTAGAGGAATGTGGTCTAGCAGAGAAAACCCCTGGATAGCTACAACAGGTTCACTGATTACTTTCAATAAATGCAATTATATGAACACCAGAAAGTGGAAGAACTGTTTAAACAAGCTTATCAAAAGAGCAAAATGATACAACTCTAACGACAAATAGATTGGCTAACTGCAAGAAAAACATTTAAAATTGCTAAAATTCAGAATGTCTTTGGAACAGAAATATGAAGGAAGGGAAAGAAAACACCTTGAAGGTGTACAAACTGAATTAACAGGTTAGTTGTATCTACTGATGGTGGTCTCATGATACAAAGTGAATGAATTTTCTGTTTCAATAGATACCTCCCTTCATTTTATTTTTTTTTTTTTTTAAATATGTTTTCTGAGATACTTTTAATGTAGAGCTGAGTCTGTATTTGATTCCTTGACCGGGCTGGTAATTAGTACAGTATACAAACAACCTGTCTTCCGTCATGCTTTAAGATCAGTGTTCCAGATAATGTGGCACTGAGAAACAGTAATGAGGTGTACTTCAAAACTAACATAGAGAATATAGATTACTGTGGTTTGAAGAGTGTATGGAAATTATATCCATTAAAGTTGGACTTTTCATGTGACACTTTTTGTTCAAATAGATGTCTATTTTGGTGTACTTTTGCAAAGAGAACTATGAACTAACTGAAATGATTGGTGACATAATTACAGAGCTGAATTAAAGTATGTTTTTCTAGACTAAAGTGTAAAAATGGCACATACATTACAGAGCAGTAAAATGAAGTGACTAATTCATACTGTTAATAGTATCAGCTTTATAGTAAACATAAAAGATCTGAGTTAGGGATCACTAGGAAGCCAATAATTTTTACATAAAATTTCATTCCCAGACTACCTGACTTTGAACTACACTGTGCCAAAATGAAAGAATATGGCACCAAGTCTGGCCATAGCAATTTCATAAATAAGTAAGGATTTCAGATATCTCAGGATAAAACAAAAGTTTTAACTGCTGAGCAGTTAAGGCACTTTTTCACATGTTTGTGAAAAATTAGATTTAAAAATTTAGATTCCATACACTGGCTTTTAAAAATAGCTAGTGTTATTGATGATGGATGAAGTTTGGCAAGCAGAAGATGTAATCTTCAGTAGAAAGATTCCTAGAAAACTGTATTGAATCAATACATATATTCTAAAAGTGATGGTTCTACATTCTCATTTTCACTTAACTGACAGGAATCTAATGCTGGTTCACCATCAGATGATGCACAGCAAGTTTCTTGAGCATGGGATCACTAATTGACAATTTAGACTTCTCTGTGAGGGAAGCACTCTATACTTTGAGAGAGAGATGTATTTTCCTATTTTAGCCCATGAGATTAAGCCTTTTCTATACTCACAAACAGAATTTGCTGGAGCTGTGTCAAATTAATGGCGTGGCGTTGCAACAGGAGTGACTAACAGGAAAGAACTCTTCCTCTCCACATTGCACTCTTTAGACTACAGCCAGTGGTCCAATTTTGGACCCAGTAGCACAAGAGAGACATCAAAAAAACAGAGTGAGCTCTGCAGAGGGGCATCATGGTGGTCAAGATTGGAGCACTGGTCCCGTAATGATAGGCTGGAGGACAAATTCAGCCTAAATACAGTTATGGATAGAAAAAGGCTGAGTTCTTGTATGTATTACATCATGAGCGCTACACAAACTATTCAATATTGGCCCTTGTTATTGAAAGGAAATTGATAAAATATCTTTTTGTGCATGCTTGATCACTGAAAAGAAATATATTATGGAAGTCTTTTCAATTTTCCTCCTTTCAAAACAGTTTAACGCTCCATTTCTATAATGACTGGATGATATCAAACTCATTCTTTAATTCTCTTGTTTTATGCACACACTGAGATCCAGTTATTTCTTCCAAATGTGATCACCTTATCAATTTGCACTCAATTTAACTGATTTCAATTCTTAAGTTTAAAAAAAAATAATGGAGGGAAATAATTTATTGCATTTTATCAGGCTATTCTCTCTTTAAGTGCACTTTGTAATAATTTTGTTTTCATACAAATAAATCTGTTATGAAATCACTGAGCTAAAATAAATCCCTGCAATGGACACATAGTGTTTAAGTTTGTGCTAAAGTTTTTTCCCTCTCTGTCTCAGACATATCTAGAGATGTAGTAACCATTCTGTATAAACACAGTGAAAATGGTGTAATGTAAGCTGCTTTTTTTTTTTACTTTTTGGCTAATCAGACTAGAAATTGGGCCAGCAGCTACTAAAGGCAAAATGAAAATAACAGCAGTATTTTCCACAAAATTCAGTAGAAGATCTATGGATTTTATATTAAGCGTATCCTTAAAGTTTGTCTTTTAGTTCCATTTCCTCCAAAAGGGACAAAGTGCATGGACTCAAGGCTGAGTTAAAATGCACAACACATAGAGAACTCTCAGAAAATTGTTTACAATTTTAATTTTTAATCACAATTAAAATCTTAATGCATATTACTCACTCTTCTTGAAGCCAATGGGGTTATTTACATGTTTAAAAGCGTGGATGAATCTCGTACTTTATTAGGCCTAGGCTTTATTTTCTAAGGCTTCACAGGCAATTAATTACAAAAACTGAGCTATAACTAGGAAAAATAATAAGTGCATTGACAACCACATTAAAAAATAAAAAGGAAAAAGAAATGCAAGTTCTATCATTATTCAGTATTTCAAATGACATTTCTTCCATTTGGCTTTCCAACCGTTTCCAAAATGTTGTTTTGTCACAAACGTTCATTTCTGCCATTAAATATATTTATAGTTCCACTGGGGTTAGCGCAAAAGTGAAAGAAAAATCTCAAATCAAAGCACTGAAGATCCTAACAAATATGTATCCAATACTCTTTTTCACTTAATGTACTTTTTTCAAAGAAAGATGAGAACATTATTAGGCTGATCTCTCGTCAGCTGCTGATAAGGCCTGGTCTTCTGTCAACAAGGAAACAGAATTTAAATACTTTAACAGGAGGCCTGTGATTCATTGTTTTTATCTCTGAAATCACACAGGGGAGAAATAGTTGTAAATTTTTGTCCAGACTTGGATGTTTTTAAACTTCAACACTTCCTAGATAAGAAGAAAAGTGGCATCTCTTTCCCCATTTCATGCAAAATGTTGCACTACAGAGGAAGAAATGTTAATCTGTCATTATGCTCATCTTCATAACACAGGCTGTTTTGGTTTAATCCCAGCTAGCAACTAAACCCTATGCAGTCACACACTCACTGATCCCCAAGAAGATAAGCAAAAAATCAGAAGAATCTTCTGAAATCTTCTGAAACAATTTCATTGTTTAGACTGGGAAGAAAACAAAGTAGTTTTTGTGCATCCAGAGATCAACTTAGGAAAACTAAAGAATTAAAATCCTGCTTGTTAAATCTGATTTCTNCCTGTAGTTTCTGGGGTTCTCCTTTTTGTCCTTCTTCAAAATCTGGACATTAACCAGCTTCCAGCTTTCTACCACATGATTCAAAAGACTTAAATAACTAGCAATTAGTTGTTTTCATTCCCTTTTAAACTAGAACATTTAGTATTTTCTCTCCTTTCCAGGAGAATGTCCAAAAAGCCATTAAACTCAAACATCATCGAGACTCAAGCAAATGAAGCCACATCAGATCAGAAAAACAGGAATTCAAAGCAAAGTAAAAGAAGAACCTTTCTAGAAATACCTGTGAGGTAATCAGAGAGACACAGCTCTAGAGACGTTAATCATCAGTTGCTTAAAGAGCTACATGCTTCAGGTGAGTGTATTAAAATAAATTCCATCCCTGTCTGACCTTCTGAAATATATATTTCTTGCAAAAATGACAAAGTATGTGAGCTGAAATATCCCCCACAAAAAATTACTATTCTGATTGATAAAATGCACTTCTAAAACACAGTTTGATCCAAATCTTAATCTGAAATTTCTATCAGAAATCCGATCTATCCTCTTGTGAAGTCTTCTACTGGAACAATACATTTCAAATTTTTGGCTTTTTAGTCCTTTACAATACAACTTTCTTATGCTAAAAACAAATGCAATACTGAACTAGCAGTTTTAGTTTATATGCCTGTGTTAACAGTGTGAAAAGACAAATCAAAATAACATAACAGACTAAAAGCAGGGGAAACCTTTATAAAAATTAATTTATAGGGAGAGTTCAGCTTTCAGAGCAGAAGTAGCAAGAAAAGAACTGCTTGCTGTAAATACTTACTCATGCTAGGAAATTATTTCACAGTGTCACTGTGATGGCAAATCGACATGAATAAGTATGTTGCTTTAACTCTGCTTTTCAAGAATATTCCTCTAATAGCTAATTTCTATGCCAGAACTCTTTTACCACTCACTAACTGGTGCTGAAGGACTTTCTATTTCTCCTCATCTAGGGCTGATGCTACAACCACATTCTCCAGTATATTCTGCCCCAAATAATTGTGACATTTTATGATCCAATTCTTCTCCTGGAGAGACTAATGAAAGAGTCAGGCATCATAGAGTTTGCGGAATAAAGGTGATGAATAGGCATTTTTGAACAGAGGGGAATCACTTATCATTTTCAACATCTATTTTATATTCCACAGAGAAAAAATTGCTCTAGCTTAAGCACCTAAAATTCTTGAAGCACAACTGGAAGGGGAAAAGACTGATACACAGTGTAAGAAACTGAAATAACCAGGGCCTGTGCCATCCAGCAGCTGTCTAGAAAACAGAAAGATTCCTGAACAAATAGATAAATTAGAAGGTTGCTATTACTGGTTAGAGTGCCCTCTGACAACTGAACACTATCAGGGATGGTCTTTAAAGAGATCATAAGTAATTTTTGTACGTTATTCTAAAAAAAGAGGGCAATTACAGGATTTTTTCAAAATACAAGAATTTATATTGCGTTTTTTCCAACTAATCTGTAACCAAGACCAAAATTAGTTTTCCACTGAAGGCCTTTTTTCAGTATTAAGCTTCAGAATAGATAAAGTCCCACAGTATGTCTACTTCCCATTAATTTCAGTCTAATATTTTAAAATTATTTCCATTTATATATGCAAATACATATGTTTTGTTCACAAGACTTGGAAAGGCAAGGAGAGGGGAAAATAAAATTTCTAATGGAAAACATGAGCTAAAAGTTTAAAGTTTTAACAAGTTATCAGAAACAAAGGCAACATGCTGGAGACCATAAAAAGTGTTAGAAAGAATTATGGCAAACTGACAAGAATAATCATACATTTACTTGACTAATACAGAAAATATGCAGAAAAACTTCACGACAAACATCTGAGTTTAGGAAGAAGTAAAATAATCTTTGGAATCAAACAGAAGCTTTTCAGAACATTTTTCATGAAGAATGATTTTTTTAGGGTTTTTTTAGTTTGTTAGGGGGATTTTTTGAGGACTGGCCCCGAGAAACCTTTAAAAGTTTAAAGAACTGTATAATGTGAGAGCATCTGATTGCTGAAAGCTCATTTTTTTTCTAAGAATATGAAAAAACGTGAACAGTATGAAAGAGTGAAGACTTTGGTTATCACACAGGTAAACTTTGATCCTTTCAATTTTATTTTACATAGAAGATATGATGAATATATCTGTTAAATACTGATGAAGAAAAATGAACTCTGTTGCTAGAAATCTACCAGTGCTATTCTTATCTGCAGTGGTCATAGCAGATATAGGTTACAGAGATAGCCTCAAGAACTTTATTCTGGAAAATGAGTATGGACCTTTGAATACAAAATGGATCGGCTAAAATTGGTGTATGTATAAACATAATGCTGAATAATAAAACCTCCCCAAAATGAGCCAAAATCAGTAATATCAAAGAAAGACAGATAATAGATGTAAAATCCAGAACAGGTCTCATACTTCAATGTGGATGACTGCAAGCACAAAGAAAATAAAGAAAATTCAAACTTACAGCACATACTGATATTTAAATAAAAGTTTGTGGCTTTTTGCACAGTCTAGAAAAAGACGGATCCTGGCAGAGTCTGCTGATCAGCAGTTTTCCCTTACAAAGATTCATTATGCCATGCGGGACTTTGAGTCATTAACACTATTAAGATATGCTATTGCAAAAAAACCAAGTTTTTTGTTGCTGAGCTGCTGAGCTGCTTCCATCAGCTTGCTCAGAATGACACCACATTCAGAGCAATAACACTAGACTGCAAGGTTTTACTGCAACCTAAGGCCAGTGTGAATTTTCTGAATTAAGCTTAGTCAGTATCAGGATTATTAAAACAAACACTTATAGCCTATCAAATCAATTAACAAAGAAAGCTTGAATCTGCAATTATAATCCATTGTTTAAAGGTAAAAAGCAATGTCACAAATGACCTCTGGATTCGGAAACACTTTCTTTACTAACAACATTAACATTAACTTCCTATTCGAACACTTTTGTTGAGAAAATAATAAAAAATGAAAATTCAAAAAGCATTGGTAAACCTGACAGAATATAAAAGTTTCTACTGATTCTATCACCCAAGGAACATGATGGTTAAAGTCATGTCTGAACCTAGTGCATTAACAACCTAGCTTCACTCCACATTTGCCAAAAATATAAGTTCTGCTCTCTACTCTTACACCTTTAAATTTCACACAGTTGTTTAAATAACAGATTATTAACTATATATTGCTGAACACATTGATGAGGCCATTTTCCTTACAATAAAATTAAACAGAATGTGTACCAGAGCTACAAGGACAAACTAAAAGAAAACACCATTCACACTCAGATATCACAAATATCCTAGAATACAGGCAGCTTTAGTCTTATTATAACTAATTTTTCTGTGGGTAAAAGGGAATCACCATTATAAGTTAGTCAGAAATAACTACCTAGAAGGGTTAGCATAGATTCCCTGAAGAAGTCCTTCTTGCTATAGATTAGGGACATGATAAAGCTTCAGGGACACATGGCATTAACTTTCCAAAGAATTCGGAACACAATCTCAAAATCAAATAATATCTCAATGAGATTGCACACAAAAAAGATTTTTCCAATTAATTTTGAAAAAAAAATAATAATCCCCTTAAAAAGGAATAAAATTGTTCTGTGTTGGAATATATGAGGAAGAAAAAAGGCCCACAAATGAAGGATATTCTCTGGGGTTCTGCATTTCAATGAAGCAGCCTTAGGTCATGGTCTTGTTGAACACCTAGAGGAAATTACACAGACAAAATCCAACTTTCCTTTAGAAAGTTTCAGAATTAATAAATACAAGAAGAAAGCTGGGAAAAGAAGGGTTTGTCTCACCCGAGCAATCAGTGGAATCAGTTCTTGAAATACCATATGTGACTGGTAGCAGCAAACTTACACTTAGTTCAGAGCATAAAGCACAATACAAAGACCCTCTAAATTCTCACAAGTTTTACATATTTATGCCATGTGCCAAGCACCTGTGCTACCTGCCCCAGAATTTTTTATTTTCCAGGTCATTGTCTCTTAATTTTTCATATATGGTAGCAACAATAACTACATATAAATTATGCACTACAATTGACCCCCATGCTTTCTTTTCTATATTTTTGACATGTAATTACCAGGTTTGTTTCTGCATGTTAGGAGGTAAAACTACAGAAAAAAAAAAAAAAAAGAAAGGAGAAAAGGACAAGTCTCAAGCCTGGTATTCTATACTGTTCCTATAACACTCTGACATTTGTTTCATGTGTCTCAAAAACTTTATCTAGAAAACAATACTTCTGCACATAAGAAATGTTGATCTACCAAATGCTGTGCAACATTGCTGTAAAACATCTGACAATCAGAGATCAGTTCTAGCCCAACACAACTTCTAGACACTGGACTTAGAAGGTCTTTGGCACAGGCAGCCAGTCTACTGGACAAATAGAGGTACATAAATATGCAGGTAATTTCACTTTCTGAGCTGCCTCTTTAACATGTATACACGGCATGGCAATTTTCTTCATGGTTTTGTGTGTCACTATCACTTTTTTCAAGGATTTCAAAGCACATCCTCTGCTTCCCTGAGGCAGAAAAAGAAAAAAAAATTCATTCTAAACTGTTTAATTCATAACTGATGCATTTAATGTAATATCAATCAAATGCCATGGTGCCTCCTTGGGTGGCTGCAATCCGACACTAACTCCAAGCCCAGGCTAGCCAGCAGCCACACCAAGGGACAACGAGCAGTGATCGGGCAACTAAACATCTCTTCACAGGAGAACTTGGGCCACCCAGCAACTCAGGGGCTGCCAACTAGGCGGTATGCCCTACCTCACACCTCGCAAGGGGCTTCTTGAGTGAGGTTAGTTTGCCTGACCCTAGCTGGCGTCCCTGGAGAAGGACCAGTGAGCTAACTGCCCAACGAAGAAGGGAAAAGATGACTCTCAGGGTTGGGTAGAAACAGGAATGGTTTATTAGAGGTCTGCGCCTCAGGAAAACCAACCCACAAGAGCCCCAACTAGCTCAGAACAACAGCTTTTATAGTGGGCATTACCAGGGGGAGGAGTCGGGGAAGGGAACAATCAGGGACGGGAAGAGGTGGGATTTAGGGATGACTGGCAGGAGGAGAGGCCTGAGGCCTTCTACTCAAGCCAATCAGGGACCGTACAACTTGGATGGACAGGGAATGTTCTCGAAGAAGGGGAGGAATCAGGATACATGTATGGGAGGTGGGTAGAGAAACCCGAACGCGGGAAAACTGTGGGAGTGGATGGCACTTGTGGGAGGAACTAAGTGGGAGCAAAGGAAGGGGGAGACCGGGGCAGTCCATTTACAAACAATGATGATGATCGGGGATAACTGGGGATAACAGAACTGTACAGAGAACAAAGTACAAATACAAATAAAACCAAGAAACACACCGCCACAATCAAGTATTTTTCTCTTTGTCCAGCAGTATCCTGCAACAGATCTTAAGTATTAACAAAATCTAGATTGGTTTTTTATATTTTTTTTGGCCCGTTTCCTTGATTTTAATATTTTGTTTTGCTTAATTTTTTTTTATTTCCCTGACATGTCTTTTGTTACTTTCACTGCACTTGGAAGTTTGGCATTTATCTATATTTTACCAATGTGTGAATTATCTGTCAACACTTGTGAGGTAAAATTCCTGATAATTTTTTGTTCACAGATTGGATATGTATTTTCATTATATTATGCAAGATGAATTACTACATCGAAACTACATTCCAAGTCTATAAGCAATGTAATACTTAAAATCTGTAAAATACAAAATGAAACAGCGTATGATACCTCTGTGTTCTCTAAATGTCTTAAAAACATTTACTGATAAACATATTTAGTCAGAAGACTTATGTTTAATCACAAAGCCTGTGAGACAAGAAATCTTCCTTCCACTGATTTAGAGGTTAATGAATACAAAATTCTTATGATGACAGTTCTAGAGAATAAAAGGAATGGCTAAAAAAAAGCAAATAATGTGGATCACAGTGTCTATTTATAGGTAATATATACTGCAAAATGAGACACAACACGTTAAATTGTAAGACACTGACACACTTGCGTCTGTGTACAGCATCTGAGTACTAGGCTCCGTTTCCTAAGCTAATGCACTTTTTACAAAATAACAAACAATTAAGGATCCATGTCTGATCAAAATAAACACACATTCTGTTTCTCTCTAGGGACACACACACACATACAAAGAAAATCTTATTAGATGAATGAGAAAATGTTAATCATCTCTGCTTCAGATTTTTGATATGTTCTTCTAATTATTCAAAAATATATTAAAAGTGGTATTTTCTTGTGTCCATCAAATTAGAATTCACTTCATGATACAAAAGGGTAGTGTAAGTTAGTTAATTTTGGCATTATAACCTATATCAAAATTAAAACTTCTCTGTTGGCAGTAAGACTGACAAATTCATACATAAAAACACCCAACTGGAACACATCAAATCAAAAAACCTTTAACAGCAGAACAGGTATAGCGCAAGACACAGTCTTATTGGAATGACATAAGGACTGATAAAGAACTTGTATTGTCATGAGCTGACATTCTTTACACTGACTCTTTCACTTAATATTTTTGTCTCAAAAGCTTTATTTTCAATCTATTAGCAGATGGTTTAAGCCAAACCATTCCAGACCATCCTTCTTCTTGGCATGTTTTACTATTACTTGGTTTTTATAATTTGTCGTTACCAGTTTAAGGTAGATTTCATTTATTGCCATCCATGAAAGTATGAAATACATTCTTACTCAATGAAACACAACTACAAAGAGAGGAAAAAGTAATAATGCCACAAGCAGTTATTTCCTAAAACAGTAAGTTACTTTTGTTGCGTTAGTATGCAGAGATTCGTACATGCCAGGGCCTTAGTCCATTTGACATTAGTGATAATGAACTGAAAAATATTTATTTGTAATGCTTTCCTTTACTATATGAAATACATACACTGAGGTTTTGATGATGAAACAGAAGCAGTGGCACAGTGCAGACATAAATAAACAACTTTTTTCAACAATCATTTCCATACAAACTAAAATTACTGAAATATAGAATTACCATATGATGTGATGATTAAGGAAGATAAAATATTTTCCCCTTTTCATTACATTTTTATTTGCAAATTAGCTACTGAAAATACGGTAAGGTATATGTTTTTCATCCATAAAATACAACCCATGCTTATACCTTTATTTATGAAGCCCACAATGGTCAGCAGTTTTTCTTTTATGTCATCAGTAACAGAGTTTAGGTTAGCATACTGACTGTAGAGTGACTTTTGAATCTTTCAAGTCAGTAAAGGACTAGACAGAGAAAAAGAGTTCATTCCATCTCCATCTTAACTATCTCTTATTGAATCTTGTTACACTGGTGATGGAGAATTTGGTTTTGGATGACTTCTTAAGAGAGAGTTCCACTGATATTCTATTCCATTTTCTATTCTCCTGTATTTGTATCTCCATCCTAAGCACTACAGTTCTCTTCTGCCTAGGATCGTATTGATTTAGAGGAATCCAAATGGCCTGGAAAGGGATAGAAACACATAGGTGATACCAGTTTACCCAACTCTCTGGTCCAAAGACCTAATGTCAGTAATAGAATTTAGGGTCAGGAGCAGAAGGCAGGGAAGGATGTGGATGACCATTATGGCACGTGCAGAGCCATGCATAAGACCCATTTCACAGATAAGAAACTTGACTTTCTTTGACAAATCAAAGGTTTAGAATCACAATGCTTTTGTCACTGATGTGATTCACCATTGTTTCTCTTTTTAATGGGAGAATAAAAGTCTCCTGTAAAATCAACTGGGCATTCTTCCTTTCCAGCAACAGAGTCCCAATGTGCAAAAACTTCTAGCCAGAATTTCAAAAAATTATGCTGTTATATAATGAGGTAAAGTTTGAAATTACTGTTTAGAGACATTTTCTTGTTTTTCATATTTTTACCTTCCAGGAGTACTATAAAATAGCTCTGGATCAGCCAGAGGGGAAACTCAGGTCTTGGGTTTCTATAATTCTACTGCATCTCTAGGAAAGAGGAGTACAGTACAGAAACATACTCTAAAACAAGAAAAAGTATCTGTTCAGGCACTTAGTACATTGTTTTCCCACCAGACTTTCCAATGTCTGTACAAAATTAAGTGTTCTATTGAAAGAATGCTTTCCAGACAGAAAAACTCCGCAATGGTTAGGTTTGTTGTTATTACATTTTCTCTTGAAAGATCATCCCCATAATTGAAAATATTGGTTTGAAAACCCTCCCATCACAGTCAACTATATTCATTTAAGACCTAGAATGATAGAATGTGATGATGAATAGAATGCAATTAAGACTTCGTATTTTGGGCCTGCAACTCTTTACATTATACAGCATAAAACAAAAAAATGTTATTTTTCTGCCATATATTTGAATAGTACTTAAAGAATAAAAAACTGTTTCTCTTCAGTAAACACTGAATATACTGATAGAGGAAATGCTTAATCTTAAATGTGCAGAAGCATCGGAGAAGAAACGCAAGTTCTTATGTACTTTTCTGCTTTAGATCTAGTGTTCTGCTTTGCATTCAGAATAAACTCTATTTTCGTAATTTTAATTGCTATTCATTATGGTATTGTATATTCTATATTCTGTATGCTATTGTAATGAAAATGTTTGCTGAAAAAGGTGCTTATTTGTCTACACAGTACCACTGTTTCTGTTTATCTTTCAAATACTGATTATTGCATGTATTTTGTGGACTGAGGGAAAGCAAAACAAATAAATAACTACACTGGAGCTCAGTATCAAAAATATCAAATGGAGTTACTACAAAAATTACTTGTAAAGCAGCTATGGTTTTTCTCAGAATTAATAATACTAAAAATAGGAAAAACAATTTTGTTGCATATTAGTTTTTCAATAGTCAGAATTTGGTTTTGATCTGGATTGAAATAAAATCTAAATGTTCTATCAATGTTTTATGAATGATGATGACTCCATAACAGAATTATACGAAACGGGTAATTTTTGGATCAAAACCTAAACGTTTACTCTTGGGAAGATTGAGGAAACAGAGAAGGAGGTTTTTTTCTACCTAGACAGCCAAATCTGGCAAATGAAAGGACTTGACCCAAATATCCTCCAGTCTACTGAAAAGTGCCTTAGCTGTTAGTCTGAAGAGCATGTCTTGATTCTAGATGTTCCAAAATGAGGAATTTCTGACCAATTGACAATACAGTTACTCCTTTTAATTGTTTAAATGAAGTTGTTCTTTATTCAAATGCATCTATATCAGAGAATCATTCCTCACAGATTATTGCTCTATTTTGAATTCTCCCTGCACAAAATATTATTTCACCAGTTTATTAATACCTTCTTCTAACTAAATGTACACTATGAATAAAAGAATTTAAGACTTTCATCTTTGATAATACATAAGTTGTTGCATGCGATCTCTACTGAAAGAATTACTTCTTTATTAGAATTTAAACTTCTCTCATTTAGTAGATTCATAATCTAAATGCTGCTGTTTTATTGTTTAGCCTTTTCTAATTAAGTGTTTAAGTTTAATTTCCTAACACAGTGTGAGGCAGGAGGAAAAGGAAGAAGGAAGAATCCATAAGCATCATTAATTTCCACTTTTTCTCGGCATTACTGCAACTTCTGGACCTGTTTTTCCTCCATAAGATTTTTTTAATCGCTTCATAGTGGGAAAGTTTTCTGGTGGATAAAAGGCATTCTACCAGGAAAATATCTTCAATTTTGCATAAAAAAATAAATCTTCAAAGTTATTGGGGAAATGAAAATTAAAATCAATTTGGGGAAATTAAAACATAAATCCATTTCTCTAAGTAGTCTCTACGATGGAATGAATCAATGCAGATAGGGTGTATTTCTGAATGCTGGTCTGCAAATAAGTCAGAATATGGTAGGTGATTGCCATATTAGAAGGATTAGATGATTTTTAAGTGTATTTTCAGATAGCTGGACAATACAATATAGATTTATAATGTCTTTTGTGTAAACTATATATGAACAATGACATTTAGATAATCAGAGCTCCACATTGTAATACAGTCAATTCAGGTTTTCTAGAGGGTTTTTATTGTTTTCTTGGGGCTTCATTCATTTGGCTGGTTGAATTTTTTATTTTAAAGCAGAAGTTCAGTTTTCCCTTGTACTCCAGACTGCATTTTACAGACAACATCCAGGTCCAAAACAAGTTTAATAAGAACCAGATAGATGTTTGCATGGTGAGTACTATGACCTAACATTGTCACTTTTAGTGTCTTTAGCCTCAATGAACTATTCTTGAAATATGATATTCATTGCTATTTTTATAATGAAAGCCAAAGTTATAGATACGTCACATCATACTGCACATTTCTAGACAAATGCATTTTCAAGCTAAGTATTTTCAACACTTTCCCAGAAGCATGTTGAAAATGTCTGAAAGACAGGCAGCCTTTCTTTTTACAAGACAAAGAATTGTTAATTTATTTTTTTTCTCATACAGGATTGCAGATATACCACTGAATTATAAAAACAATATAGTGGAAGTGACTGTGCAAATGACTGTGTGGGAGGATAATGTGGGAGGACATGTCTGTCAAAAACAAACATATCCAATATAAATTCTGAAAATACATTTATAAAAAAACACCTCTTTTTTATGGTAGGTAAGTAAAAGTGCAATATTAATGTTTGAGGTTTATTAAAAAAATCCCACTAGGATATAAATAAACATCTGTAATTTCAATTAATGCAAAATGGCTATACAGCTTTTCTTTATTGAGGTAAGTTAGCCTGCCCAAGTTCAACAATACAATTATTTTCTGTTAAATGTGGTAATGATGATGGTATAATAGTCGTTTGCAGCTTTTCCAGACAATAGCAAATACTTTTTTTTAACTGAGGAGGTATTTTCAATATCAAACATATTTAAAAGAACCAGCTTTAAGAAGTGTAAATGGATAATAAATATTGTACAAATTGGTTTTACTTATATTGTATTTGTTGAGTTACAAGAGGCTTGTTGAGTTACGAGACTTACAGAACAAAGAGCTCCCAGTTTACAGGTTACTGAAATAATTTCCTAAAGTGTATGTAAATGGGAAAAGCTGGGGTCTTTAAATCCCTGCTACAGTATCTGAATTCATGTGAAAAAATAATGTACGTTCTGAAAAGTTCAAGAGTTTGATATTGTGATACAGTGCAACTCATACATGTAGTTCTATATGTACAGTGACATTTGTCCTTCTGCTGGTGCAGAAGCTGTTGAAGTGGCAATGGGAGCGCAATACTCATTGAAAATACAACTAACTGGGACAAATGTGAACAATTTAATTATTTTTCATTAAGTATTTCATGCCCTTTACGAGAGATATATGATACAAAAAATGTGGGTTTAAGTTACAAGGCAAAAGTTTCTCAGCTTCTTGGAATAGTTTTAATAGCATCACCAAGGCAGCTCTCTCCCTTTCGTGCAAAAAAAATTCTTAAAGAAGGAGAGCTCAGGGAAGATCAGAAGGACAACAAAAGATCTGGACATTTAATCTTGTTTTCAGCCCTCAAGGCACAGGTGTTGAGACAGGGATTTGAGAAGAGCAGAATAACTGACAGAACTGAAACCTAAAGAAAACACTCAGATACCAGTTTTAATTTTTTTCACTGGTGCTTTTTGCAATAGCATTTGCACAAAATGAACAGTTTATTTGCACAAAAAAAAGAAAGAGGTATACAAGATTAGTATGATATGTATTTAGCTCTAGGAGTTCATTTGTGTTTAGACGAATCTACTGAGTAAATTTCCACTTACTACTTGACACAGTATCAAGACTTCCTCAGTTTAATGGTCCTCAGCATATTCTTTCACCTATTCTGCTTTTGGAGAGTTGTAAATTATAGTTATGAATGTACAATTGAGGCACACATACATATTCTGATATTAAGAGGCAAAACCCAACATATGCCATCATAGCGAAATTTGTTTTCTTGAAAATTGGACAGTCAATATGTCATGTTTTGTCAAACAGAAAGAGTTTTGCAATGGCATAACAATCATAAGCGTCACTGGAATCTAGAGTTGTTCAGGTTTTAATTTCAAGATAGCATACTGAGAGACTGAATAACAACAGATTGTCATGAGAGAGAGTGAAAATAGATGACTGAAGTGAGCCAGAATTATCTCAAAGAACTCTTATGGCTTATTTGCGATCCAGACTAAGTGGATACAAGGGGAAAATTGTTTTGTGGTGAATGAAATGAGTTCAAACACCAAGTAGAAGAGATACAAGAATATAGCAGTTTAGTCCAATTTATTTACTCTATGAAGATATTCTAAGCCACATACTTTGACTGAGTTACAAAAAATACTAATATTTATACATATACAATACGAGAAAATTTGCTTCATTTTTTCCTTTTTTTTTTTTTTT
>WEIV01028320.1:34790-51567 GCA_013390005.1 Calyptomena viridis | reverse complement strand
GAAAGCACCATATGCAGAAAGAACGATTTGATGAATCATGAAAAATATGAAATCTGTTGGCAAGCCTTCATTGAATTTTTGCTAGGACATCGTTGATTCAGGCATCATAAAACTAGNATGAAAGCACCATATGCAGAAAGAATGATTTGATGAATCCTGAAAAATATGGAATCTGTTGGCAAGCCTTCATTGTTGAATGAATTTTTGCTAGGACATCATTGATTCAGGCATCATAAAACTAAGTAGAACTATTTCTAATTTTTTTAAGAATGTCATACAAAAAAGGCAGTTAAAATAGGTGAAGAATGGTATTTGACACCCGTTATATTATTTGCAATATGAGTGTTCTATCTTGGAAGTATTTATATACTTTCAAAATGCCCTGGATGAATTTAACAATCATTTACCAGTTTTCAGAAATGTTACTACATTGTTTTGGCAGAGAAGATCACAGCTACAGTCTAATATAGTTGGGGTTCTCACAAGGAAGCATACAGGGAGGGGAGAGGAGAAATATGACATTTCTGCTTTCTTAACCAGGCACTTCTGAATTGGACAAAGCGCTTCAGTGTTGCCCTCCTAAGAAATTTAAGAATTTGCGTTAACAAGAATTAACCAGAACAGACCAATGGCCTATAAATGTGAATTCCACTGTCTCAAAATCTGTAAGATAAAATAAGGGAAAAGCAGATGAGATCATTTTCCTGAAAGAAGGGACAGATGATGAATATGATTGTTTGCATTTGGTGTTCTAATAACATTGATAAATTTTCACGCTCACTTTTGAGAACACCAGATGTGCAAAGTCATTTAGCAGCTTCCTGGCAATCACACAAAATCAGAAGGTGTTGTGTCATTGCTCCTCATGATAGAAATCTGAAGTGACCAGAAATTAATTTTTTCAGTATGAAAAACAAGAACTTGTCCTGATGTACACAGAAAGAGACCCAGCAGGGAGAGCACTTCCTCTGTCCTTCAGCTTGGGAAAACCATACAATTCCCAAATCCAGCTTCAGGGTGTGCTTTACCCAGGCTGCTGAGATGTGTGGTGGCCACCTTGGAGGTTTTGGCATTTCCACCCAGCAAAGAGGGGGCTGTGCTTCTGCTGATTCTTCCCTTTTCTGCCTCATAGGCATCTCCCACTGTTGGGTAGGGGAATTTTAAATATTATTGGGCAAATGTTTTCTTCTTTTTTTGCATGGCTTGACATGGCAATATCTTTGAGGAAGGAGAGGCTGGTTCATTTGTTCCAAGTCCCTGAGAAAGTTCTTGACCCAGGGAGATATTTAGGATCAGGGGTTGCAACCACACATCCTCAGTAAATCCTTCCTAGTTCACCCTTTGGGAAATGGTGCCTGTTGATGGATTTCTGACTTTCTGACCCTTTGAAAATTTGCACTTGTGAGGAACAGTGGTTACACCACTATGCTGGGTACAGCTGGATCAGAGCTTATGGTCATCTGCCTGGTTGTGTCCAGGTGGGGTGAGCACCAGGAGAGAGCACAGGCCTGTAATGTGTGTTTTGCTTTATTGGCAGCTATAACCTGTAAAACCAGCCTTCCTCATTGCAATGCCTGGGCATGTTTCAGGGCATGGCAGAAGCCACTGCTTGGTCCCAGTGATCAGAAAGAATGAAGCCATACAGTACAGGAGATTTCCAGTATGTGTGGATTGGAGCAATGTTATGCCATTTGCCCACAGAGCCACAGAAAAGGTCATTAAACCCTGATTAGTTTCCTAGAGAATGTGCAACCTCTGATACATTACAGAAATACAAGTCAACTGTACTCTGACAGTGAGGGAAGCCAAAGATGTGAAAATAGTGTTCCAAAATTCACTAGTTGAAACCAGCAAATGTTAAAATAGCACCATGTGTCCCTCCTTCCCACACCCCCAAATGCATACTGCCCTAGGTGAAAAGTTTGTGCTGGGGATGCCCAGGTGTGGTATGTAAACTGTGCTGCAATGACCCCTGTAGCTAAGGAAGGAGAATTGAAAAGCTCCATGAAAATTGCTTCTGAGACTCTCTCAAAGATATTGACTGCCTTTGGCATGGGACTTTAAAAAACTCTGACAATAAGCAGCTCAGTGATATACTACTCAACTATTTAAAGTGATCTTAAAATGCTTGCTATCTTGCAAATGATAAAGTAACAAGACTGGGTCCCTTATTTTCCTGGACATTTTGGAATTGTTTTTTCTCTGACAAAGCAAATCCCATGAGCATTCTTTGACTCTGCTTGAAAGGGCTCATCCTAAAACTGAGAGGTAATCATGTCTCCAGCTCTCTGCTAAAGCATGCTGTGCTTCAGTCCTGCCACCAAAGGAAAGAAAAAGGTGGGGGGAGTTTATCAAACTTATTAAAAAAACCAAACAAACCCCAAACCAAAATGTTCAAAGGACTTCTTTTTTTTAAACACTAAACTGTCCTGAATTTAAACTATTTAGTGGCCCAGGGTTGTTTTTTTTTCTCTCTCATTTTTAATCCCATGGATTATGAAGTATTTTAAGCAGTATTGGTTAATTCTTCTTTCTTATTAGAACATTTCCCTTCCTCTTCCCCGTCTTCATCTCATGCTTTATATTTACTGAGAACATCCAGTAACAAGGCAAACCTGGCTTCTGACCAAAAAGGTATTTTAGCTAAAGATTCATTAGTGTGTATAAAAATAGCCAACCTCGTTTAAAGGCACTTTTACACAACAAGAAAGGGGTTCAATTACCATATTTCATTTAAAGTGAAGATTAAACATCTTTACCAGGACAGTGCACTAATCCCATGAATCCTATTTATGTTGAAATGTAGTGCTATTGGCAATAAACAGCAATTTAAGAAGTCATAACCCAAGGAAATAATTGTCAAGTGACTTTAGAGCTCCCTATAAATTTCCTCTTTATGACTTTGGCAATAGTGTTCAACAACAGAGTTAAATATTTGTTTTAGGTGCTCCTGCCTTTAACAGACTAATTAAAAAGATGGAATTCTTTGATTCTATCTCAAATAATTTTACTTCTAATCTCTCTCAGGCTCTCTCTAGGCTAAATCAGCTCTATTAATGGAACTAAACATATTTTTTTCTGAATAGAGACTTTACAGTATAGCAATAAATTCAAGCACTGGGAGAGTAAATGCAACTGAAGTACCCTTAATGATGCTATTGTGTAGTTGTTATGGTTGTAATCCTATTACACAGACATTTACCTTGAAGGCCATAAACTCTTCAAGAAATTATTCTAATGGAAAGGGGCATTACTTAAACATTGTGCTTAAACATGACGAAAAAGGAGATGATTTAAGTTTGAAAAACTGAGTCACACTAACTGAAGCAGCAATAATGCAGGGAGATTAAATTTTTGCCTGTCTTGCAAACCTTCTAAATTTGTATTTCCTTAAAAACCATGCAATGAAACTGTTCCCGGAGCTACTTCTTATTATTGCATCACACACATGCCTGGAACTTGCCATTAAGGATAAGGACCCCATTCTGCTCAACACCTTCAAACCTAAAAACAGTACCTGAAACAAAAATTGTCAGTCCAAGTATCTGACTCAAAGCCCAGTTAAGCCAATGGAGGACTTTCCATTGATTTTAATGATTTGGTTCAGGAACTAAGTAAGTATTTCTAAGACAAAAATCAATATTGTTCCACAGTGGTAATGTTTTCATGAGCTTCTATTGATCCTTTTGTCATAGATTACAGGATACCTTGGCACTGTCAACAGACCAGGTTTTAACAAACTGATTTGATTTATTAACACCATTTGATTAACATCTGCAGTAGCAAGTATTTATCAAATGTCAGCAAACAAAAGTTCAGCAGAAGGATCACCAGAAAAGATGACTTGTTGCACAATGTAAGCTGAAGTTCAGTAGCAACAGGCTTTCCATGAAACCAGTTTATGTCAGAGCCTTACATGGTAAGCTCAGCATAAGCTGGGTATTCAAAGACTGTTTTTTTTAAACCAACTATATCATCAGGTCTAAGAAAATCTCTTTCCTCCGCTGGAGTACCTTAGCTTACCTCCTTACATGGTCATGGTAAAAAAAACATTGCCATGGCAGCAGGGTTTTAAAAATTATGCCAAAGTTTTTAAATCAAATTGAACTTGATTAGTCTGTCAATTATACTTTTATAACCCATCTTCTAAATAATAACAGTGAAATACGTCATTCTATTTCAGAAATACACTGCAATGCATTGCTGTGTTTATAGCATCTGACTTACAAATGCAAGTCCTGGGGTGTCAGAAATGGGACTGCTTATGTCATTGATATTTACAATGTGATTGTTCAATTGACAGCCCTTTATTTCAGCTTTGCTGCTTTATATACCAACCGAAACCCTTCATTCATTTCTTGAGGATGATTCTTTGACATCTGGGCTTCTAATTCAACTTGATTTTTGTGTGGTTATTTGAAAAAGAAATAATTCATACAATTTAACAATTATATGGTAGTGTTCTAGTAGTGCACAGCTTTCCTACTACTATTTCATATTTCCTCCACATGATATTGTTTCTCATTTTACTAATAGTCACCAGAAAGGTCTCCAAGTTTAAAATATCATTTCCTCCCTTTGGAAGGATCTGTTTTTCCTGGACGAATATTTGAAGCCTTTAAGAATTTTTCTTACACAAACCCCAAACTACAAGTTTTATCTGACACAGATTGGGATGGGTTACATTAATTCATGTTTTCCAAACCAATGTAAAGCTTAATTTGTTAACTGAATTTGTAATCATTTATCACACATAACCTGTTACAGTATAAATATCTGTAACAGTTCAATCGATTACAAGAAAAATGTGGATATCATGTAAATCTTATCAGGATCACTAAAATAATGGGACTTTTGTTTACAAGGTGTCGATTGGTTTTAGAAGCTTTGATAATGACTCCAGACAGTCAATAAATACAGAGACTTTTACATACCCAGTAGGAGCCGAACTGAACTATCTAATCTTTTTAAAATGACAGACAACACAATGAACTCTGAACTTAATCCCCTCCAAACATTAAGGAGACAGTTTAGTGCTTAAAGTACTATTCAAACTCAAACCCTACATTAAAAAAAATCATTAAGTGTCTGATTTAAACACACAGGAAAATTCAGAGTTAAGGCTGATTTTCCTTCCCATTGTGCCTGGCCAGTGGTCTGTGGTGGACTCCAAGTCGATCAGTTGCTTGTCTTGGGCAAGGAAAACACCTTTGTGCCTTTTGAAAGTTTGTAGTCAAAGCATTAACACCCCTGGCCCCCAGACCTGAAGTCTTAATTACTTTTTGTTTCTATCAAGCAGATTTTCCCCTAAGGTTTTGAAGCAGACATTGGGGATGTTATAATGCTACATTTCAAGTGACAAAATTTACACTGTTGGGATCATAACCTCTGAAAATGATACATCGCCTTTAAGCGGCAAAGGAAACTGTAAATATAAAGCTTGTGAGGGAGAAGAGTGGCAGGTAATGTCTAACATACACATTGTGTACATATGAGCACCCTTTACTTCAGCTTTTCAATTTCTTAAATAAATATTAGGACCATCTGACTGCAGGACTGTTTCTTCTACCAGTAATAAAGTAAGAGAAGAGAAAATAAAAGTATCCTTTAAGTTATCGTTAGTAATTCTTCTGAGATAATTTTTTGCTCTTTAATATCTTTAAAATCTCAACGTGCAGTGCAAATCTGCATCCTTCAGTACTGCTAAAGGTTACCCTGTTTTCTGTGGATTTCATTTTGCATATGCCTTTTATTATTTTGTCTTATAAATGTACCTCTCTGGATGATGAACAGAGGAATTAATCCATTCTAACCTTTTCAGTGCATGACTCTTGCTGCCTAATGTAAAGCCTTATGTGAAAAATGTTTTTGTTTTATTCTTAACATGATCCAGATATCTTTACTGTCTTTCCCGGATAATTAGAGATAAGCTGTGTTAAATCTCTGTATTTGTTATTAATTAATTCAACTGAATAGATAATATTTCCTGAGATCTTTTTGATGCATCTCAGTGTCTCAGGTAGATTGCTGTATGTAAAGGAGGAAATAGAATTTAAATAACCATTTGGACTTTAAATAATAGATGATTTTTTAATTATTAAAATCTGCTTACATTGTTGAATGCAAATTGTTGTTTTACAATTTTGTAATTTTTTTGTAGTATCCTTATTGTCTCAGTAAGTTACAGTGTGTGAATGGTTTCAAATATTTTATGTTATGAAAAATTATTCTTAAGTCAGGAATTCCTGAGGTTTCCATTATCTGTGTTTTGCCATGATTAATTATGTAAGCTTGTCTTTCCTGCAGTGCTTGATGAGCAGACTAGCTGCTTGTTGTTGAGCTGTCCCTCAGATGAGTTACATTATCAGGAAAGCCTAAATCTTATAATGGATTGTTATTGAGAGGTATAATATCTGTTTTCTCAGAATGAGATCAACCAGCAGAGGTGAGAGTGTGAGTATTTATTTGGTATCAATAGCTGATATTTTAAAACATTTTCTGAAGTCTGAATTTACATTAACTGTATACAATCTCTATCTTGATTTCAGGCTCCAGTTGTGCTAATTGATTCTGCTGACTGATCATAACATTTCAAGATATTCTAATAAAAAAATCTGAAAATGCTTACTTTAGAATATTTTTACATGTTTGACTTACAGGATTTTGATAATCAATACTTTCTCTGGTGTTAAAATTAGTGTTAAAATTGGTGTTAAAATTAGTGGAATTTCATGACAGTTGATTGCACAGCACTTTTCCTTTGCAATAGTTGCCTTTCCTTTCCATAGTTGCCTAATTAATACTTCCTGAATCAGAGAGTAGCTACACATTTTATAATGGAAAAAAAAAAAGTATGAAGAACCAGTGCTCTGCCAGGTCTGTGCTGATTGAAAATTCACAACTGCTAGCTTATTTGGCTTCTGTTTTTTTCCTTAATTTCTTTAAAGCCTTTGTTAGGCATTCTAATAGATTGCATCCTAAATCGTCCTCTGTTTACTATGCATTTAAAGACAATTTTATAATAGGAAAGTCTGTGTTAAAGAAATACACGACTGGTCATGCAGAGCATCTAACCAGTATCTAGTTAGAGCAGAACCTACAGTAAGTGTCTGTAATATATACTGCAGCATCTTTTACTCTCACAGGCTCCTTGGTACGTGCCCTCTCTCCCATCCTCTTTCGTCCACCACATGCTCCTTAATGCATTGTATTTGGGCAGTCCCATCACATCTCACATCAGATTAGTCGTAGGCATTTGTATATTTTCTCTATTTGTAACAGTGGTAGCCATGAAGGAGTTTATGAAAGCTGCATGATGCCTGCTGGCACTGTGGGCAAAGCATCCCTGGCATGGGCCCTATGGCACAGGACTCACAGACTCAGCATATTCCCCTGCCGTGGATCAGTTGTAATGGAATGATGTAACGCAGCCCCTCCAACCTCTCCTCGCCCTGGCAGCACAGCAGGGACCCGCTGGCTGTGCTGCTGTTGGAGCTGACCTGCTTGTAGGGCTGCCACCATGCCCTGGAAGGGTGCTGGTGGCCTTGGGGCTGGCTTGGTGACATCCATGTCCTGGGGTGTGGATCTGTGCTGTTGTGTTGGGTCTGCCTATAGGATGCAGCTCCCATTTTTAAAGCACTGAGCTCTCCTGTCACTCCTAACAGTCTCCCAGCATGGTGTTTAGTCCCCAGTGTGGCTCAGTATTGGTGTCTGTGGAGCTCCTGGTGTCCTGAATCGAAAGCAAGTACTTCTTTCTGGAGGAAAGCCCAGCTGTGCCACAGCCATCAAGCTCCCTACCAAGAAGGCAGATAAAGGCACAACTTCTTTTCCTCTGAAACGAGTAGCATTGCATTTACTGTGTCCTGAATTCCCACCTGTGCAGCAATTTCTTAAGGAGTACTTACCTGCCCTCCAATTTTTTAATCAATCAGACCCTTCCCTTACTTTGCTAGACTCTGTGTGTATTTATAGCATTGTAACACTAAACCAGATCTGCCTTTGTTTTTGTGATTTATGCACTTTTTTCTTGAACAGGAAAACATTCATTATCAAATGTTGTGAGAACAATACACTAACTGGAGGTTATTTTATATGAAAATATTGTTGATTGTTCCTCCTCTAGAAATCTCTCTTGGCAGCTTACTTCCTGCCAAATGAATCAGCAAAAGCTGCTCATGAAAGTTGTTAATATATAATACAATCACCCAGTACTGCACTTGCTCCTTATCTACGAAGTCCTTTTGTGATCAATGATTCACATCACCTTTTGATTATAGTCTCTGAGCACAAACAGTTTCTTAATATAAATTAATGGCCTTGGAATTTCTAAATAAACATTCCCTTTTGTTTAGCATCATTTCCTATTTTCCTACAAAAACAGAGTCTTATTGTAATTGTTCAGTTTTCACTGGAAAAAGTGTTTGTGGACTGGAATGTTCTCAAAAAATGAGTTCCTTTCAGAGCTATTAGTGTTGATTTACAAGCTCTAACATGCAATGTTAATTGAATGTAGCTAGGAAATACTACAAAAAAAAAAGCAGTTAGTGTGATGTGATCCTGTAAATAATGATTCCTGCACTCATTTACTGAAAAAAATATTTTCTCTTGAAGTATAGTACTATTTGGCAATGTTGGGGTTTTTGTTATGTTTCGTGGTTGTTTTTTTTTCTTTCACAATAATAAACCCTAGTTTATCTAAGCAGGAGGTAGTCAAGGTACTTCCTCTAAATTTTCTTATTGTTCTTAACAATACTAAATGCTCAGGCATGGGCTCTTCAGCAAAATTAATTCTGAAGATTTCCTCTGGCCAGGTCTGACTAGTAGGATAATTAACTTACCACCCATCACTAGTGGTACAATAATGTTAACTGTCTCCTCTTGCAAACTTCAGTAAAACGTAAGTGGAGAATGTAATAGAAGCATAAACCTGACCTGCACAGAACTGGTGCAAAAAGCTATCTGATAGTATTCCTTTTTAAAGGCAGACTTATTTCACTTAAGTCAGTTAGGTGGAGTTCTAACTAAACTGAAATAAGAGCCTGAGAGACTGAAAATGCCTGTGGAGATATTTAGTTTAATTAATAGTTAGCTAAATTAATTCAAGCTTATATTCAGACAAGGGATTTTTTCCCCCTAAAGCACTTAAAGAATATAGGCCATGATAAAAGTGATCAAACTTCTGAGAGAGTGGTTGTTTGTGGTGGTTTCAATGAAGTGTTTCAGGTTGGAATGAGGATAGACTCGGAGTGGGCACAGTGTCGGTCACTCAGTGCAGCTCAGGCCATCTCCAGTCAAATGTCCATCATACACTTGTCCTAACCTCAAAAGTAATTGTAATTTCCAGTTTGCTCAGGGGCTGTTTTTCTTAGGCAAGTTCTCCTGCATTACAAATGAAATCCTGTGTCTGTCTAAGATTGGATGATCTAAGTGGGGAGGAAAAAAAGCCCTCCTGTTCCAAAAAAGCAATGTCCTCCAGGACAGCATCTTATAGAGCTCCTCACTGCCTGCAAGGAAGGAAAGCCCTCAGGCTCCCAAGGCACATCCTTGACTCAGGGTTTTAATTGATGCCTGTTTCTTAAAAGCAGTAGTAAGCAGAGAGAAAATTTTTGTTATGCATCACTGTTTTGTTCTGCAGAATTATAAAGACACTGCTTTCTAGGCTATTATCTAGTGTTATTAAACAATGTCTCCTTCAAATAGGAAATTCAAATGCTGTGTTAAAAAATAGTAGATACATTTTATTAGTCTGAACTATTAATGACTTTTTGCATGTGCCCAGAGATGGGGCTGAGCATTATTTCATGGTTTGTACATTACAATGAAAATGAAATAGTACTTGTTCCTCAGTGGCACTGAGCATTATATAAACATATGTGATAAGAGTGACTTTCCTCTTGTTCCCACTGCTGTCAGACAGAAATGCTGCTGTTTAGCCAGTAATCTAGATGCCTTTATTGACTTTCACAAAGATACCATCAGCAACATCTGAGGATCTCTCCAGATATTTTTAGGCACTTGTAAGATGCCAGTGAAATTTTGAAAGCTGTTTGTGATGCACTGCCCTCCTAATGGGAGAGATGTGTGTTGTTTTGAGCAAATTACTTTAAAAAAGCAGGTGTAAGTGTGCAATAGAATGCTCTTTCCTCAATATTTTGGTGAAGATTTTTATATACAGTGTCCAGTTCTTAAACCCAGTATAATTAAAACAAAAATCAGTGTGTTTATGGGTTTTGATTATAATTCAGAATGCATAATTCACTTAAACACTCTGAAAGAAAACCAAGGTAATTTCCCTGCTGGTATCTAATACACTGTTAGTATGGAGTGATCAGGAAAGCTAGAAACCTTAAAGGAGTACATTTTATCAGGGGCTTGCTAAGGAGATGTCTTAATAGCTTTTGGAGAGACAGGTGCAATTCAGCTCAAGGAAACTCAGATTTTAGACATGATGGTGCTTTGAGCAATTCCTAACATCTTTCTCTTGGCTTATGGTGTGTATGTGATGCCTTACAATAATTGCTATTTTAAAATAGAAATAACAATATTATATGCAATAACTTAAGGCATAGTTTTTCCTGCAAATTCTTGTTATAATGAAGTGCATTTGGGACAATTAAAAAATGTATTAATTTGCAGCAAAAGGCTGTGAATCGTACACAAGGGCCTTCTACCTAATCTGGGAAGGGTTTTCTTACAGTTTCTAAAGGTTAATATCAAATTTAGTAGTGTATCCAAGATGCATTTATTCTGAAAAGACAGTATATTATAAAGATCAAAGCATAAGTAGGTTACCACTATAACTTTCGCTAAAATTGTTTTTACACTCCTATTTTATACACAATTGCATGGTTTTATCTCAAAAAATGAAAAACTCTGAGAATATTTTTTGGTGCATAATGAATGAAGAGGCCTAGCAAGACACTAGAAGTCCCCTTTTTACAGAGAAAAGATTGCTCTCTTCAATATGTTTCTGCCAGCTGAAACCAATACTGCCAAAGTACCCCATTCATCTCAGACTACGTTGTACACTTTTATTACTGCATAAGTCACACTGAATTATATGTTCCTTTGAGAAAAATAAATTTTGCCCTGATCAAATGGGCCAGGCTGAGCTAGATACAGCTGTACTGTTGATGCTGATGTACAGGGAAGTTGTTGATTAGAGTTGTTTTGGGGGTGGGTGGGTGGAGAAGTGAATGAGAAACAACTTAGAGCTCCATTCCTCCTCCTGGTAAATCTCTGATGGCAATATTAATCAAGAAAGTCAGGTAGCTATTCAGATTAAATAAAACTTCTTAAAGCATAACTGCACCAAGACAAAATACGGCAGTGCTATTTCCATCATCTCCTCATCTGCCTGTTTTTCTCAAGAACCATTTGACAGGGTTGTTCCCACCATCTGAGAGCAGACAGAAATGGGTCTGGCCATCAGAAAAGCAGGCACAAGGGGAACAGGAGAGGCCAGTGCAGTTTCTAGGAAGAATGAGCTGGTTTTCAAGGGCTCAGTTTGGGGATGAGCCCAGGAAAAGAGGCAGTACCAAAGCAGGATATGCCAGAGAAGTGACTAATGCCATTGTTGTCCTTGTGGAGGGATGTAAAGAAGAGATATCTGGGCAATGACCAATGAAGTAATCTGTTATGGATGGCATTGCATGTGAAAATTATCTATAGTAATTCCATTTGAGGGTGGACATTTTCCCCTTTCCCTCTTTTCCATGAATCATTCAAAATGGATTCCAATCCAACTGTGAAAGAAAATTAAACAAACTTGATGCTGCTGATCTTGCATTGACAATTAAAAAAAAAAGTAAGCTACACTGGAATTGCATATCCAGTAGGGACTCTATACTACAGCACAGACTACACTTTTTGTAGTGGTCATGTGGGTAAAATGTGTTTTTAAAGTATCAGTACAGGCAGGCAAGATTTAAACCACAAGTTCTTGGCCCTCTGGTGTTCCATTAGAGTTAGGGAAGAGTAGGTATTATGGGAGGAAAGGGAGAAAGGACGTGGTGAAAGTGGTTTTGCTCTAGATAAGCCTCTGCTTCCTGCTTCCTAATTTTGTTATTTGCCTCGATTTCCCCTCTTATTCTAAAAAGTGCTATGAACCATTTTTACACATTCAGCAACAAATAGGTGCTTTGGCTTATTTTTTAAAAAGAAAATTTCAGAATGGTTGGAGAAATGGCAGCAGCTGTCTTTACAGCTTACAGGGCCTGTAAGCTGAGGTTTCTGCCTGTCCAGACAATTAAATACTTCCTTTACAGAAATAGTGGGAATTTAACCAGCACTTTTACCTTTCCTTTTCTGCCAGGTACTTCTAGCAGATTAATACTTTCTCAGGCTTCTTGATCTGGTTAAATCTCAACTAGTACAAGTATGATACCTCAGAAATTATGACTACTGCTCTCCTTTTCTGTATAGGGAGTACCATAAAAAAAAAAATTACTTATTATTGTCTTTTCTGACAATCTGTTTAGTTGCAGCCTCTGAGCATGTTATCTATAGTTGTGAAGATACACTGTTCTGCCAGAAGCTGATGGACAAGGCAGTTCCCTAAAGCCTTTTGAGAGTGGCCCTGAACTCAGCTGGAAAAAGGAAAAGCTCACATATGACTGAAAGAGGTAGACTTCTGGCACATCTAATCAGCACCTGGATTAAGGAAGAGGTGGGGAAGAGTAGAAGACAGAAGTGGATAAGGGGAGCACAGGTTGGACAGGGAGCAAGCAGGGTCATCTGCTTCTGGCAGGTGTTGATGTACTGCTGCCCACAGAGCTGAGGTCAGGTACCGACCCACCACTATGCCTTAGATCCCTCTCTGTGTGTCACGGTCTTAGACAAGGTTCAGTGTGGGTGTAATCCACTCTGGAGAGCCAAGCAGCTGGGCCTGGTGCTATTTGGTCTAATCCTGTACACAGAACCAAGGTACTTCAACACCCACTGCCACAAATGAAGAGACTGTAACGTGCTTATGTCTTGGTCATTCGCCTTTGTATTTGTTTGCTTCTTTTTACATTGTTTTGCTTCGTTATTAAACATATTTATTTCCAGGCAGCTGTGATACCAACAAGAACGTTTGCACAAAGGATTCAGAGTCCTGTTTTATTTTGGTTGGTTGATTTCCTAAAGCAAGCTTCTGTTTAAATTTTTGTGAAAGAAGGGAGAAGAAATTGTACCCAAAGCCTCTGTAAGTATCGAGCTCATTTAAAATCACAAAAAAATATTTGTAAAAAGCACTTTGTATAAAGTTTCATGCTTCTGTTACTTCATTCTATGTTTCTTGCAAGCCAGAGTGTGTGATGGGTGGGTGTAATGTCTGAGGCATCTCTGATTTACCTGGCCTGCTTGTGCTCTGCCACAGTGACAGTAGATGTACTTTCTTCTACCACGTGAATAAGCTTAAGCTTACTTTAATAATTAATGGGATTTACTTTCCCAGTGTCACCTCATAATTGCTAACTTAATACCAAAGCTGGTGACTGTTAAGATTAGAATGAGTAGTTACAGAATCCTTTGATCTGCATTTGTGTGACATCCAGTGGCTGGATGGGTCAATCACAGGCTCCCATTTCCCGTGAAAGGTGTAAAAATGACTCACAACTCCGTTTAGAACATGAAAGCACGAAATATATTGGCTATTAATGCTAACAGAGCAATTGCTTAATTAAAAATAAACCGGTGATTAAAGCAGCTTGTTCAAGGGAACACGCTGGAGATTTGTATGTAGCCTTAACTCATTACAGCCTTTAGAGTTCTTACCCACTGCTCCTGACATGAATTCATCTCCTCCGTATTCTCACTGGGCACAGAGACATGAATAAACAATATATCACCCTGGTCAGAAATGAGTAATCTCAACATTTAACTGTTGACTGCACCATGACCAGGGCTTTTGTCAACTTTGTCAAGAGCAGTACTGAGATAATCAAATTTTGATTAAACTCCTTGAAATATTTAAAATAGCCAAATATATTAAGTTTGATTATCCAAATAGTACTGAATTAGGTGTCTAAAAAGTTGTTTAAATTGAAAGATCTAGAACTCCAGTATTACATTTGAAATTTAAGCCTGAAATTAAAGTAATTCATGACACTTGTGTAAAGTATTTTCTTTTCCATCATCATAATGACAGCTTGACAGCACTGCTCTCAAAATTTGCTTATCCATTTTTTATGACAATAGTAACAGCTTTTTCTACTGCACACTCAGAAAAAACACAGTTCTATCAGAGCATTTTTTGCAATTTTTTTATTATAGGTAGCATCTAATAATGCTGAAAAGGAAAAAGATGAAAACATAAAAGTTTCTCTGCTTTTCTAATCTGCTTTACAAGGTCCATTAACCTGTTTCATAAATCCAGCTACTTTCTTGTGCATGCAGGCCTTTTATACAAGCAAAAGGAAATAGACAATAATTTTTAAGAAATATTTTTAATCTCATAAAACTTAACAAAGAAATTAAGCAGTGATGTTTAGCGTGTGAAACCACTTTAAAATTGTGTTTTCAAAATCAGTAAATTTCAGGCTTAGTATTAATTAATGATGAGCTATTTCAATGATGTAAAAATATTATTTTGGCAGCAAATTTCCTGTTAAGATAAATAATTTGGATGCACACACGACAAAGACTGTGCAAGGCCTGGGTGTTGCACACAAGGCAAATGTTAGCAGCAGACAGGAAAACAGCAGCTGTGCACCATTCTTGGACACAAAGTCCTCAGGAGTCACGAGGTTAGCGCAGGAGCCGTTTTTTCATGCCTGGTTTTGCTGACTACAGAGTCACTTAGTCAACTATAATAATCAGAATAAAAGTCCTCTCAAAAAGTTAGACTAGTTTTATGCTACACTATGGAAAGGAAAAGCAAGTCAAATCTGTCAGAATTGTACCTAGAAGAAAACAAAGATCAGATATATGAAAATGCCCTTGGTGAGATCCAGTCCTTTGAGCTGCCTCTTGGAACCACCCTAAGGTATGCTTCTTTTTGATATTATACTCTTCATGATGGATATGTTCCATTCTATAGCTCTTCTTTCGGTCAGCCCAAAATACTAGAAACTTTGTTTTCCTGACTCTGAAGTCTACGGGGAAGCTGAGTTTAATTTCAATGTGATTGGCCCTAAATGAAAAAAATACAAGCCAAGGTCAGCTACTCAGCTTTTTCTTTTCACCAGGACAAAGTGATCTGTTACTGATCTGCAGATCAGTCTGGCTGCAGATTTGCTGTGCAGAGAGATATTACTCTTGAAAATGAAAACAAGGGGAATTTTTCTCTTTTGTGTACCAGTGTTCTTAATTTGATGTTAACAGCTATAAGAAGCAACTAATTCTTTTAAAATATTCTTACATTTTTAAGAAATGCAACTTTTCTTAATCACTAAAGACACAACTAATTAATATTTTACTTGTGATATTCCTGAATATCTGAAGATCTTTTTATTTTTTTTTCATTTGCATCTTAGGGAAGCTGTTTAATGTTTAATGGTAAAAGTACAATTGAAAAAAATTCCTTGGCACATTTTTCCCTAAAAAAGTAATACATAAAAGATTATGATGTTATATGTCTAAGTATATTGTCACTATCTGTAGAAGAGTTTTAAAAATAGCCTGCCTGGCACTGTAGGCGTCAGGTTGCAGTAACTATCAGGCTAAAAAAAGAAAATCTAATTTACTGTGAAAAAATGTGTCAATCTATTTCTTCAGTACTTTGGTAATGGGGGAAAAAAAAAGGAATGTGGGAAGATTGTTACTGCATTTGAGTGATTTCTTGAAGGAAATACTGCTGCAGCAGTAGCTCGTAGGATTTTTCCAATTTTCTCTTTGCATCATGCACTTTGTAGGCACTTGTCTACATTTGCAATAGTCCTTGTTGATTTAGTAGGTGTCACCAATAAATTCATCTGAATCAACACTGACTGTAAGAAAGCCACAAGCACAGAGAAGACGTGCAGTCTTTGGTGCCTCGTGTACACACGTACAGCTGTAGTTGCAGCAGGGCAGGAGAGATGATGAGTTTGATTACAGTAACTGGAAGGGTGCCAAATGCTATTGTGGACACTTGCGAATTGCTCTTAGTTCCTCACTGGAAAAAGAAGCTGCACATCACCCTGAAGTTTTACCTATCAGGCTTGGTTTTTTTACACAGGCTTCCCACTTGTGCGCAGATAGCTGCCCAGAAAGCAGGTGTATCCTGTCTCCTGAGCATGCAAAACCCAAGGACTAGTTCATCTTTGGCCACAGACCACAAAGTGTATAATTTAAATAGAAAATAGGCTATTCCTCCTTCATTGAGAAACGAAGCTTTGCTGTACAAAGCACTAGGAAACAATAGGTCAATTTCTAGTGAAACACAGCAAGCAAGTGCGCGAGAAGGTGCATTTTTTTTCCTCCCCTATTTTTACCCCAACCCCCAAATTTTTATCACCCAAGGAGTGGAAGGAATCAAGTCGGTGACATAACCCGAATGCAGAAAGCGCCGCAGAGCCTCCGCCTCAGGGGTCGGTGCCGCCTCAGGGGTCGGTGCCGCCTCAGAGGCGCTGGCAGCTGCGGGGACGGGCACCGGCACGGCCCGCGTGTGCAGGAGCGGTTAAATCAAAACAAACCAAGCAAATAATAATAATAACAACAATAAAACAATACCACATCATGAAACAAAGCAGAACTAGCCCAGAGAAAAGGGCTGCGTTTGATCCTATAAGCCTTCAGGGAGTCTCTGCAGCGCGGCGCTCGGGGGGGGCGAGCGGTCCCTCCGGAGCGTAGCCGGGACAGGGGCCGGATTTTG
>WEIV01028320.1:3687-34301 GCA_013390005.1 Calyptomena viridis | reverse complement strand
CGGGGCCGGAGCGCGGCCTCGGGACGGGGCGCCGGCACAGGGCCCGCCGGGGGTGGCCGGGCTCAGCCGGGATCGGGGCTCCCGCTGTAACCCAGAGCCGGCCTTTCCTGCCCCGCGCCTGGACACGAGGCACCTTCCCGGGCTGTGCCGGTACCCCCGGTTCGGTGCTGAGAACGGGACCGAAACCGTATGGTGGGCGGGTGTTGCAGTGCTCTTCTATGCAACCTTTAATGATGCTGTCTGAAACACCCCGCCGTAGTCAGCTTCCTCCTGGAGATGTGACAGTGCTCGGAGCAGTTCTGGTATGCCGTGACATCAGTGGTTTGGTTTGTTTCTTCTCCGTCCAGCTCCACATACTGCCAAATGGCATAGCCAGCGTGTTGAAGAAAAGGGGTTGCTCTTTCCTGTTAAGTGGGGAACTTTCTCGAGGGAGAGATGGGGAGAGAAGAGCAGGGCCTGGTGGGAACGAAGTGGGTTATGGAGGAGGCGCAAGGGGAAAAGGGAGCTTTATTCTGGAGCTGTGTTGGTGATGATGTCTGAAAAGGCAGGGATGCCAAACGGGGAGAGAGAACTGTGAAATTGAACATTATCTCTCTGAGAAGGTGCAGAGCGCCTGTGTGCAGAGAACTGGAAAAGGCAGTTTGTGTGGCAGCATGCTGCAAAGCGGGGAGTGTGGTGCTGCTGGCTTTTCCTGGAACGGGTATGGTGCCTGCTGGAGAGCATGGACAGTGCTGGGAAAGGGTGAGTGCAGGGTATGTGGGTGAGGAACCTGGTGCCAAGAACTCATGGAAGAGAAATTTATGTTGCATGTGAAACGGATCATTTTGGACTTCACAACAAATGATTTTGAGGTTGGCTGCATGTGTCTGCAGTGGATCCTCCAGAGCTGTGTGGAAGGTGGCAGTCTGGGCATTTGTGTGAGGCTGAGGCTAATCAGTCCTCCAAGAGCCCAAATGGGGAGTGTGATGGGGTGGTCCAGACATCACACAGGGGCTGCTGGTCAGGTCAGTCTGATCCTGAAGGTCAGCTTGGAGCAAACTGAGCTCTGATCTCCCCTCATGTTTCTCAAACACAGCCAGTATTGGGAGTACAGTGTGGAGATGCTGAAGTTGAGGATCACAAGGAGCTTCACTTGTGAGAGTCTGAGAGCTCAGGCTGAGAGAAAGTATCTGAGATGCTTTCAGACTTAGGTTGTCCCTGGAGGTGGTTTAGCTATGTTTCAGTTAACATGCCCAGGCAGGTTGAGGCTGATGTCTGCAAAAAAACACACCTAAACAAAAAATGTAGCAACAAAATATTGAATATAATTGCAGTTTCGCTACCATCTCCATTATAGAGGTTATATCAGAGTGAGCTGTGTAACAGACATAGGGAGAATCAGGCTGCACAGTAGAAGGCATGTTTGGGAACCACAAGTGTGGGTGGGGAAGGGATTATATGAATCTCTTATCCATATTAAAGATTTAAAATGTGCCGATTTTTTTATAAATGCAATCACTTAATTTCTTAATTTCTTTGCATGTTCCTATCCTTTCTTCTATTTGTGTTTCATATATCTTGTCTGTCTTGTTGTCTCACTGACTTTCCAGTGGGGAATTTTGCATTGCTGACTTTCAGGATTTTTAGGAAAAAAGCGTTGGTCTGATTTAACCTTTAGTGTTCCATTAAAATAATAATAAAAAAAAGAGGCTAAAGAATGGTTGCACCTGGCTGAGTGTTTTGAAAGAAGTCCAGCCAACATCACAGTAATATGCTGCTACTTCTTGAGAACAGCAATGTCTAAAATCAAAACTATAGCTATTTGCTCAGCTATGTCTGTTATTATTCACACAATTTGTGAATTGCTGTGTGAAACTGAAAAGTCTAAAATCCCACATCTATTTCAGTGAACAGTGTTATTTTCTGTGTGAGATCTAGGTTTTACTTGCTAAACAATATAAATCAAAGAAATGAGTAATTCTATTCAGTTGCATAAGGCTACAACATGAAGTGATCCATTGATTTCGAGTCACAGAAGCCATTGAAGCGAGTTGTCTCATGTAATGACTGCAATTACATTCATTTCATTATGTGAAATGGAATGTTTTTGTAATATGTGGTTTGTAATGCTGGGAGAATATTTATAGCATTGTCACATGAAATAAAGTACCAACATACCTCTTTAAATAGTAGAACAAAAGAAGGGGCTTGAGGTGAGTGGTTCAGATAAGTAGCATGAGGTAATAGGATATGCAAGATCTGACTTATCCTTAATTGTGCATATCAAGATCTTAATGTCTTCCTAGTGCATCCATGCTTCACAAAGGAAGTGTAATATTTTTTGTGGGCCATATGCAGATTCCATGGAAACATGTTTCTGCTCTTGTTTTTCCTCAGTGTTTTGTTTACTCGTTGGGCACAGGTGCCCCTGCCAGGGTGCTGTTTTTTACCCTGCTGCAAGACCAGCAGCACTTGTTCTCATGATGTAAAAAATAATATTTATCGATATGTAACGGTTTTGTGTATAATTTAAGACTGATCCTGCAGGTGATTTTGNAAAATAATATTTATCGATATGTAATGGTTTTGTGTATAATTTACAGGTAAGGAACAGCATACAGACTGATCCTGCAGGTGATTTTCTAGTGCTGAGATCTACCCATATAGAGGAATGTGAAGTGCAGGTTCTTTACAGGAGGAAACAAGGTACAGCTAGCACAATTGGAATTATTTACTATTTAGCGGAGTAGATTAGGTCCTAAAGGTTCCTCTGCATCTCAAGAAATATGAAATTAAGAGATTGTACTTGATTACATTAATTTTCTTTTTAGATTTTAACTGGATGAATTTATTGGTTTAAAATTGCATCTCTAAATTCAGTAAAACATGCTCAATCATTTTAAATGAGACTTAAACCAACTGTATAGCATGCTTTTCATTAAATAGGCAGACTGTATATAGCAAGCCAGGATTATATTTTTTTCATCAGACTGTGAAACTTTTATCAACATCTTTTTAGCTTCAACACCTAACAAAATTAGATAAATGACAGCAACTGTTAAAGGCTCATCACTCTCACCTTTTTATATAACATGTTATTGTCTTATAATTCACATCACATACATACTTTTGAGCTTTGCAAACCCAGGAAGAGTTATCAGTACGTTTCTAATCTTTATAAAGGAAACGGAAAAAGACAAAAAAAGGCAGGCAAGTCCCATATTCCTCTCAAAAAAAAATTCAAAAGTTAGTAACAAAAAACTTTCAGGCCCCCCTGACTGAACTCCATATAAATACATATTAACAGAATTTCAAGACTCAATTTTTAAGAGTTGTCTTCACACTTCTTGGTCAGGTGGATGTGCTGGGGTAGCTAATAAGATAAATTCTGCTCAGAAGAAAGTAATTGACCTTGTCTGATGGTTAGTTTTTGATTGGTTGAAATAGGTCAAAGTGGAGCTCAACAGAGAAGAAGTTTTTCTGCCAGTGTCCTGATAGAGTATAGATGGAGTCACAAGTCTCTTTGAGTTTGTGGTAATGTATAATGTTTCAAAGTTGTCTTTAAAAATAAGTGAATTAACTTTTAAGCTCTAGCTTGGCAATGTATTCTATAAGCATATGATATTCTTTCTCGGAACATTTCATCTCATGAGCTTTGTGTCACTGAGTCTGTGGCATTCAGTGTCAGAGGAGTACCTCCATGCCCTAAACAATAATGCAGAAGTGAAATTAAATATAAAAGTTATGTGGGACTGCATGGCAGTTTTGTAGCTAGGGTGAAGTTGATAAGAAGGTGCTGTGTACTGATGTATCTGTAAGTGGGATGTGCATTGTGACTTTAATCCACAGTCACAATTTGGAAAGTGCTTCTCAAAAGTCAGTGTAAAAATGCTTTTGAGAGCCTGAAATCTCATCACCAAGCTGTTGCCCAGTAGATATTAGAGCATCTTCTGTGTTGCTCTAGGTTGTGCTGGCCATGAAACTTCTTTGCAGAGTTATTAGAGGGCCTCCTGTGAAGACATCTCAGTGGCCTCTTGTCTCTGGCTGTGGGACCACAAGAGCTGCTCGGCCGATGCATTTCTGTCTGATGCTGCAGTTTGCTGCAGTGACCTTCCCCTGATCTAGGGCTGCATTGCACTGGTAAAAGCAGCACTCAGCCACTCACTGCAAAGCAAAATCACTCTGCACGGTGCTGCTTTTTTCTCATTTAGGTTAAACAGAATTTGGAGGTTGGATGTATATTTGTTATGAGCCTCATAAATGGGAATGGGTGAAGTGTTACAGCCAGTTGGTAGCTGTTCATTCTGAACTTCTGTCCTTGTGTTGCAGAAAAGCTGAAGGTAAAAGGCACACATCAGTGAGGCATCATTAGAAGAATAAGCAAGGCTATTTTGTCCTTTCCTGATTGAGGTCTCTGAGAAAATTCAGAGGTAGAAATATGGAGTGAGAGTCCAAATCTGCTGCTTTTACTATGTTGTGGCACACTTTGTGACTGCAGGTGGTTTGCCCAGACTGGGGTCTGTAATTTGTATTTTGGAGATATTGTATCCATTGAGACAGGCTGTCCCAGAGCCAGGTGAGCAAAGCTCTAAATGCTCTGAAACCTCAGTGTAATTTGTTTTAATGGAAGTATACACTGCTGTTACTAGCTGGCATGATTTAGCTATGTAATTTTGTATCTTTAGCACAACATTTAGTAAGCAGTAACATAGGCAGTATGAATGACTTCTCAAAGTGTGGAAAGGTAGTACAGCATTAACACAATTGCAGACAGGGAAATACTTTTTCTGGGCACTTGCCTATGGGCTGTTGGGATTTGTGATGTGGTTATCCAATGACGAAATGTGGTTGCCCTCATTTTAGCCCTGTGGTCTTGCTTGTCAGGTAGATTATCTAAAGGCATTTTTCTGTGTTTTCATTATTTTGGTTTTGGAGCATGAGCCAGCAATTCACATTTTTGTCTATAGCTTAGTCTTGTTTTAAATATAGAGCAAAAATAAGAGGATTCTGACATCACCAAACAATGCTTGAAATCAGAATTTAAATGGTTTGATCACCTATTTCAATTTCAAATATTATGATAATCTTTTATAGAATTGTAAGCTATTGGTTTGAAAATCAGAAGTCTATGTCTTTATTAATGATTTGTCTACAATCCCTTCTCAATTTTCAAGTTAGTGTGTTTCATTCCTGGTTCCCTTTGGAACTGAAGTTACAAAGTAGCCCAAAAGCACTAGAAATTCTTTGTGTGAAAGCTGTGGTCTTTTTTGAATCAGGTCACAGAGTGTACTTTCATGTATGTTGTCGTGGTTTAAGCCCAGCCAGCAGCCAAGCACAACACAGCCGTTTGTTCACTCCCCCACCTGCAGGATGGGGGAGAGAATTGGAAGAGTAAAAGCTGGAAAACTCATGTGTTGAGATACAGACAGTTTAATGGGTGAAGCAAAAGCTGTACACCCAAGCAAAACAAGGAATTAATTCACTGCTTCCCGTGGGCAGGCAGGTGTTCTGCCACCTCCAGGAGAGCAGGGCCCCATCAGGTGTAACAGTTACTTGAGAAGACAATCACCATCACTCTAAACGTCTCCCTCTTTCCCCTTCTTCTCCCCAACTTTATATACTGAGCATGATCCCATATGGTCTGGAATATCCCTTTGGTCACTTGGGGTCACCTGTCCTGGCTGTGTCTCCTCCCAATCTCCCATGCACCTCCAGCCTCCTCACCAGTGTGGCAGCAAGAAACGGCCTTGGCTCCGTGTAAGCCCTGCTCAGCAATAACAAAAACATCTTTGTAGTATCAACCCTGTGTTCAGCACAAATCCAAAACACAGCCCTATACTAGCTCTATCCTAGCCCAAACCAGCACATGCATTTATATACCAGTTTATGATATTAGCTAAATTCTATTTTGTAACCAGATTGTTATGGAGTAAGGAGAATGACCTGCTTGCTGCGAAAAGTGTATCCTGAAAAACCAGAGGCTTTGCTTCTAGTGTCAGTTGCAGATTTTGTTACCTGGTGCAGGATTTGACGATATTCCAAGTGTTTACGTTGAAAGGCAACAGTCGGATAAAGCAACTGTCTGTGATGTATGTTGCTATGAAGGAGCAATTTTTTTCATCACTAATCCATTATATAGAGTCAAAAGGGTGTAAGACGAGTGTGTGTTGTAGACTGATTAATCTGGCATTCAGCAGCAGAACTGCAGTTCTGGTTTGTCCATAGGCTGGCCTGATATTTCAGTCAGATTTGCCACTGGCGGCAAAAGTATTTTAGAAAGTGACGAATTGCTTGCATTGCTACAAGTTTCAACATATTACTTTTCAACTTTTTATGAAGCCTGAAACTGTTTATGGGTAATCATATCTGCACTGCATTTTTCTATTGTGAAAAAATCTTGAGGTTCAATGCTGATTGAGTTCATCATGAAATATGTGTCTGCAGATCAGGTTATCTTGATCTTTTAAGTGTTGATGCATCAGCTTCTGACTCAGTGCTTACAGTGATTTCCAAATGGGCAACTGCCAAGTGAAGTTTTAACCTAGCTTGTAACCTGTGTGAATAGTTCTGAAATAGCTCCCTCCAATTTCACAAGCATTACCAAAGAGCTTGAAATTGTCCCAGTGTTTAGGAAACAAGTTTGAAAATACATTAAAGCTTTTAAAAAAGATGTATCATCTGCTGAGAGATCCAGAGTAGTGTACTTAATAGAGTTTCATCTAAATTTAGCCTTCTCATCATATGAATAGCTTATGCTTGTGCACTCTTATATCAGTTAAATTCAGGAAAGCCAGTTCTTATTCCTGTATCTTCATTGACTTGTTCCTCAAGCTGATTTTATTTAGTGTCTGGTGACACAGAATTTGGTTCTGCTATGTGCATAGGAAGTGTGTAATTTTACATCCTTCACAAGTGCCAGTCACATGAGTACTTACTCTCTTGCAAATTTTTTTTGAAAGCCATCAGCATAGCCTGTACTCCATCTTTCTTTGTGTATTGCTGAACCACTGCTTCAAGACTTCACAATTTCCTCAATACAGATGTCTACCTGAGGAGCCTTAGCATAATTCATTTAAATATAGGTCTGATTTTGACCCGAAAGTACTAAGAGTGTTTGCACATACAAGGCTGAAATTAGAGCGACTCAGTTGAGCAAGTTTTATCCTGTTGCATTTTATGTATTATACTACATATAAAAGAGTTCATACAAATTTATAAGGATTAATATTTCTTAAATACTACTTTTAAGATAATGCCAGGAATGGATTTGCAAATAGGAAACTATTTCTGTGGGCAATAGAAATAGAGTGATTCTTTAATCACTCATGTGATCAAAGTAATCACATAAGATTTTGTCTTACTGAAGGACTTGCTATGGCTAGTTATGAAATCTAGCTGTTGCCAGTCATTGTGGCTATTAACTGGTGATGGTTGAAATGCCCAAACCTAACCCCTGTCACCACAGACCTCCGTATAACAATGACAGAATGTTCAATTTTATGTTCAGCTTAAATTATGTTCAACAAAGCATCTCTTCTTCATCTTGTGTGTGTCTGCAGAATTATTTATATTCCTGACAACTGTGTCCTGTGCAGGAAGGAGTTAATGATCTCTCCTGGAGCCTGGCTGAAGCTTTTCCCCTACCTCAACCTTTGCCAGTAATAGCAAACTAGCAGGGAACTTAATCACTGACAGAGGTATTAAGAAGGGAACAGATTTTAAAGTGCTTCAGCCTTGATGAAAAGACACGGGATTTGACAGAGAAGACCTAAAAGATGCTGGGGATTTTTTTTTTTTTGCTATAGCATGAGAAACATGTTTAGTTCTAATACTGTGAGTGGGATTTTCACTGTCTCAGGGAAAGTAATTTGCTTGCAAAATTACTGTGAGCATAGCTTGCAATTCTCCTGTGAATTGGAGTAATACAAAGTTAGTAATGTATACCTAGGGGATACTTTTGAAAAGTTTCAGCTTCAAAAAGAAGTGTTTAAACTTTCAAGTATCATGTACTTCAATTTAAATATTCTTTCCTTTCTATTACAGGCATTTAGATGTTTCTGTTGGTAGCAGTTCTCACTGGGACTTCACAGTTTGCACACTTCCTTATGCATAGCATGAGTGACTTTGAAGGCTCTTTACCCCTTTTTGTTTATCAAGACAATGTTTTCTTCTGAGTTTTGTTTTAATTTCAGCATAAAAGTAACGTAGTAGTACTCCTTTAGACTGTATATTTGTTCTGGTTTTTTTCATAAACTTAGGAAGCTGTAAGCAGTTAGCCAATGTGTGCTGCCTCCTCTTGAAATGGGGAGTTTCTGTGGCATGCTGCAGTGTCACCTTTCCCCAAGAAATGAACAAATTTTTTTAGTCTTTTAATCTTGTTTATTGAGCAGGCGGATGACTGGACTAAGTTGCTTCAACACTGTTAATTGCTTCCCAACAGAAAGAAACACTGTGAGTAAGTTTCAGTTTGGCTTCTGGATTGAAAATGGACCTTTTTTAGAACTCATCTTTTATTTTCTTGAATGATCCTGGTAGATGTGCAAAGTGTATACAGTACAGGGTGCTGTTTTGTATGAATTAAAGATATGATGATTTTCTGTGTATAGGCTGTGTGAGCTCATAGAGTTAACAAAAATGAGTAATATAAAATTATTGTATAATACCTGCTTTGGTTATATATTTGCAGCAGGATGTGACACATCAAAGAATTATCTGATTTGATTAGTATTGAATAGAATACATTCTTAATCCAATTGGGCTTGAAACTTTTTAATTACTGTATATTTTATTTAATCTGGCACTTCTTGAATTTCTGAAATAATGTATTTACGTCTGCGTAATGTTGATATTCAAAGCCTGTTGAAATAACTAACTTACATTTCTGACATTAAGTGTTCCATTTCATTTCATATATCTCATGAAGAGACATAGGAAGTTGTTGTCATATGAATTTTATTTTGTCTACCAAAGCAATTGGTATGTGTTTATCTTGAAGATTGTGTCTCAAGAACTTTAGGTAAAGACAACAGGTTAGCTAGAGGTTGTAAGAGATGGCTAATTATTTCTGGGACATTTTTAATAGAAATCTGATGAATTTTTAAAACAGAACTTGGAAGCTCACAATTTGGTTTACAGATGAGTCCATTACTACTAAAATGTAATATTTTTTTGAAGAAGTAGTCTATGGAGTTATTATAAGGGTATTGCTATATGGGCTTCAGTTTCTTATTTTCTATGAAATAACATAGATTCCAACCACATCTACTTGTATCCATTTAGGTCTGTGAAACAGATGGCCAAACTTGGCATTTCATTATGTGGCAATAGCCAGTACCAGAGTGAGTGAAGCTGCTGTTTCCTTTGCTGTCTTTTTATCTACTATTACAACACAAAATTAGAAAAAAAAATGTTAGTGCAGCACTTGTTTTTCAGTTTCTTGCTTCATACATCAGCAAGTGGCACAAAGGCTTAGCAGGAAGAGACATCTCCTTGGTCAGCAGTGTAAAAACAGGAAGGAGGAAGTCTATTGCAAATCTGGGTGTACTGATTATCAGTTCATGTCTCGCTGCAGAGGATGTCCATTAACAGCCATCAGCGTGATCCATTGCTCCTCCAGCAGGAACAATGACTGCTGTAGTGCTGCTACTACAGAATAAGGACCCTGCTTATAGGAAGTAATGTTAACTAACAAACTGTGCTCAGCCCTTTCCTGCTCATAGAAACAGGATACTATTAGTGAGAACAATTCACAGAAATTGCACATCCAGGAAAACCCTGCAAGCAAAGCATAACAGCTAAACTAAGATTAATAAAATCTTTTCTCTGATTAGGCCATAGCTTGAGTTGTACATTGTTCTGGCATGTAATAGGATCTTTTAAACAAAGTGGTGAGATGTAATTATGAATAAAGATAGCAGAACTGGACCCTAGGTAGTGCCTGGCATTGAAAGGCTGCTTAGGTTTTAAGAAATGTGCTTATTACCATAACTGCAGTTGAATTACAGGAAACACCTGGACATTATTTTATAAAGCTTTTTAGGGTGTTTGCAGCAACCTATATGAAATTACTCCATGGAAAAATCCCTACAAAGTTTGCAGTTTGTGTAAACAGAAAATATCTTTGTATATTGTAGGACAAAGGAAGTTTCTGCACTGCTTCCTGTGAAATTGCAGCTTAAATGGAGTGTGTGATACAGTATCGTGGTTAGGGATGCCATGGTTATAGTCACAGTGACAGATCTGCTTTAATGGCAGAATCTTAATTTGCCTTGTCAGTGTTTTGTGCTTGCACTGATCCCACTGAACTCATGCAATTTTGAATCGTAAATATTACTTTATTTTATAATTTTATTTAATATATCTCTGTGATTGTTGGTTGGTTTGGTTGGTTTTTTTTAAATAAAAAGAGAGATAGAGAGAGAGAGAGGACAAACATCTAGTGGGCCATCTCTTGCAATGTGTGTATGGGAGCTAGTTGAGAGCATCTCTAGCATTAGGACAAAATTGCCATTGGTGGCAAGATATGGATTCTAAAAGCATTATTTTCCATAAGCACAGTTTCTTCATTTGAGAGTTGGTTTATTTGTGTGTATGTTTTAAGTATTACTTGAAAAATTAAATAAAAACTCTGTGGTTGAGTTTCTATTTTTTTTTGTGTGCCTTCATTTAATTGATCAGATTGATCAGTTAATTCCCCCCCTCCCACAGTGCTAGATCTGAAGCTCTACAAATTAATCTTTTGCATCTGTTGCAGATCAGAAGTTGCAAGGTCAGACTTACATTCCATTGCAAACCTGTACAACTGTTGTTCAGATATGTGTAGTTACTGTCATTGTCAACAGCACTCATGGAGTTGTAACTGGCACTTACTGAGTGGTTATCAGTATACTGAAAGGAATGTGTGTATACAGTTTTTAATTGCTTCATATGTCTTGTGTAATCAGGAAATGAAAGACCTTGTGGCAGTGTGGGCAGGAGTGTGGAAACCTGCAATTCATCCTAGGAATGGGACAGAACAGGATGGGTCGAGGGAGATGTGAAAATGGTGAAACGTGGCAAGTCATTAATGAGGAGCTTCTTCATCCTGTAAAAACATTGGTATTTTTTCTGTATTTTCTGACTGGTTTTTTGCTATTTTTAAAATAGGTGATCTGTTTTAAAAGTCTTTGCTCCTGTTAGAATTTATTATTATAAATGATTACTAGAAAAGGAATTATTCACTCAAAAATTTATAGTAATGCTTCATAAGCTCAGAATTGTTTTTTCTGAATATGGATTGCAACTAAAAGTTGAGCCATTGCTCATTTAAACCAGTAAATGCATACACAAAACAAACCTCAAAACCTTGAAGAAATAATAGCTTTTTTCAAAATACAAATGGGATTTGTTAAATACTATTTTTTCTTTATCTAACAGACTTTTAATAATGATTTTTAATTGAGAGTGTTAGTTATCATCAACCTGGAATTCATATTATTTTCTGAATCATTATTTTCATATGAAAGTATGGAGATTTTATTTTTAATAAAATAAGCTCTTAAAGTTCCATTTTTTTATTTGCCCAGAGCCTGCGTTCCTGAACAGTTCTGCTTCTCATTAAAAAGTTACAGCTATTGACATAGATATGAGACAAATTACTTTAGTTCCAATTCTGATTATTCTTGCAATCTATTTTTCCATGCTAAAACAAATAGATTATGGGAAAAGTTTTATTTAGGTTTCTGGTTATTGTAATTTTCTAGTAAGAACATGACAAAGATGTGAAGACTGGGGATGAGGAAGGAAAAAATAAATTTGGGGTATTTGCTGAACTTTCAAAAATATTTTTAGGTTCTTCTCCTTTTACACTCAGTAGTTTGTATGCACTTCCTTTGCCTGCCTTTCCAGTAGTCCAGTCAATGTATTAAATTAATCTCTGTTCTTATATGATTTTTTTTCCATGTAACTTTTTATTTCCCATCTCCTTAGTGAAATGCTCATCCTCGTTTAATCGCAGTTGTGCTCAGGCATTTAAGGACATAAAAACTGATTGCATGCACAGAAATATTTATATAAAATTATAGCAGAAGTATATTTTGGAAGTGGGACTAACCATTTGTGAAGACATCTGTGACAATGGCTTAGAGTGATAATGCATATGTATGAAGTTGTCATTATGGAACAGATCAGATGATTTCAGGAAAATTGATTTTTAAAATTAATATTGGTTTTAGAAGGGTCAGGTAGAATTCTTGGCATGTTAAATTTTACATTTCTTGGCTAAATTTTAGTTCTCTGGAGATGAGCCTTTTTGCTTGATTAAGAGCTGGTATTTTTGTGCATAGAATGGTGCCCTCTGGTGCTTCAATGTGGTTTTGCATGTAAATAAAGGGAATCGTCAATAAGACCTATTAAATACGTATTTTTCATATTGTGTTTCAGTTTTGAAAGTAAAAGATTTAGGGAAGTTTTTTATGGTCTAAAGTAAACTTGTTTTATTTTCTTCAATTGGAAAGTGGTTGAATATCTGAAAATTCTCCATTTTTTTTTGGTGAGACCTGAATTCAAATCTGTTTATGCTTGTCTTTCTCCATTCAGCTTACCTGGTAAAAAAGATCATCCCTATTGCAATAAAATTGATTCAGTGACTGATACATCTTTCTCCTTTAGATTAGTCTCTGATTATTCCTGGTTAATTTTTTTCCTCTTTCAAGTACTTTCTGCACTATCTTCTGTTTACATAGACTGGCATTAATATGACTTGTCCACTTGTTGAGATGAGTCAGAAAAAAAGTCCCTCTGTGTATATACAGAGTTCTGGGAAATACAGACAAATAGCCTGCTACACATTACCAGAAAAATCATTCAGCCCTGCTTGTGCTCTTCAGGGTTGCCCTGCTTGCCCCTTCTAGGAAAGATGATAGTACCTGCCCTGTCACTGATTCACAGTAATGATGTCTAAGTAGTCGCTCAAGTTACTGTTTTCTCATTCTAAATTTAAGGTGGTGTGTTGTGTTGGTTTTATGGTGCCAAAATCAGATAAAAACTGCTGTCTCCAACATCAGTGATTTTTTCCCTTTTTTTTTTTTCTTCCAGTTTGAAGACTCATACTGAGAAAAAACTTTGTCAGGGTCTTGTGGTATGAATCAACAACCACTAGCAGTCTATAGGTCCTATAGCTGTGTAGATCAGAGGTTGAAAGCAGTTGTAGTACAAACTGATCATGTCTTTCAGTTTGGTACAGTTCAGATTTGTGCTGTACTTCAGACCACCAGCATCCACTAAAGGGGCCCATAAAGCTTAAGAGAGTCCTTGGGGTTTTTCATTCAGAGGTGTATAAATGTAAACAAAACTTGAAATAACTATATAGTACACATGTAAAAATTCTTTTAGTATCCTAGGCACGCTTGCCTCTTTTTATGACACTTCCCAGTGATGTATGTGAAGCAATTCACAGTGAGAGATTTTTAGGGTAGACATATTTGCATGTAATAGTCATCTCCTGAAGAAATGGAGCTGTAAGGGCTACTACATCCTCACTCTCTTTCCAAGAGAACTCTGTGTGTGTGTGTGCTGTAAATTCTGTTAATTTTGTCTTATAATTTAAAAGAATAATCTCTAGGATGCTTTCAGGATTCCATGTCTCTCTCCAACATACTGCAATATGGTGATATGTCTCCCTGATAGTTTAACTCTGAAAAGTGCAGAATTATAGTCAGGATTTCTTGCAGTGCCATTATGTATTGAAATGTAGACTTTCAGATAATTCAAAGGTAGCAATTTATTTAGGTAAGTGTAGGTAATCTTTGAAATGTATGTATGGAAAATAAGCTTCAGTATCAGAAGTAAACTATATAGTATGATGTGTGATGTTCCATGATGGGTAAATCAGGCGTGCATAGTCTCAGCTGTGTTTGCAGATTTAAGAAAAAGCCTAGTTTCTGTCCATGGCCAGAGATGGCAGGACTCCCTGGAGTACTCTTACATTGTCAAAAAGGCCAGTGCTTCAGACTTGGTTTTGAAGCCCCTGAAATAGCAGGTGTGGAATGTCCTAAGAGTACAGTCTTAAGGAAGTTAGCAAACTTGTTTAATTCATCATCTCACCATCTTTGTATCACTTCTTCACAGGAAGTTGTGATACAAATGTGGATTTCTTTTAAATACTCTGATTTATGTCTGTAAAGGTAAGCAGTTCTGTTTCAGGAGTTTTTTCACTTGTGTGTTGAAGAAGGTTGATTTGTTGTTGTTCCCACAAGATGGAGCTGTCTACATATGTAATTAATGTAGAATTTATACTACTAGGGAGCTCTGTCAAAGTACTGTTTTAGATCACAGATCACAATTTTATTAGTATCCTTGCAGAAAAGGATACAATATAGAACATAAAATAATAACTAGGGTAGAATAATCTTATGGTTATGGCATTGGGATGTACACAGTATTGGTTTTTTCCCCCCAATTTTGAATGTTTATTCCCTGTGTGATTTTGAATTAAAAATTGTGATAATAACCCTGAGATTAAGAATAAGTACTTTATTATCATTAAACTTAATCATAAGTAGCTTTAATATTGAGGAAAACGTACTGATTTTTATAACAGTGAATACTGTATTGGCTGTGCTACATTGTATGTACTTTTAGAATTTCTGGCTATGCTGTCTGGAATTGTTTGGTAACATTTGAAAGAGCAATCTTCTGATCATGACTGACAGTGTTGGCAGATCTGAAATGGATAAAAATTTACCAAGGTACCTACTGGAAAACACCAAATCATCAGGCAATAACTAATAATAAGCACCAAAAAGACAGTGCATTGGAATCTCCAAAGAAAGTTTGGTCATACAAACAGAAGTGTGGAGTTCCTGCACCATCTTTTTGTGGTTTTAGTCTCATATTAGGTATATTTCCTTTACTGTGTTTTACTGCAGTTTTCATTTATCCTGACATTGCACAACTTAGTTTGAGCACCTGGTGATCAGTGGAAGTCTTCTGTCTTTGTCATAATGATGCCTCGTTCTCACTTCCCTTTGAGAACATTGCAAGATCTAAGCTTGGAGACTCCTTCTACCCTTAAACAAAAAGGCTAAAGGAAGCAGTAAAAATTTGACCTTTTTTTCCTGCTTTTTTTTTTGCTTTACCATGCAGTGCAGTATAGATGGTGAGTCCAGCCCATTCAGAGGAGGCTCATGCATGCCTGATATTGGTGAAGGCACTATTTGGTGTGTCTGGTTCTGCTAATATTTTTTTCTTCTCCAGGAACTCTGGAGACAGGTGAATGTCACTCTATGTCCACCCTGTAGGTTCCAACATCTCTGTCTCTTTTCTTATGGAGACAGAGCAGCACTCACATAACCAGCTTGTACTGGTTGAATTTTGGAGCCCTACAATATCAGTTGTTGAACCTTTCCCTTTCCTATTTCATTACAGGTAACAGTGGTGTGGTTTAGATGCTGCCCCCGTGTCAGATGCAGAACATTAGGCTGCTTAACGAGAGCTCACTCAATGCCTGTGTCTTGCACCTTTCTTTTCTCCTAGACCAGGATTCTTCTTCTCACTCCAGCCAGCACCAGGTTGTGGGTGCAGGTATTTCCCACTGGCAGGTGTGAGTCACTTGTGACCATCCACCACAGCCCTTTAAACCTCAGTCATCCTGGGAAGCCTTGTGGGCTCCCTTTCAGGCAGGAGGAGGGGCTGATGGACACACATTGCTCCTTCCAGCTGTCATTTCAAACTGGTGGTAGAAATGGTGAGGGGCAGACCACTTCATGGGTCAGCAATCCTGTTTTTCCCCTGGGTGTCCTTTGGAGGAAAGAACCTGCTTTCAATACTATAGCCTTATTTTCCTATCATAAGCAAAATACCTAGGAGTATTGTATTGAATCGATTTTCCCCAGGGAAAATAATAATAATAAGCTGACTGTAAGGAATTTCTTCATTGAAAGGTCAAGTTCTTGTCAGACGCTCAGCTGTAGGTTTGTTGAATATGTTTATGATGACCCCAGATCTTGGTTAGAAAAGAGGATCTTGAAGAATATGGGAAATCATAGTTCTCCAAGAAGACTGGGAGGGAAGTACTTTCTTGCTGCTCAAGAGTTCTGGATGCTTTGACTCGTCGTTGCCTGGGTCTTGAACTTAAGGCCGTGCTTCTACAAGCAACACTGAGACGGTCGGATCTCCAGCCTTTTTTTCCCCATCTTAAGACTTTTTTTTTTTTAAATTATGAAAGGAAATTAGAGGCTAAAAAAGAGCGATTTAAAGATTTTTTGTTACTTTTTTAACACTCCTAGTTTGCAGTACAAACATGTTTGTATATGTATGACTGCATCATTCTTGTATTGCCGGTCCCGTTCTGTCTGAAAAGCTACTTCAGAAATTACCTGTCTTTGCTGTTGTTGCTATATCAAATTATGAATCAATTTTTGGAACTGTCTGTGCCTTGCCTTTGTTGGGAGACTTCATACCTTTTGTTTCCATTACAGTTCTATATAATACCTCTTTCCTTGCTTCCTCAGCCAAAGTGTAAAGCTTTAAATTGCCCTCTGCCTCCTTCGCTCTCTCTCATGCTGGAGTGTTTTTCTGTGCAGATTTCTGTTTCTGACACTGCTCAGTGAGCTACACCAGCAATTTTTCCAGGAATCGTGTTTCCTGCTTGAGGTTTTTAAGTGTACTATTCAAACAATTAACATAAGAAGCCAAAAGACCTGATTCTAGCCCTTTCTGACTGTTAGATCCCCCTGAGGCAGCAGCCTTAGGCGTGTGCGTGTTACAGTTTTGCTCTGGGAGCTTTGAGTGTGGGCAGACGGAGACAGGGAGCCTTGGGGATTGCCTTCTGCCAGGGGTCCGGCTGCTGCCACACTGTGCTCTGGCCATTCTGGCTGGAAGCATCCGACCCTGATTTAGTTGGATAACTCTGGTGTTAGGAATACCAGAAAAGCAAATTTGTATGTTTGCGCTTCTTTATATTTAGCAAAGAGTGGAATTTGATGGAAAAGCGATCCCTGCTATTTGAGGTGGTTGGAGAAACTGATTCTTTTGTACCCATATTTGAGCATTAGGGCATAAATAACAGACCAGTGAGGCTCAGGTCAACCATGATATAACTGGTTAAGCACCTGGATTAATGCCATAAGGGCTGGGTTCAGATCTCAGTTTTGCGCCGTCTCTTTCTTTTAATGCTTATTTTGGTGGAGTAGATCCACCAAATGATGCCACTCTAACATCATTTGATTGCTTTTATTTTCTTTTTCAGAGAGAGATATTTCAATAAAGATTCTTGCGTATTATGTTCAGCTGGGGAGAAACGTAAACTTTTACTTTCTTATTTGTATTTGATAGGTCCGTATATGATGACCAACCAAATGCACATCAGAAGTTTATGGAAAAACTTGATGCCTGCATACGTAACCATGACAGGGAGATAGAAAAGATGTGCAATTTTCACCATCAGGGCTTTGTGGATGCTATTACAGAACTTCTTAAAGTTAGGGCTGATGCAGAAAAATTAAAGGTAAGGAACTAGTTTTTCAGTGTTTCATATATCATTGTCTTTGAATTTCAAAGAAGGAACGGGACTCTACTACTGAAGAATAATTTAGAGATTATCACATACACTCAGATGTTTGCAGCAATTTTTAAGAAGTAGATTAAATAGGATTTTTGATCAGAGTCATGTTGCCTGATACAGTAATGTACATATACAAAGCAGAATACTTTATTAGTTCAAATTCTGATTTTTTAATGTACATTTTCAGAAAATGCTCCCAAAATTATTTTGCCCTTTTTGAAGGCTTTCTCAGAAGATAAAGAATAATAAATGATAACTGCAGTATTTTTTAAATGGGTCTTTTTCTAATCATGTATTTCTATGTCTGACCGTAGAAAAATTTAAAATCTTTATTAGAAAAATAAAAATACTGCAATTATACATGAAAAAAATTACTTTGTAATGAGCAGGAGAGTTGGTGATGTTAGTAGCTTTCATTAGATACAAGAACCAAGATTTACTCCCCGATCAGAATGCGGAATCGTGAATTATGAGATCCGTCCCTTTTAGCTCTCTTTACACTTTTGAGAGCAAAATGTGCACACCAGACAGAATGAGCATAGTTCATCAGAGGTTATGATTAGAAGAGCATTATATAAAGGATATTCAGATAACAAGAGACCAAATACAGCATCAATGAGGTCATTGAGCATCTTTGTTCAGAAATTAATGAGATTTTTAATAAACTAGAATGTGCTTCCTTATTATGATGACCTAATGAGTCACTTACTATGTGGGAAAATCTGAGGTTGAGCTTTGCCTGCACCTGCAGCATTAAAATGTTGCTGTGGTTTGGAGATTTCCACGTTTGATGTTAATCAACCACCCAGTGTTTGCATTCAGCAAAGTATGAATGTTTAATTACCATAAAATGCAATCACCATTTCTTACAGACAATGAATGGCCCATAGAGCTCATTGAGGTTATCAAAAAGGGACCAGTGGTCAATTGGGTCAATGATTTGAATTGTTTGACAGACCTACAGAAACAAGGAAAGTTCAAAAATCCCAAGTAAATTTGAGAAGTTTGCCACAGAATCTGTTAGAAAGAACTGTCATAAGTAATTGAAGTTAACAAAAGCCCTTTGCGATCAAAAGTTCAAGTTCAAGCTGTAGAGTTAATTTGAATTTGCATTTCTTTGTTCTAAGTTTCTCAGGAAGCATGATCTGATTACAAGGGTGAGCAGTCACATCAGGGCAATATATGCATATTTGTCTAACAAAGGTGAAATTATTTTTAAGGTCCAAGTTACTGATACCAACCGAAGGCTTCAGGACGCTGGGAAAGAGGTGAGAAAATGGTGTTTCCTATGTGGACATTATGAATATTGTCACAAAATAAATTTGTTTGCATAATTTAAGTGTGATTTTCTTTCTTTTTAAAAAACCAAACCTTTAAGGTGATAGCTCAAACAGAAGAAATCATCCGATGTAGAGTCCAACAGCGGAATATTACAACAGTTGTGGAAAAACTACAGTTGTGTCTTCCAGGTGAGTGACCTACACCAGAATATGATGGCAAATTAAATAAAGTCACTATAGCCAAATGGAAAAGAATTTTTTTTAAGTTGTGGTCCTGTATCATCCAGCTTAACAAAAGATTTAAGAGGTTTTTAAAAGATGTCAACATATAGGTTCCATGTCTTTTACAGTATTTGACATAGAGCAGTTGCAACACTTTGTGAGAAGGCAGTGAGACAGATTTAAATGATTCAAACAATGTAGCCACATACAGCTTTAAATGAAATGCTATTTTTATTATGATAAACAATGAATTTGTTGCTTGAGAGGATGGGTTTTAGTGTTTGAATACTGGGGAAAATACTGATGTTGCTCTTTCAATATTGTATTTTTAGTTCTGTGTCCCTACAGGACAGGTTTTTTTTGTTTAAATAAAACAAAAGTGATCTAAATGTTGTTTCAGAAAGGTAATATTGTAGGATTGCACATGGCTTTCTAAGGGTTTTATCCTGTTCATGATACTGGTGTAAAGCAGGTTTGACAATTTCTTTGTGAAGTTGTCTTGTTGACATGTTGTGAGTACAGTAGGTGGTACTGTTGCCTTTTTATGGAGACAGGTCATGGACTGGTAATGCAGATAAGGTTATGGTATATAGTAAGTGAATGAATATGCTTGATGTGTATAGTGTCGACTCTTTTGTTCAATATTAATCCTTTTTCATTTAAAAGCTGTTGAGAAAGTTGAGGGTTTTTTTTTCCTTCTTAGCTGCATTCTAGCTTTTTTTTTGCTAGTTTTATAATGATTTTGTTGCAATAGGAGTTAACTAAGGTAAATTTAGCATACCTTTTTCTATTTCTAATTTTGTCCTTTACAGTATATATTTTCCCCTTTTATTAACTAAAGGCATGATAAGATGCATGAGTTAATCTGCTTTTTTCTATGCAGTGCTGGAAATGTACAGCAAACTAAAAGAACAGATGAATGTAAAAAGGTGAGTGACCTTATTTCTATGAGAAGAAAAAACCAATGTGTAAATAAGCTGATAGAATAGCAAACACTGATGTAGGCAAGTCTGTAGACAAACCAAGTCCTGTAACTTAGTATGTGTAGTCTTCTTTTCATAATACCTTGTCTGTGTTTTAGGGATGTCACTGCAAGTGAACAAATGTTATATTAAGTATAAAGAACTTCTAGGACCTTAGTGATTTCCATGAAAAATAACATTTACTTAAATAGATATGACATGTAATGAAATTATGATTATAAAATGTGAAGTCAAGTTTACTGGTTTTTATTACTCAAAGCAGTTTAAGAATCAAGTAAAGTAATAACCTTAGGGACTAAAGATCTTTCGGGGTACATTCATGTCTGATTAATTTATCATGATATATTTAAGTCAAACTCATAATTCAGGAAGAAAGGGCATTTCACTCTGGTATCTCTGCTCATCTTTTGTGTAAATGAGACTCATCTTTTGTGTAAATGGGACTATGAGAATGAAGTGCAGAAAGTGTGTCTTGGTTTGGGTTTTTTGTCCTCCGTGACAAATTGACTTGTTAAAAAAAATTAAACCATAACTAAAAATTAATTTGTAAAATAATAGTTTATCACTATATAACTATTTATAACTATAACATGACCAGCTGCTCCTTCCTTTTGTGTTTTCACTTTTCATCTTCTCAGAGAGCCACTCACTGCTGCTGTGGCCCCAGTGTCCCCAGTTCTCTGTCCATGGCCCCGTGCTTTAGCTGTCATCCAATCCCACTGGTGCTGCTGCACCTCGCACACCCACCCCAGGAATACCACTGCTGCTATTTTCTTCCTGATTTCTGTAGTGGCATTACCTCCTTCATCCCTGCCTGCTTTACCTGGTGCCTCAGTCACACTGATTGCTCTGTGCCTTCCTTTTCTGGATTCATGATTGTTGTCGTGCCTTTTTGTGCACTTGGCACCACTGCTAACAAGTCTGGCTGGACCAGACTGTTTCCATTTGGAGCTAGCTATGCATAGTCAGTTGTCTGCAGGGCTGCTATGTAATCTAGATTTACTTTTGGACTGTTTGTCTGGATTTCTGTTTTTGAGTAGCCAGTACCTCCTGCCGTATCGCTGGACATCTGAAAACCCTCAGCAGCAGCCACCATGTATGAGCAAATCAGCTCTAAAGCCTGTGTGCAGACATGTCTTAAATGCTTCAGATAAACTGTACACATCAGATCAATTGACATTGCAGCAAATCTGATGTAGCTTCAACAGTAATATATGTGCTGCATGATACCTGTGCATGTTTGCTGTCTGGGAGATCTTCTGCAGAAATACAAGAGCTTTAAGAACAGCCTAATAGCTATGGCACTATTATAACAATTAAAACTTGTTGTATGTGAACCAGTGTGGTAGATTTCATCAGCTTGACTATATACACTGTTTCCTCTGAACAGGACGCTGGTTTGCCATCTGCTTAGAGTAGCTGGCAGCCTGTTGTTGTAGTGTTCTTGGAGCAGCTCAGCAGAGAGATGTAAACAGTCCAGTGCCCTTGCTACTCCAGTCAGAGAACAGACTGAAGATTGTGCTGTCTGAATCACACTGCTTCCCTTTGCAAGGTCTTCTGTGGAGTCTGCTATGTTTAGTGTGCTGAAAATATTGGAAACACTGGGATCAAGGTCTGCATTCTGCCCTTCCCTTGCTCTATCAGGCAAGGCAAGTAGCATCCTGGTTTTGGAATTGCAAGGGAAATTATAGTTCCTAATGTTATCATGTAAAGATCACTTAGGTAATAAATTTCCAGATGGCTTTTGTCATTTTGACTCCATAGTCACTAGTGGTTTTGTAGATCATTGATGTGCTTTCTCAGAAATTATCAGTACTCTTCAAGTCTAGAACTAAATTTCTATTTTTTGAGGTACTCAGATCTGATAATTTTCTTGTGAAGGGAGTTGCTAGACAGGAAGTCTTAAAAGTCAAAGGAATCCTAAATTGAGGGGTTTGGACATGTCATTGTCATACCATAAAAAGATCTAAGGGAGAGGAGAGATTCCATAGCTTTGATGTACCATACCTTGAAATCACATGGAGTGCAGAAGGCTTAGACCCTGCTGCAGGCTACTGCTCCAGTTTGGATAACTCTTTCATTAGCTATGCTACAGTTACTTAGCCTGTGACTTATAATTCCCTATAATACAGCCTACAGGTGGCTATCCCATGGAGCTTGCATGTAATTCAAATGGGAATTCCTTGTGGCTCAGCAGGCAACAAACCTGAAGAGTGCATGTATCCTGACTTTATCACTACCAAGAGATTGAGCAATAGCAGGGACATCCATAGTGTCAGTGCAAAGTCCTGATAGCTGATGTGTACTACAAGGGATTTCAGAACTCATTTTCCTAAGTTTTGCTGCGAAGCTTTCCTGGAAGAGCCAGAGGAGAGGAGTATTCATGATTGTTGTCATAATAATGCAATGAGGAATGTTTATTTTAGGGAAAGATAATTTTCCTCATAAACCTGCACTGAGGTTGGTTAATTCAGCAAAACTTGTTGGTCTTTTTTATAAAAAGACATCTTGACTTTCTCTGCTTGCAGTCTTTTAGAATGTATTTTTATTATTCCGTAGTCTTACAATCTTGCATCACTAATAAAACTTGCAATTCTAATGTTTAAAGGAAGGGAAAACAAAAGTGTGGGTATTATGTATGTTTGTGGCTTAGTTGTTTTAGGGTAAAGGTTAGAATTTCATTTCCTTTTCTCCATGGCAGACCTCTTTTAAGATAATGCAGGATTTTGGGTCTGGAATGCATACTGGTTGGTGCAGATAGAATGAAGGTTTACAGAGGAGTCCAAAAAGCCATCTCTTGGTAGCAACTTTTTGTCCTTACCAACATGGGTTATGTTTGAACTGATGACCTAGAGGTGAAAGGCTCTGTATGCTATTTATCTGTCTCCTGAGCCATGGATAACACAAGTTGACAAGAACTGTAGTTGTGAGAGGAAGTAACTGCAGGATCTCTAAACAGACACAGTTGGCTGGAAAGAGTTATGGAGAGTTTAAAGCTTTAGCTGAGGAAGAACAAAGCAGAGGTGTGGTTTCTTTACTGCTCTCCAATCCACCTAGTGGGGGCTTGGCAACAAGACTGAACTACCTTGATCTTTAATTTTAAGTCAGAGAGATTGTCACACGTTTCATACAGCTCTGTTACCATGGCCTTAGCATTTGGATTTTGGTATGTGTCTTGGGAGAAAGTTCCCAGCTTACAGTGATTGTGGTCTAAGTGTGGGAATCATTAGAACTGGTGTTTTTACAAGTCTTTTTCTGCAGTAACGATTATGAAAATACCAAACCTGTCGTAGAATGAAAATAATTAAATAAGTCAGTCTGCTAAGGCAATAGTTGAATCTTCTGGGATCTACTGTGAGATGGACTAAGGAATGAGTATAGTCTTCAGAGTGAGGTTTTTGCCCTGAAAGACTTGGATTTGTTTTTTTGAACTTGCTATAGGCTTTCTTCTGAATTGTGGGAAAGACAGAGCTGTTTAGTTATTTAGGTTACTAAGTCTCACTGAGAGACTCATGCAGCCTTTCTCTGCATAAACATTCCAAGCATCCAAATAAACCTTAAGAGATAAAGGATGCAAATATGAAAACTTCATAATTTATAAAATTTGATTCTACCCATGTCTGTATGGAAAGATCTGAAAAGAGATAAAACCATGGTAATTTAATTTTGTTTTTCTGCATTGTTTTGGCACCTTGCCAAAATGAAGCACTGGATTTTACCAACTGCAAATCAATACTTCCCAGAGGTACCATGGATCTGCCAAAAAAAACTCATAAAAATATATATTTGCTATTGAACTGTCAACTGCATTCTTTGCCACCATTCTCAACCCTTATTACTTTGATTTTTGTTTTTAAAAAAATTTCCTACCACATCATTATTGACAAAAAAGATATTCCATAGATCTTGATGGGGTTTTTTCACACAGCAACTCTTTAATCTGGTTTTCAGAAATACCAAGCTTTTGATTCACATTACAGAAGTTTCAGAGTTAATAGTGCCTTCATCTCAGTTCATGGTCCTTTGGGGCAACTGATAAAATTGATATGCTGGAGAAGTTTAAAAATTAGGTTTAGAGTTGTTAAGGCAGCTAAGTTTAAAAGCAAAATAAATACTTGCTCCTGTGGCAAAAGGATTTCAATTGTAATTTAGATATATCATGTGTTAGGATCTCTGTGAATGGAAAAGAACTGTAATATTACTGAAAAATATTACTGAAAAAGTCAAAGGAACTCTGTTAAATGTGTTTGGAAGAAAAGTTTTTCATATTTACTCAATAGAAATGTAGTAAGCAGGTATATACAGTATTTGCCTCTAAGGAAAGCAGAAAGTTGAGAGAATGCTACTATTTTTTTTGCTGAGTTTGTTTCCTTACTTAAAATGAGAATTTTGTCTCTCCTCCTGTTTTTTTCAGCAGGAAATTTCGGGATATAGCTACATGTTTCTTTTCACAATAGACTTGTGTACAAATAAATTATTCTCAGTAAAATTCATTCTTTGAGTTCATCTTGCTCTTGTTCAATGTAACTTCTTGACTGCTGTAGTTTAACTCGATGGGGCTTTTTTATTAAGTTATGGTATGTCTATTAACTGTCTCCAAAGATACTCTGTGGATAAGAATCTTAAAAGTTCTCTCTGTCATTTAAAACATAAATGAATACCTTGTGTACACTAAAGTAAATGGTCATTTTCTTTTACTTTTGAGTTTTTTTATGTGGATGTTTCAAATTCTCTACAGACCTGACTACTCTGTGCCTGGGACATTTTGTAAAGAATAAGATGATACAAAACACTAGTACTGACTTTTGGGGAAGGGTTTTTGTTTGTTGTGGGTTTTTTGTTTATTTTTGTGTGTTTTGGTATTTTTCCCTCCCCTCCCCGTCCTGCTTCGTGCTAGTTTTAGAAGGTTCCGTTTTTATAGTTTGGAGATATTCATAAAATCCATCTTGCAGTTTTCTGTTTTTGATGATGAGATGGATCACTCCTGCAGGTCTTATCATATGACCTCTGTTGGTATCTCAAACTTGTGTCTTCAGTTTCATTGCTTACAGTATAAATTTTGCTTTGGGGAGCAAGATTATCCTCAAAAGAATAAACAGAAGAATGCTACATTTATATGAAAGAAATCACTTTGAAGAAACTTCTTTAACTCATTTGTAGTTAAATGTGCAAACTTTACCTTATATAATTGATAATATATGGTGGGAACTAATAATATTATTTTCAAAATCTTCAGTGTTGAGTTAAATCCATGGAATGTTTTAAAATTAAAATATACAAATATATAATAGGCAAACGTTTTAGCTTAAATTGTGACCTGCATATGACCTTCAAATTAATAAGACTTAAGTACTTTATCAGAACAGATGTTAAAAGGGCAAGGTCCTGAGCTCCATATATGTATAATTAGTAAGAGACTCTAGAATGGGTTTAAAATGGATTATGTTAATTCTGATCTTAGAGACAGCAGTCAAAAACCTTCCAGATGAACTAACAGTGTTCTGATAAGCTGATCCGTATAATTTAAATAAAAACCTTTTATACGATTTTGAGGCTATTATGGTTTTATTCCCCAGAAGTCTCACCATGTGGCACTCTTGGTCATTTGCTATTTAAAAAAAAACAAAACCCACACACATAAACCCCCTAGACCTTTTCTTGTGTGCAACATTCCCGTCACCTTATGTATATTTTATATAAACCAAGTATATAATAAACAAAAGCTCCTAATTTACACTTGAAACCTCTTTATTTGCAGTCTTCTGAAAGCAGTTCTGTTCTGGCATAAAAGAGAAGATTTTTCCCATCCTCCAGCTATGCTGAGTTGCGAGCTTAGAAATGTAATGTCTGAGAAAATTCTAAACAGTGTGTTAATTTCAGAACTGAAAAAGTTATGACTCTAGTATTAGTAATTTGTTATTGCTTGCCTACTAAAGGAAGCCAGCAGCTTGAATTGTATTTCAATTTGAAAGTAAGTATCAACAAAGTAGTGTCCAAAAGCTAAGGAACTGCAAAGACCACTTTTCCAGCTTTTCTTGAACATGTGAAGGGATTTTCTTCATATTCAGCTTTTCCCTTTCAAAATTGCTTGGTCATTTTCCAGTATGGATTATGTGGGACTTTCATGAAGAAAAAGGAATTAAGATTATGTATGGTAAGTGTTGTGGTTTTAAGTAACCAGAGTTTTTTTATTAGCTGGGGGGGCTAGGAGAGAGGCTTCTTTAAGAAGCTGCTAGAGTTTTTCTCTGCTCTAAGCTAGCCAAGGTCAGGCAACAACGCCTCTGTGATAACATATTTAAGAAGGAGTAGAGAAAGAAAGTCTGCGCAGAACATCATGGCCGCTTAAGAGACAGGAGGGTGCGGAGCTTGATTAGCACCAAGGNTTTTTTTCCCTTCTCTGAGAAATTTTAGATCTATGTGTGGGCTCTCGACTTTTAGCCAGAGTCAAACCATGACAGTAAGAAAACCTAAAAATGGGCTAAGGATATTACTTCATATTTGTGGAAAGAAAGGGCTGGAACTAACAGCAAGTTAACTCAGTCTGATCTCAGTTTTTCTACTTTTCCCATGTAAGACCAAGCTAAAAGGCATTGGTTGGCCTTATTCTGTTCTGTTAGGGCAAACTAAATACATTTTTCCAAAAGGCACCTGGGCCGAATGGCTGGTAAGAGTACTGCATAAAGGGAAATTATTGTTTCATATGCAATTGATTGCTGCCTTATTCATGTTTAACCTGGTTCCTGCACCGCTCTTTAAAATGTTGATATCGTAGGTTTGTTGATCACTGTGTTTCTGTTTATTGCCTTCTTAGTTTAGCTGTCTCAGAATTGGCCCACTTCTGTTCTGGTTTTCAATAAAGTAAATATTTTCACAAGCATTCTGTATAGCATTTGAAAGTGAAATAAAAGAGTATTGACTTCAGGAACAGGCATATATGTAGGAGACTGATTCAGCTCTGAATCACCTCCTTGTGGTATTCATCCTTCTACTGATTATAAGAGGAAGCATGGAAAACCAGTTTCCCATGATTAAAATGTCCTTCTTTAAATGTGTCCCTAAATCACCTGAGAGCATCAAAATTTTATTTATATGGTACAGATCTGAAGTTCGTAAGTGAGTCTTGGCCCCACAAGCCCTGTTATCTGTGAGAGATCTGAGAGCAAAGTAGGTAAATAGCTGTACTAATAGATAGGAGTAGAGGTGCCAGTATTTGGTAGCTTTCTGTTGTCAAAATGGAGTCTTTAATTTTTTAATTTATTTTGCAATTAAATCACTTTTTATGCATATTTTTGAGTATTTCTTCAAACTCATTATCCTGTGTGAAGAATTTCACAACATAGGTATAAATGTATTATGCAACATCATAGTGTGTAGACATGAGAGGAAGTATTTTTGGGATGTTTTGTTTTTTCTCCACCTCAGCCCTATCTTCCGTATTTCTGCTAGAAATAGTCTGTAGACTAAGAGGACATGGAAGAGTAGAGAAAATTATGCACTCTGTTGCTTCGGGGTTTTTTTAAAGACCTCTGATCTAAGTGCTTATTCAAAGTAGTTGTTTTCTAGGTGGTATAAGCTTATTTTGTCAGATGAGTTAATAGGTTCATGATTTATGGCAAAATATGACACACTGCTGGAAAAAAGTATTGCTTGAGCTAAGTGTAGACCTGTCTTTTTCTACTAAGGGTGGTGGAAAGAGGGTAGGAGTATGTGTTTGCATGTTCACATGTACCTAGAAAAGGCAGATACAGACAGACATGGTTTTTCAAGATTTTTCTCATTGTTTGGTGCATATACTGCAATGTTGGGTGAGTGGCAATTTGTGTTTCAGAAGAAAAACCCCAACTCGTAAAAAACCCTAATAAATTCAATCTAGAAAGGGAAATAATGGTTATGACTTTGGTGTCCATTGTGCAAGATGCTCCATAGGGCGTCGGGACTCTATTGATCAGAACAGCTAATACAGAACCTACTTAAAATTTTTACTTGACTGAGTCACTCTGGCAACTCAGGTTTTTTCCAAGCTAAAGCATTATATGGATGACCTTTTGATTCTTAATTTTTCAAAGAACAGAGTAATTTCATTAGATGCATATTAATTGCATGTGATATTGTTATCCTATATTTGATAAACAAATTATTTTATTGAATTTTTATAGTAAGCTACATAATTTTATTTTACTCTCTTTATAGATACTATTCTGCTTTAAAAACAATGGAACAGCTAGAAAATCTGTATCTTCCTAGAGTTAGCCAATACCGGTTTTGCCAGATAATGATAGAAAATCTTCCAAAACTGCGTGAAGAAATTAAAGAAATATCCATGTCAGATCTGAAGGATTTCTTAGAAAGTATTCGAAAGCATTCTGACAGAATTGGGGAAACTGCCATGAAGCAGGTAAGCTGACCTAGCAGGATGACTTCAGTCCCATTGTTTGCTGGAAATTTCATTGTCCATAGTGTCAAATTAACCCAAAAGGTTTGTCCAAGGATTATAGTCGTCACATATGTCTGAGCAAAGATAGAGAGCTGGCCAATATCTTGTGTAGTTTCTGTCTGTGTCCTAGACAAGTAAACAAGGAAGGTGAAATGTTGTGTATCTCAAATTTCAAAACATTTTGAAATACTTTGAGTAGTCAACTCCTGGATGGTCTGTAACTCAACAGCTACTGCACCAAAACAAAGAGCAGCCTATCTGGTCAGCTGGCAAGGATGAATTAGACTAAAAGAACTGTTGACATACCTTCCTAGTTCTCTTTAAAGTACTACTGATACAAAAGACTGAGGTAAGAGCCAGGAGGAGACTGAGACAGCTGGAACCCTTGCCTGTTCTATCACACAATAATCTACTTCAAAGTACTGGGCAAGGTTTAAAGCAGCTTTAAAGAAGTTACTGCTTTTAAAATTTATTCAGAGAGCAAATAAAGTTTTCATTTGACTTCTTCTTGTACAGAATTCAGGTTGGGTTGCTGTTTTGTCATCTAGGGTTCCTGTAAAATGCAGCATTGGTTATTATAAATGAAACTTAATTGCAAGATTGCATTACCTTGTTGCATTGTTCAACAAGATTTTGCAACACAATTGCAAGATTGTGTTACCTTGTTGCATTTGTTTCAATAGTAAGGACATTATCGTACCTTTAGCTTTTTCAGCTGACTGCTCACTTAACTAAGATTGCAAACAAATAGTTGGAAATTCTGTGATAACTGTTCTTCATGTTAACTTCATGTTCTTCACAAGAACTGTACTTAATTTAAATGTTGATTCTCTGTTTGCAATTTATGATCAGGAAAATTACAGATTTTTTTTTACTTTTTCTGCCTTTAAAGTTGTATTCTGTGGATCAAGGAAAAATCATGCCGAATTCACTATTGAACTCATTTATCATCTCAAATTGATTAAAAGCAAAGTTATTGGTGTAGGCTGAGGGTGTAGTTATACTGATGTGTATTCAATAGCACCACCTGTTTTTCATGTCATAGCATATACTCATCAGTGATGAAATTTGAATTACATTCCTCTATTCTATTCTTAAAACAGGCACAGCAGCAGAAAACCTTCAGTACCACTCTTCAGAAGCAGAACAGTGTAAACTATGGTCGGAACATGCATTTAGGTAGAAGCAGAATTTTGGAATCCAAGAATGAAATTACATTGAAGAGAACATTCGAAGATGATGATGAACACGAAGAAGAGGTAACTTTGTAGTAAATCAGTGCATCTTATTTAAGGTGAATTTTTTAGGTTTACTGAACAAAACTTGCAGTATCCTGTCTGTAGATGGTCTGTGTTAGTTAGAGAGAACCTCAGAAAACTTTCAAAGGACACCAGTCCAGATCAGCATTTCAGGGTGAAAAGTTAGTGCCAAAATATTAGTTGTATTAACACATCGTGTTTGAGGACATTCAGTTGGATGGAACTTACAGTTGTTCTGGAATTCGGTTCTGATTTATGTTATACATTACCTGACCACTGGAAATGGTACATGGCCCACTGGAATATTCTGCTATTGCTAAAGCCAGCATTTTGGTGTTGAGGGCCCCATCTTGGGTTAGAACTCTTTCATCTATCAAATACTCAGTATTCCTAAATTGAATAATAGCACAATGAGTATTTAGACCCTTAAAACTGACACTTTGACAACACAGTGAAAGGAGACTGGTATTGTAACACAAGGAGAATATTTGTACAATAGAAAGTGCAAAGCAATACAAAGGGATTGGAGCACATGATTTATTGTTTTGTGATAGAAGCCATCCATTCTTGAGTCCTTATATTATGGACAAGTTCTGTTGGTAATACGTGACATTTTGCAGTTTACATGCTTTTTATGTTTTATATGCTTTTCTTTTTACTTTCCTTCTTCAGGTTTTAACTGCACAAGATCTTGTAGACTTTTCTCCAGTCTATAGATGTTTGCACATCTATTCAGTTTTGGTATGTATTAAGCTGACTTAAAGAAAATATTTATGTTTTTGAAGTGGAATATTGATGTTCACATTTTTGATACTCTTAGTACTTCCCAAACAGGCAAGCGTGTTGCTTCTAGTATTAGGAGTTCTGGATGAACCAGCTGAGGTGGGTAGAGTGAGGATACTCAGGGCATGACTC
>WEIV01028318.1:14617-33646 GCA_013390005.1 Calyptomena viridis | reverse complement strand
CAGAGTCAAACCATAACACAGGAGCACAAAATTATTTCAGATATAAAGCTATGCATTTCAATAGTGTCCTGACTTCCATGCCTCAAATAATCCTTTTTAATGTATTTTCAGATAAAACTATTAAGACTCAGTTACTTTTAAGGAAACAAAGGCAGAGTGAAAAGACACAAAAAAAAAAAAAAATCAGAGAAGACACAATGAATATCCTGCTGTAGAGATTAGGTCAGCAGATGAAAAAGCTACAAAACTCTACTTTTTCTCACTGTGGAAATAGACTGTCTGGAGACAATGGGGAATGACTGTAGAAAAAGTTCTTAAAGCTTTTCCTACCCTGAGAAATTCAGCTTATACAGTCCTTTAAATAAGCACCAATGGACAACAGCAAGAGTTACAAGAAGCATTGGTTTGGCTTGTAAAACTGTAACATTTCCTGTCTCATGTTACACTACTGAGTAACATCCTCATTCGATTTTTATGAGGGATTTTCAAAGCTTAAAGCTCAGATCTGAAATTTGAAAGCTGCATTTTCACCTCTACTTCCTAGCCAGAAACTCACTATGATTAATATCAGCAAAATATAATATATGAGACACTGGAAGTGCTCATGTAATTTGCTTTCCATCACTGAAATTTTGCAGATATAAATGATGCTTAATAATCACATTGATTCTTAATTCCATTGTTTTGAAAAATACAAGGAATGATTCTTTGCCATCATGAAAAATGTTATAGAATCGGAGAGGAAAATAATTCTTGTGACAAAATTTTTTAACAGCAGGAAAAAAAATTTCAAAAAGACAATTTCTGCAACTTATTCAAATTTTAACAGTGGCTTTCACAGAAACTAATTAGTTTTAATCTCCATTCAATTTTATGGAATGCCTGCACAAGAGCTCTTAACTCAAAGCTAAGGCTATAGTAAGGACAGGGTAAAGATGATGAGAATTTTGCTAGTATCATCCTCACAGAGACAGCAGAATTGCAATTTGTATGTGTTTTTGATAAAAACTATTATGGACATCATGTTTAAACTGTCTAAAAATTACTCTTTGAGTTTACATTAGCTATGGCTGCATGACAGCAAATTTCCTTACAGAGTCACCGAAGTACAGACAGCAGAATTAAATCCAAACAGGCAGAAGTACAAAGAAAAGTAGCAGTTGTGTTATTGGAGTCCAATAAGGAAAGCAAAAGTAAAATATTACAAACTAGTCTTGATTAATCACTAGGACTAAAATACTGCATCAAACGCTAATACTTTTTATCACAGATATTTGAAGAACTTAATTTAGAACTCTCTCTACTTTTCTTTTAAATACCTGGTTGAATGAAAATTACCTTTCTGAAGACTTGCTGAAGTTGTATTGATTATTTATATTTCAAAGCCCACTCAAAATCTGGGGTTTTCTAGTTAGCTTTGACCCACAGACACTAAGTGTGCTGAGAAAGGATCACTTCACTGTGAATTCGTCATCTTCCATGCCACTCCTCCACTGCACAAATGCACACCCCCAAACCTCCAAATTGAGATGGAAGCACCTTCTGACACACCTGTTTAAATGTATTTCAGAAACTCTAGGGCCACTTCTGCCATAAAGCAGCTCCTTTGCAGATCACAAAAGAGGTTTCAAAGCACACTATGCGCACACAGAAAAGCACAGGACAACTCCTGGCACCAGTAGAGTCACTCTTGTTACCTCAGTTATGTGTGTGCAACCATCACGGATTTCTTCTAATTGCAACTGCTTCTGTCACATATTTTCTACAATTTTGTGCTGTATCCCACCCACACAAGCTGAAAAGTAAAAATTGCCTTCCCATCAAATTTTACAGGGCTGTCTTAGCAGGTCATCCTCAGGAAAAAAACTTTTTTTTACCAGTGCTCCCATATCTGTCCTTTCCAATTAAACACCTGGCAAACGGTGTTTTAAAATTGTTTACATGATACATTTAATGACTGCAGATTATTAAAATTGATAGAGGTATTCTTAAAACTGATACAGATACCTTATGCTGATAGCTTCAGTGTTTGGTACCAACTGGTAATTCACTAAATAATAGAAGAATGTAGCCATATCTTACGGGCCACATTTCTCCTGAGCATGAGCAGAAGTGTTGCCCTGACTGGCTGTGACCTTATTCCCCTTGGTCGGACAGGAGAACCTGGCCTCAGGTCATTGAACAACTAATATAAACAATATAGTTTGATATATATTTTTGTAACTGTGCAAGAAGAAGGGCAGGCATGTTCTGACTCTCTTAGAGACCAAACATGTTGAGAGCAGACCCTCTGCCTGGCCAGATCTCTCTGGCCAGGGAGAGTCTTGTGTCCAGAGCTTTCCAGGCAGTCTGCCTGGGAAGCTGTGGATGCAGAGTCTGCCGGTAGGTATTAGAGTTCTTGCTGCTGCTTAGATGCTTAAGTTCTCTCTGCATAGAAATTAGCATTCTTATAGATAAATAAAGCCTCTGAACATTTCTTGGAGTCTACCCTCTTGTCATTATGCCTCTGGGACCATGCAAGATACCCACAGAAGAACATTACAAATGAGCCAAAAGACTTCCAGATATTCATACACATTACCACATGGTAATATCAGGGACAGATTTGTTCATAACCTCTATTTAATGAAAATACTGAATTTAAAGCCCGATAAACTGTAGACTCATTGCTTCCTTCAAGTATGCCTTGTTTTCTTTGTCAGTTCATACTGGTTACGAACTTTTTGGCTCCAATCTGTTTTATAAACAGCCCCTTCATCCTTTCTGTATAATCTGAGATATCATGATGTCAGGTACTGAGTTTCACAAGCAGGAATAAGTCTGATATTGCTAATCTGTGTTATAAGCAACTAAAACTGAGCAACAGCTACGAGAGAAAGCTGGTTGTTAGGGAAAAAGCATGCTGGTAATCAGTGTTTCTCAGAACAAAACATAACAAATGCACTGATGTTAGATGGGAATTTGTTACAATATTCATATATCAAATAACATTTACACAGCTGAGTCTTGTTTTTAGACAATCGGCTTATAAGAATCTGGCTGGCAGCAGCAAAAAACTAATAGGAGAGTGAAATAACCTGAGGAAAGGGCAGCAACAGAACAGGCAGGCCACAGAAAAATGCTCCAATCCAGCCTATGACTTTGTCCAGTTCTGCTGTCCCAGGTGCAGACAAACAGCAACTTGTGTGTCTGTGCAGGAAAACCCCCTCCAAATACTGTGATGGCTACTGTAATAACTGTCAAACTCTATCTACATATTCCAGTGTTGTGTCCATAAGCACACATTGCTGGGCATGCCGTGGATCTTGTTTTATAGATCTGGGATGTGAAGATCATGCTTTGGTCAGAGTTAAAACAGTCCCTTCTCCTGTCTGTGGCCATGTCTGCCTTTTGCTTCATCCCTTTTGTCTTGAGGTGACTTTATGATGTATCCCATATCGCCTACTCTATGCCAGAAAAAGAAATCTTGTGCCTTTAAACTGAGCCCGGGAAGAGAAAGGAAAAAAAACAGCCAAAAGAACTTTTTCAAAGCAGTCCTATGTTTCAAGGTCACTCTCCTCTCTGTTGTTCTTTGGGAGAAAGGGAGGGGAAGCACGCTCGGCTGGCTTTTCCAGGCAGCTCTCATCTCAGCTTTTCTTCGGAGAGAAATGAACTCCTGTGTTTTCCTGAGATCTTGGTTTCCTTTCCTTCTCTTCTAGACTTGTCAGGACACCGGAACATTGAGACCTCATTGGAGACCTTTTCCACTGGCCTGGCCTGGGGGGGGGACCCACATCGACCCAGCTGGAGAGGGGGAGAGGGAGACCATACCAACAGAGGGACTCGGAATCTTCCAGGTTTTCTCTCCACAGTGAGAGACTTCATTACTTATTATTTAGCATTCGTATTATTTTCCTGTGTGTTTGTTAAATCAATAGTTTTGTACCTTCTTCATTTTCCTTTGAGGAAAATATTCTTTTTTTTTCCCGAGCCCTGGTGGGGGAGAGGGAGCTGCGGCCTGCTTTATATCAGAGGATAATTCCTTTTTTCCCTCCCTCTGAGTTTTGTCTCAAAACCAGGACACCTTTACTGTGCATTTCATGAGACCAGTTTTGACTACACACATCAGAATCACAGAATCCTTGAGGCTGGAAAAGATCTCCAAGATTACCAAGTCCAACCTTTGACCAAAATACCAAAATGCTCACTAAACCACATTGCCCAATAGGGTGGGCTAGTAGAGTTTCATGCTCTCCAAGTGGTAAATTCCCTAAACTTTGCAGCTCTAGGCTGTTTTCCACAGACACATCCATACATGCTTGTTATGGTTTGACTCTGGCTAAATGCCGAGAGCCCACACATAGATCCAAAATTTCCCAGAGGAGGGAAAAAAAATTCGACTTTTGTGATAAGGATTACAGGCATCTGTTTATTTCACAAGCAAAACAGGCTCTAACTTAGAATATTAAGTATTAACTACTACTAAATATTAAGTATTCCCTACTACTACTACTACTACTACTAAAATCAGAGCTTAAGAGTTTAAGAGTTAGAAGTTTGATAGATTTTAGACACTTTTCTCCCCCCACCCCTCCCTTTTAAGATCCTTCACCTTCCCTCAGCAGCTCGGGAAGGCAGGAGCAAGGGGGAGGGGGTTTACAGTCAGATGTGGTCTTTGCTGCTGCTCAGAAGAGAGAGAGAGAGTCCCACCCCAGCTCTCCTCGTGGGGTCTTCTCCATGGAAACAGTCTATTGCAAACTGCTTCTTAGTGGATTTGTTACTAACAACAGTTTTTTCAGGTATTGTTGTCACATAAGTCACTTTACCACAGGTGCAGTTATTCAGGTGCTGCTTGGCTGCTTCAGCGTGGGTTCTTCCAGGCCACCAGTCCTCCCAAGAAATGCTGCTCTGCTACTCAGCGTGGGTCTCTTCTTCCCACGACCCACAGGACTCTATCAGGCCCCTCTGCTCCAGACACAGACACCAAACATCCCACAGGATCACAGCCTCTCTCCTCCAGCACTTTTCTGCTCCGGCGTGGAAATCTTCCAATCTTTCCACGGGTGTGCATGCGAATCTTTGCTCCTATGATCCCCCACAGGTTTGCTGGGGCCCTATTCCAGTGTTTAAGGCATTTTCTCTTTCTCCTCTCTCCAACCTTGGTGTTAACCAAACTTCTCCCTCTCCTCTCTCTTAAGTTAAGGCCATGATGTTTTGCTTAGCCTTTTTTTCCTCTTCTCCTTCTTAAATATGTTATCACAGAGGCGTTACAGTCAGCCTTGGCTAGCTTAGAGCAGAGAGAATTCCAGCAGCTTCTTAAAGAAGCCTCTCTCCTTGTCCCCCCAGCTAATAAAAAACTCTGGCTACTTAAAACTACAACAATGCTTATCACATCAGTGCTGCTGGAGCCTGGAAAAGCTCCAGTCTGAGGGTTAGCAGAGCAGGGATGATGCCAAAGGAGGGCATGTTTACACAAGTTTTTGCAGGCAAAGAGGAGCCTCCACCTACCAAATGCTTCCAGCCAGGACAGAACTATATTACTGGTTTCTGGCATATGAGTTAATATGAAGGAATGGTTTTAATGCAGCCTGGAGTAGAGGCAGAACAATTTTTCCCTTACCTGCTAAAGACTCCTTAAATGTACACAAAGGACTCATTAGATGGGGCTGGATTGCATGCTAAAACAGCTCTACAGCTCCTGAAATAGAGCAGGCCTCTCTCTACAGCTCTGAGTGTGGAGAAAGTGAGCAGACACCTGTTTGTATCAGAGGAGGTACCTGTACCTCCTGATCTTACTAGCACACGGTGCTTGCAGATGACCTTATGAAAGATGTGGTTTTCACATGATACTTCCATTCCTATTTAAATAAAACTTAACTGGCCTGACAGGTGATTCAGGAGCTCACTGCAGCTGCTTCCAGCATAACCCCAGCTCAAACTTAGGCTTGTTCAACTTTGTTCAGTAGCTGCTGTTCATAGAGCTGAGCAACCTCTCCACAAGAGCTGTGAGGTCCTACTTTCTGGAGCTAATTGGAAATGACAAAGCTCATCAGGTTTCAGTAGTCATGTTGTTAGTTGCCTTGTCCATGAATTCCAATGAATGATGTTATTGGCCACTACTTACCACTAGGCAATATAAATTTTTGAACAGGCTTTCTACCCCTCAGCATGTACCAACTCAAATCCAAATAATGTCCCTGCTGATAGGGAAAAAAATAAGAATAGGAAGGTGCAGGTGTCATTTAAAGTGCCATGGTCCAAGAGTCAGAAACCTCTAAAATGATATTCAGCAAATCACATGGGCTACAGTTGCCCCATTGAATTCAAATTACATCAGTGCTAGGACTACATTCCCTTTAATCCTGGCACTGGTTCTTGTTCTGTCCTTTTTATTGGTGACTTGCAGTGATCCAGCTTTGCGTATTGAATTATCTCCAAATTAGTCCTACTGGAAGTGTCCTGGAGCAGAAGGCTTCAAAGCTGTTTGAAGGCTTCCTTGGCTCACAGGGACATGAGACAAATTCAGAGTGTTGAGCTTAAGTTTGGCATAGCTGGCCCTCTGCTCAGATTCCCACAAAGCTTTCGGACTGGCTCCATCATAGCAAGACCAGGAAGTTTGTGGGAAACAGATTAAGAACCAGCTCTAGTCTGCCCTCATGGGATAATTCTCTTCCACCAGTTTCTCCATCAGCTGTGTATGTTTCCCTACACCAAGGAAAGACATTCCCCATGTGGGCAGCTGAGGAATCCCATTTCCCACCCCCAGAAGCCCAGTTCTGTTGAGATGCAAAAAAGACACTAAGCGGTACAGGATGCTTAGCCAAACTGTTTCATTCCTGTTTCATGTACAAATTTCAGGTACAAATTTCTTGGGCTTTGAAAAATTCTCTGTAGGATTAAATAGTCCCAGGCACAACTTGTTTATGCTTTGCTTAAAACACAGTGCTAAGAAGGGGACATAATTCAAAACAAATTTTAAATAAGAAAAAATAAAGGAAAAAAACCCGTGGAATTTTATCTCCTTTACAGATTTCTCTGACATAATAAAAGGAATATCATTATGATTACTATAGGAGTGCATGCTGATGTCCAAGCATGGGGACAAACACAGAAGGGTGATTGAAATCCTTGTCCCGAACAGTTTAGAGTGCTCAGGCTGACACTGAGCAGAGAAGAGGAAAACACAAAAGCAGAAGAATGTTGTTGGCAAATATACTGGTTCTACCACCAACATTTTAGAAGGGAAAGACTATCAAGGAAACAAAAAAACCTGGTAAATAAGATAAATATTGGCAAAATTGGGGAAAAAAAAGACTGGAAAGTGCAAGATCTCAAGGCAGAAATAAAGATAAAGATAAAGAAGTGTGGAAGAATACTAAAGTGCCAAGATGTGGACATACTGCACATTAGAAACAGACATGTATAAGACAAGTTTAACATGTGGCTTTATTACAATTAAGTGTTGTGGAAACAAACAGTGTTTTGAATAAATGAGTATCATATAAAAAATGTAGGGTTTTCAACATGAAGTTCACCCGCACCATACCACATCATTATATTTGGGAAAATTTACTAAGACATTTTATCTCATATCTTAATACAAATCATTTGGATTTAGTTTCTGGAAGCTATCATTCTGTGAGTGCCTTCGAGATCCCAGTGTTTCATGGGAGAGGCAGCCCTGCTCAGGACCTCTAAAGAGAGGGAATACTGAGAGCACCCAAGAGACCAAGGAGTCTGTTGGTCTGAGATGGGTTCAAGCAGGGAACAGTGCTGATCTAAAACATGAAGTCTGGAAACTAAACACTTCACTTTAGAAATGCTGAACCAGAATGTTCTGATACTTCCGCAGGGAAACTTTCTAGTTTTCCAAGAAATAGTTTTTAACATACTAAAAGAATGCTAAACATTTTAATAGAGTAAAGAATTTTTAACATACAAGAATTACTTTGAGAGTCTACCCAGAAAAGCTGTGGCCAAGTTGTGTTTGACTCCAGGAATAAACAGCTCCTCCTCCTCTCCCTTTCTCCTCTTCCCTCAAGACCACAACAACTTTGACTTCCATCAGGACAGAGAGAATTTTATATTAAAAATTTGCCCTTGGCCACGCTGGGCCATTCAGCTGCTTTAAGTCAAAGGGACTGCTGGCAGGCTTAAAATAGGCATGTGTTTAAGAGCTTTGCTGACTTTGTTGCTGCACTGGAAAAAAGGAACCTGGAGATGCATCAATCTCTAATTGAAATCATCAGTATCTCCAAACCAAAATTAGAATATGAATTAATTCTTGTCTACACTGCCTTGCATGGAATTTAACTGAGAGGAAAGTGAGAGATACTAGTTCTTTTCCCCTTCTTGTTGCTTTGTATTCATGTGAAAACACGTTCAGCAATCACAAGAAAGAAAAAGTTAAGACTGTGCTGTAAGAAGTGGTATATCATAGTAAGGGCACTGAAAAATAACTACGGCACAGCACTGAGTGGACAGACACAGCAAGGATGACATATGAGTAAGGCGAGAATTCTTTGCTATGTGTTCTACTTCTTATTATCACTTTGGTGATTTTCAGTACTTTGATTTTGTAACAAGTCTTCCTGCACTGTGTCACTAATCATTTTCCTCCCTTTAAGGCCCTGGGTCTAAGAAGCAGCAGTGTTTCTTCCAGCCAGCTTCCACAAAGGAAAGGAAGACACCCTCCTCAGCAGTGGAAATTTGCTATGCCTACTTTTGTAGTGCTCTCAAATACTTATTTATTAGGTATATAATCTATGTTCTGTTTTAAAGGAAGGGTGCCCACAATGGTTATTCTGGGCCTGCTCTAGCTAGCTGGAATCATCTTTAGGGTAATATGCTACTTGATTAGTGATGGTGTGAGGATGGATCCATTCAGATGATCATCAAAAACAGCCCCTCCAAAATTTGTACCAAGAGACCCTGGAGATCTGCAAAGAACACACGATGCAAAGACCAGCTGTGTTTTCAAATGTAGATGAAGTTTCTGATACTACACATATCTCTGAAAGAGTTTGTATCTACTGCTGATAGGAAATTCTAGATGGATTCAGGAGGCTGTTGGAACAGAGAGAGTAGACATAGGTATATTGTCCTCTCAGATAAGCTGCATATTTCATGCTAGGTTTCCTCTCTTCCCCACTGTGCTTGTTTTCTCTTTCTCTCCTGCTTTCCCCTCTGATGTTCTCCAATGGAACCATGCAAGTTGTGAACATAAATATAAAACTGGTGCTAGGGGAGTCACCTGAAGCATCAGAAACAGGGTAGGCACATGAATAAAAAGGTAACTCAGCACGTGTGAAGACCATGGTTAAAAGCACAGGCAGTGCGACAGAACCTGACTGTTGCTTGGCAAGGAAATTGAGGAAAGCAGAAGAAACCAGCAGAAACCAAGACATCATTTTTGCACTATAGCTCCGAGCAAACAACAACTTTGCAACTGCAAATCCAAAGTCACTTGGAGGAGTCCCTGCCAGTGTTTCACCCTCATGCAAAGATAAGGTGACTCTGCCAGTACAAATGCCACAGGAATTACGATTATTCTGATGCATTTTAATGAGCATTATATGCAAACCCACATTTTTATAGATAAACTAGCTTTCAGGCTAATTGCAGACATTCTAAGTAGTAGATATTGCTCACCCTTTTAGAGCTCAAGCCTGCAAACCACTAGGCAGTTTGAAATATGCTTGAAATCCTGCAAGGGATGGAGCCTGTCCATAGCAGCGAGTGAAGAACTCATAGAAGTTGTGGGCTTGATACAGAATTTACTGGTGAAATTTTGCGGCCTACGATAAGCAGGAGATCAGAATAGACAATAGACAAAGTTGCTTCTGAATGGTAAATCTGGCAGCCAGCTGATCTGTGTGTTCCCAGAGGAGCCTGGTACCTGAGCGAGCCTGTAACCACTACACACAAGTACCCCATCATCTGGAAGTTTCAAAACACACCCCAAGATACTGTCACAAAAACAACTAATGCAGAAAGACAAATTGCAATTTCACTGCTTCATCAGCCTAACGGCAGCAGACTAAGCCATTAGCAATTAATTAAAGATCAATGTCATGTAAGACCCAAAGAACGCACATCCCAGGCTACTTACAATGACCAAATATGTTTAGATAAAGCAAGCCACAATCCCACAACTTTTTGCCTGGCACCACTCTCCACCTTAACTCACACCCTTTGCAACCCAAGGGGACCACAGGTGGTTTACTGATGGGAGTGCTCCACTCAGCATCAGCAGGTTTCCAACACGCTGCAGCAAGAGCCCGGTCCAAAGCCCACAGACATGAGTCATCGTCAGTGAGGGTTTTCCGGTTTATTCCAATGTGCTGTAAATATCCTTGCCAAAACAAGTCATCTCTAATAGATAAATACCCTCCTCTGTCACTGGTTTAATGATTTGGAAACGGCTATATTACTCTGTGCAGTCTGGATTGAGACACTACTTGGTATATGTCCTACAGCACCATCAGCACTCCATGTCCAGTGTGAGTACAACACAGGGTTAAACTCAAGTTTAAAGAATTTTTTACATTTAAAGTTAAACTCCTCTGACATGTGTGAGTACAATAACTGACTACTTTCATAATCTCTTATATTTGCAAAGAGCAATATGATACCTGGCAATTAGAAGAAAAAAAAAATGGCAAAAGGATATGCAACTCCAAGGCTGAATCCCAGAAATGGCTAGGGTTTGTCACAACCACGGTAACAGAAAAAAACTGTGTTTCTTTTCTCTCTTTTCCCCTTCCCAAAGTCCTGAAGGTAATTCTGTCTGAAAGAGCCTTCAGCTAGATCACTTCAGGCTGTACATTATTACTCTTTACATGTCTTTTATTTTTTTTAATGGAAGAGTTGACCTCATTAATACTACTGGAAAATGATGATGATAATAATAATAGGAAGAAGAATAAGAATAAGAGAGAAGCAGCAATTTATTCCAGTAAAAAAATGCGCAAGCCCCCCGGAGCCAGGCATTTTCATTTGCATGTGTTCCATTGCACTTACTTCCTCCACCCGGACCCTCTGCCGTCCTTCCAAAACACGAATGAAAGAGCCGAAATAAACACGAAAGAGCTATGGGCCGAAGCCGCCAGACTCCGAGAGAGCCACGTACTGTGTCTTCCGTGCGGCTGCTGCCACAGGACCCCGCGCCATCAACCCCTCCTCCTCCTTCTCTCCCTCCTCCTCCTTCTCCTCTGGCTGTACCCGCGGAGCAGCAGCGACACAAAGGAGCCCCCGGGCAGTGACAGCACTCTCTAAATCTTGGTGATAACGAGAACAGCCTAGATTAAAAACCGGCCAACCACCCCCCTCAAAAAAACCCCCAAAACACCAACCACCAACAAAATAAACAAAAAACAAACATAAAAGAATTCGTAATATTCTCATCACAAAGACCTGAAAACCTCAAAATAGCTGTTTCTCGAGAGTTCAAGAGAAAAAGCTTTCCTGGATCCCACTGGACCTCTGCGTCCATGGAGCTTGTGTTAGTGCCAATGAAAACCTCCAAGTCACTGAGACTCCGTTGAAGCTGTATCTAAAATGACAGTCCCCAGTTCCACAGATAGCAGTGAATAACCCACAGCAAACCTGAAGGCAAATGTTTTCCTTTGCTTAGCTATAGCTCTCCAATTCACTGCCTTTCTCACTCAGCCTTGCTTGCTTTGTTCAGAAATAAGGAAGCGTTGCAGGGCTAAGAGAGTATTCCATAAAACTGCTGTGTTCCCTTGGTACAACTGCACATTAAAGCACCAAGACACGCTGAAATTTTACTAGAAGCCAAATCACCAGGGAGGGAGGGTTGCCTGTGGTCTGCTTTCCCATCAGTGAAGCAAGAATATGTCATCTATATGCGCACCTTCTTTGCACCTGCCTGTGTGTTCACTCCCAATGACACAAGTGCTCTTCCAGGTGGAAATGGAAACAGCACACAAGGTGCCACCTCTGCATTAAAATATAAGGCGAAGGCCTAAGACTGGTTGTTGGAGGCACTCAATACACCTTGGCAGGAGGCAGGTGAGGCAAATCAAGCAGAAACGTAGATGTTCAATTAAGATTTGTGTATGATTGGGAGGGATTTAGTTTATATTCTGTGCATAGAGTTGCAACCAAACATACACATCCCAGAAGGCAGCACTGAGCTAAAATGAGGAAGGTCTGGAGCGCCCTCAGTCCCTGCAGTTCATTCCAGGGGCAATACCTGAGAGTATTTGTCTCCTGGAGAAACTTGTTTTACCCTTTGGATATCCTGGTCATGTGTTAGTTATCACTGGAAGATACAGGTCAAGAACTAGAATTTCATCTGAAATGCTGCAGAGGTAAGAATAGAGGACAGAGGGTGGTTACCATGATTTTTTTTTTTTTTTTTTTGCTAAGGCAGCACAAGTCAGTATTCAGTTGGAGTTCCCTAATTGGAAACTTTTCTGCTCAGGTGTTAGCTCACAACTCTAGTCCTGCCTTGCAAGAACTCAGGTTTGGGTACACAAGGTAAGACAGCATCACAAGAATGGGATGGAGCTTCTTGCTACCGGACACAATAGAAAAAAAAAGGACGTTATTGGTAGAGTACAAAGCAAAGTTGTCTGGAAAGTGATGCTGTCACTGAGAATTAAAAAACGAGATATGATCTTGTAACCACTTGCACACAGGGCTTTGTTTACTTCCATGTGTCATTAATCCAGATGGCCATGTAATTGAAGCTAAATCTGAGAGTATGTATTAAGGGCCAGTTTGGGCAGGAAGACCTAGGAGTGCTATGCTTAGAGAAATGAGACAATCTCTTCCGTGTACTGTGCATAACTTAAAGACACAAATAAAGAGTCAGAGAAGTAGAACATAAAAGCAAGTAAGCCTGGTAGGCATTTGTTGTTTACAATTACTGGAAGAAGACAGGACGTGGTGTGTGTTTTTTAATCGGGCAGAAGTAGGAAAGAAATTAATTTTGTTTTCAGGCTCTTTAAATTACAGGACTTTTGCACTCCTGCCACTATTCACTGTGTCAAAAGAGTAAATTGCCAGTTTTCACGAAGCTACGTATTGCTCCATAAATACATATTCAGCAGGGCCATATGCATTCTCATTTTAATATATGAATTATGATTTAACACATTAGAGAGATTCATTTTCTGGAAGACTGCTGCATTTATTATATTCAAAAAGAAGAAAAAAACTCTCAAATTAATACATAATGCATCCTTTCTTGGTTTTGGAAAATGAAGATGGCAGACCACTAAGTCACACAGTGTCAAAAGAAATGGTAAGCAGTTAACTGTTTGAGATTAAGTTGTGGATCCACTGAGGTTAATAAATTATTTTGCCTTCAGGTTCACAAACTCATATTACTACTTTTAGGACTCAAAATGGCAGGGAAATGGAAGATGACTCTGTGTGATCTTCTGCTTAGAAGATGTGAACTTTTAGTGTTCACATGTGAAGATGGTAACTGAATGCCTTATTCCACTGAACATGGCTGATGGCTCAGGAATGGAGGGTGGCTCCCTGGAGTTTTTACTTCAATATTTTGTATTCCTCAGAGAAAGTAACAGAGAAGGGAATAACATCTCCAGCAACCTGAACACAACTTAATTTGGCCACCAATGCTCCATATTGACATGTTCCCACCTCCTATCTCCGATCCAAACTGATGTGAAGAGGGCTTAAAACTTAAAACCACTTAAACCAGTATGTAGCCATCCCCTGCCTGGGCTTGCCGGGGTAAGTGTATCCCCTGCACTCCCCAGGGGAGGGCTGAGGGAAACGGAGGACGAAGAAATTGCTGACGGCTCTTCCCGGTTACATATAATACAAGTTTATTCTCTCCAGAGGCAACAGGCCACCTGGAGGGTCCAAGCTTATGTGGGATAACCAGGGAAAGAGCCCTTCCCATTTCCGGCCCCTGGTTCTTATAGGGGCTCCAGCCAATGGGAAGGGAGAACAAGGGAAGGGACAAACCATCTGGGGTGAGGGGTAGGGCACATATAACAGAACATACCATAGAACAGAACAATAATATACAGTGAGAAATATATGCTAATTGCACACCACCACACCAGTAGAACAGTAAAGTCTTCTCAGACGCTGCTGGAAGGTACTGGCAGTACATCCCATGTTTTGGCTTTGGAAGGACAGTGTGGTGTTGTCAGCGGAGTGTCTGGCAGTGATCTTTCCATACGACTCTCATCCTAGAGTCCAGGCCTGCTCCTTACACATGGGTTTACAGTGACCTGATATCTGCCACTTGTGTTGACAAGGAAAATAAGACAGGAGTGCACACTGCAGGGTTTTGTTTGATTGCACATCAGAAGAAGAGTTGAAAGAAGCAGCCACACCTTTTCTGTATATTATATGCAATTAGGACCCACAGCCAGAACTGGTGGAAAACCTCCAACTCACTCATAAAGGCTATGCCATAGACAAAAGCTATTATGGAAATCCTCATATTATTCACTTTAGAAAACAAAGAGGAAGACTATCTGGCACTGACTACAGAAGAAAATTTCCACAGTCTGAGAGAATAAGGAACAAGGGATCCATCATGTCCCTAAATAAGCAAGAAGTTTGCTTTTAGCTTCTATTTTTTTTCTTCCCAAAATAGACCTTATTAAAAATAAAACAAAGGCAAAATGCTAACAGCTATCCCAGTCTCTGTATTACTGGGCAATGGGGCAAGTCCACATGACCTCTGTTCTCTATATCTTATGTATAGATATAATGCTGCTGTATTTTAGAAGAGCACATGAGCTATGATTAATAAGTGCTCTGTGCAGTTTTCTTACTACAAAAACTTGGTAAGGAAGAACCTGGGCCCTAACTACCTAATATTACAGAAGAAAATCAAGTGGCACTTGCTGATACAGATGTAATTCAGACCTGTTTTTTAGGAGTAACTCGTGGTACATTTAGAAGTTTGACTGTTGGCATTATGAACTGCAGAAAGTATAGGATTTTTTGTCTCTACAGCCCTCTTCTTCTGCTAATGGTGATGAAAAGCACCATGGATGGATGATTTGGCTGAACTTACCTAAAGTTCTCTGCTATAAAAAAGGCACAGGTTTCTCTCCTGGGAAATCTTGGGTAGTTTCAAACCCCTATCTGAGTGGACTCAAGCTGATAAACTGGAAGAAAGTTTTAATTCCTTACTCCCCACTGCCCAGAAATTTTTCTTCTTGCATAATACATCAGAATTGGATTGTAAATTATCTGTCAAATGCTAAAGACACTGTAGGATGGGGCCATAAAAGAACAGCCCATTTTCACCATCACAGTTCAGTTGGCTTGTAATTAAATCACCCCCCAAAACATAAGAGTCCATAATGGATCCAATTGTATTTCAGTTTACTGTTCCATTGGGCATTGTGTCTGGATTCTTCCCTCTGTGAAGAAGTCAAGTGAACCTGTTTAAATTCCTAGTGATGAGAAAAGACTGAACATCACAACAGGAAGAACAGAAATGTAGCAGGAGAGATTAGTTTCTATGTTAAAGAATCTATTAAGTAAATAAAAAGTAAAAGCAACTTCCTCCGGTGCTTATCAGAGATTATTTAATTTACAATAAATGACTTTTCATCAATGTCTGCCTCCTGAAAATGTTTAACTTAGGCATTCTACTTCACATCCCTATCCTGCCAATGATGGTCTAACATAACTGCAGTAAGTTGATAAAATGGCATTACCACATGATAGATGGAATTGCAGTTGTGTTGCAGACAAATGAAATGTGATTCCTTTCTGAAAAAAACCATTAATGACTGGATTCATTTACCACAGAACTGCAGTTCATAGGAGCAAGCATTGTTCCCATAATTTCAGAGAAATATGGATCTGTAATGATGGAGAATTAGGCCACAAGCATCCCAGAGAAGGAAGACCACATACTAGCATTTATTTCCTTAAGACTATAATTGGAGTCTAAGGGAGAAGGTCCAGTATGTCAGGACAAGAAATTTTTAAAGACACTTTTAGAGTTTCTTACTTTCACTTTATACTCTGTAATCAGTAGCATTCAGAGAGACAAGTTTGAGTTAATAAATACTGTGTTTATTACAGATTTGGTTCTTTTGACTTACTTATAGTTATCTCTATTTTTTTAATAGCGACTGGGAATAACTCAAGCACTAAGGAGCTCAAAGCTTGCTGCAGTAGGTAAAACAGACTAAAGTGCAACATATATTCAGCTCACTGGAAGGAGAACAAACTCTTCAGTGCTAAAGTGTAAGTAACAGCTGTATCATATTGTGATGACTGTTCTATTGATATGACTCCGCTTCAGTAAGAATGTGTGGTCTTTAATCAAGTGTCCTTTTAACCCACAGTAAAAGCTCTCTTCTCCATTTTAAGCAAGCACTTAGGATAGGCTCCTAGACTTCTTCAAGGAAGTCTCTTATAGACCTACAGCTTACATGTGCTAACCATCTTGAAACACCCATCTTGAAACATCCTGAAACATCTTGTTTCATGCCCACCAAAGCCATTCTTTGAGTCCCCTCACCAGTTGGACAGCTGGACAGGTGAGAGAAAATACACCTGAAGACTTCAGATGAGGACAGGGAGATCATTCACCAATTCCTGTCATTGGAAAAACAGCCTTGACTTAGAGAAATCAGTTTATTACCAATCAAATCAGAATAAGGTAATAAGAAAACCAAATATCAAAAATATCTTCCCCCCACCCTTCCTTTCTTTTCTGGCTTAACTTTACTCCCAGTTTTCTCTCAGTGGTGCAAGGAGTAGGAGAATAGGCATTGTGGCCATTTTGTCACACTTTTGTCTCTGCTGGNGCTGGACAGGTGAGAGAAAATACACCTGAAGACTTCAGATGAGGACAGGGAGATCATTCACCAATTCCTGTCATTGGAAAAACAGCCTTGACTTAGAGAAATCAGTTTATTACCAATCAAATCAGAATAAGGTAATAAGAAAACCAAATATCAAAAATATCTTCCCCCCACCCTTCCTTTCTTTTCTGGCTTAACTTTACTCCCAGTTTTCTCTCAGTGGTGCAAGGAGTAGGAGAATAGGCATTGTGGCCATTTTGTCACACTTTTGTCTCTGCTGGTCCTTCCTCCTCATGCTCTTCCCCTGCTCCAGCGTGGGGTCCCTCCAATGGGATAAAGTCCTCCAAAAGCTCCTCCAGCTGGAGCAAATTGGCATTGGCTCTGCAGACACAGGGTAATCTTCCAGCAACTTCCCAGAGAAGTCACCCCTGTTTCCCTCCCAGCTACCAAAACCTGACCACACAAACCCAATACAAACACAGTTCACTTTATCTGCTGTTACAGAGCAGCATTTATTCTGTCAGTGAAAAGCCAGCCTGGGAGAGCAGCAAATGAAGGTGCAGTTAGGTGGGGTGATTAATACAAAACAGAACAAAAGTCACTCAAGGTTTTTGGACACTGATAACATATGTTCTAAGAAATGTAAGACCAGATAACGAACATTGTTTTTCCATATAGTGCACAGTATGTTTTACACAAGCCTCTCAGATTCACACCAAAGCAGCTGCATTTTTTTCACTGGTTTTCATCACTTTGCAACTCCAGCTTCCTAAGCTGGTCCTCAAACCTTTGGATGTCTACTCGATGCTTCATTAGGAACTTCCCATTTAAATGAAAAACTGGTATGTCGTATTTGTATTTATCATTCCACGCTGAGTTTTCTGGAAGTGTAATATCCACCTCCTGCAAAATAATCTGTGACAGAAAAGAAATACATTCATTCCTACTGGACACTGAAAAACAGTACCTGTTTGTCTTTTGAAGAGTACTTTTCTCAGAAATGCAAGGTTGTTTTCTTAATGCTTTTGAATCTACTCTTTGTGTTGTAGATAATTCCTAATTTTTTGATCACAAAATGTCTGTAGCCGTACACATTAGCTGTGCATCCACAAAAGACTCTCTCCTTAGCTCAGGATGATATTCCTGTTCCTCCATGCAGAATCATTCTCCTGTGAGCACCAATCACAACAAATATGCAACACAATAGAGTGCAACACTAGGAGTTTCTTCCTTCAAGAAAAAGATCAAAACCTGGTTGAAGAGTGGCAAAAAATTGCAAGCATACATAATTCAAATACTCAAAGACCCACTTATTAACATCCTTCCCAAATTATATGATTACCTGTCTTATGAAAGTTGCAAATTCCTCTTTCAGAGAAGGCAATAGTATTTACAAAAGCAGTGGTTTCAAGAACTACTGCAGCAAGATGTATATTGGTTTAGTTTGTCAGTCACAAAATGCTTTTGGATAATGAATTTTCTGGAAATCACTGCTGAAATTGTCTCAAAGAGGTAATCCATGAAAGAATAACAGATGCGAATAAATCCAAGCAATTTTCTTTTACAAAGGAAGAATCCTTATTAACTGTTCTTTCTTCATAGAAAATGTACACAGCATTGCAATACATTACCCTTCTCTTATATGGCTCAAGAACTTCTTTTGCTTCATCACATAGAGGGCATGGCTTCTAAAAGAAAATATTCAAAGCAGCTTAAAGCATACAGTAAAACACACACGTCATTTGTAACATACACAGACAGAGTGATCATTCCTGCAAATGCAGGTTCCCTCCTCCACCTAAAGCTTTACTTTATCAGTGAACCATGAATGAAAAAATACCCAAACTATCCAGTCACTGAACCTAGTTATTTCTCACTTGCTATTCTACTTCTTATGGTGCAAATTAACAGTTTTCAACAGCTCCTCTAAAAGCTGATTGAAGGGCATGATTTGGAAGGTCATAAACAGACCTCTTGTTTTGGTCAGCAAAGTACTGTCATCACCAGCTGAAAACAACTGCAGGTTCCACTCTTGATAGAAGAGGAATGAGAAAGTCACACGAGCAATTTCCAGCCTGTTTCAGATTGAGACACTTGGTTCAGTTCAAACAGGAAAAGAAGGCAATTTAAGATAACCTGGTTGATGTCAATTGGAAGGAATTAACTAGGATACTCCAAACTGCAGAGTTGGAGGATAGGAACCTCCACGAGGAAGAACTGGCAAAGTTGCAGTGTTTTGACCTGTGATGGGGTCAAAGAA
>WEIV01028318.1:1130-13332 GCA_013390005.1 Calyptomena viridis | reverse complement strand
GTTAATTAGCATAAACTAACAGTGCAGATTAGCTCTATTTTAAAGGAGTCTGCATTTTGCTTTGCAATTGCCAGTGGTATCAGGCATGAAAAGCATTTGATGTTAAAAACACTTTCGACAAAAGGCCACTCTAGAGAACTGCTTGAAATTTGTTATTAGAAAATTTTATTTCAAGCAGTGCTTTACTAATTAGAACTTTTAAGACACAAAGAGCTTTTTGCCCAGTTACTAAAGTAAGATCATGATCCCCTACCTTATCTTACTTGGATTATGAATGAGTTGATGCTGAATCAGGCAGGAGAAGAGAAAGCTGTAACTTTAAAGTATAATTCTTTTACCATGAATTGCTCTGATTAAGAAATGGATGGTGACATTTTATCTTTTAACCTATTCACTTGTTACACAATTTAAACACTCCTTTATGGCTGCTGATGGAATGAACAAACATTGTGCAGGAGGAAGAAATTATGTTAATCATATTCAAACCCACCATATTGATGTCAACATTCTCAGTGCTTTGCATTTTTAGTTATTCCCCTCTTGAAGGAGAGCCACATAAATGTAGCATAACCTGCTGTGCACCATCCTTCATAAAAGTGAGGAACTCTGCACATTACAATTGGTAACATTCACAGAACATGATAGACAAATGACCACTCCTGCTCATCACATTTGTTTTCCAAATATTCTTAAGAATTGTATCTGCTTATGACACAGACAAACCTTTGCCTTCATTTTATCTGCTGGTGTTACATAGCCAACAAAGCAAAAAGAGGGTAAAGCACGATATTTTTTCCTCATGTGCTACCAACACTACTTGGATATATTTCACAGTCTCACAGGTAGTGCTGAAATTAAACAACCTGGTGTACAGGAACCCACAAAATGAAATGCCCAATACTACATAAATTTGAAGGAGACAAGCAATTTAATGTGGGATATGTGTACACCAAAGCCAATAAACACACAGCCTTGCCTAGCTTTAATCTGTAAACAAATTTTACCTTGGTGAATAAAGTCAGCACAGGCTTATTTGCACTGGCTGAGCAGAGTTGTCTCCCCAGTGGACTAGATGAATGTCTTGCTAGTTGCAGTGTTCTGCTCAGAAAGCAAGGGACCATCACCCTGTTCAGGCAAAAATAAAATGTTAGGTTTGTGCCAAGTTACAGCTCATGAAATTTAATATTAAGATAAATGTGATAAATGTCGCTGTTCTAATAAAATACACACAAACCATTTTCTCAGGATTTCTATGCTCACAGTATCAACACATTCATCAGAAAGTTGGTTTACTATGAAGCAGGTCAGAAATGCTGTTTACCTCAAAAATGTGCAATTCCATTTAAAAAAACCCACACATATGTTTTCTTGTTGAAATACCTCTTTTAAATTCCCTAACAAAAATGCATTATACTGTTTCAACTGCACAGATGTCAGTTAGAATGACATATTTAAAAATGTAAAGTGCCGTGCTTTGAACCTCTGTAATCTTGCTTCAGTGCCTGACATACTCTACGTACTCAAATTATTCCATCAAAAAACTGATCTGTACCTAATCATTATATTAATATAGTGCTTTCTGCAGGTAATAAAAAGCTGCAGCCAAGACAATTTAACTTGGTAATATTAAAAGCATGCACACTGCCCCAGAAAATTAATTTATGAAAGTTATTGATGGGTTTGTGATTTCTTTGAGAGAGTTTAAGCAAATTAAGTGTTATTGAATGGAACCTTACTGGACTCTTGAAATGACCTGATCACAATAACACTAATAACAACAGTATAGTGCTTCCTCGTGACCTTTACAAGGCATTTTAGGAGTGAGAGGCAAAAAAACCAGAAGCAAAATGGAGTCTGCATGAACACTATCAGCAGACATGACACTTGACATCAGAATTTACACTGGGAAAATCAAGTCACTTTAACATAAAGCTGAACCGCTTCTGTTCAGACTCTGTTCAGGCCTGAATTACCTGTAGTTCTACAAACTAAAGGCAACCACAAACATACCACATAAACAACTTATGTGTGAGCAGGATTACACTGCAACTGGTAAACACATTTTAGCATGTTCAGTAAAAAAGACCGCAATGCATTCCCTGAATTCCCCAGAACTAATATTACAAACCTTTGTTTTAAGAGGAAAGTTTAGGCACCAAAACTACTAAGGAAGAATAGTACATTGCAGTGGACTCTAAACTTAACTGCTCTATTTCTAATCAACAACCACAAGAAAACTCAAGTGGGGGCTAGGACGCTCCACCAGTCTTACTACACTGCCAAAAGACAGCAATTTTTCCAGAAGATTCTGGTATGGGTTATTTGTCATGTTTCCAGAAGATTCAATAGAGCAAACACACAGAAAAATATTACACTCTGAAAATTAGATTCAGATGCTAGGAAAAAAACAGATTTTTTTCTATGACATATCAAAATAAAGTTGTCTAAAATAGAATATTCTGCAACAAACAGTACTTGGGTCTATCGCTTAGTTTCAGATAGAAAAGGTTCTTTAAGTAAGAGTCAGCTGCAGGGGCAGAGCAGCTTCCTGTCACTGTAAAGTGACTGGGACAGCATACACTGCCAAAGGTCACAGTCCTTGGCAGTTACTGCACTTGTTTCACTTAGCCAAGTGGAAATCTGGGTGCTGTCTGGGATTTTACATATTAAATACAAAAGTAAGCTTGCAACCTTTCAGAAAAATGCAAATCTGGATTTCAGTAAGGGCCTGAGTTGTATTTTAAGTCCACAGTAAACACATGTCTGGAATGGATGAAGTTTTGGCATAAAACATTTGCACTATGTTGTCTTGCTCATATGCAAGACAAAAAAGCAGAAACAAATAGTCTGTATTCTGACAAGTTTTTTAATGAAGTTTTTTGTTGCCAGGCCGGGAAGCCAAATTTTGTGCCTTCAAAACAAGGAAGATGCTCTCAAATTGTTTCTTGGACAGCAGAAAGAATAAAGCCTAGATTTCCATGTGTCACATTCTCCCTTACACATACATGTGTATAAAATAGCTCTGGTTCAGTCGCTTTTCTAGTCCCTCCACACTCTGGTAAAATTGGAGTCCAGAGGACAACTCCTTCCAAAACATCAGCTAGAGGGGAACAAATAAAACAATATCAATACCCAAGTTTCAAAATCTCACAAAAAGAAATCAGCTAGCAGTGCCTTACATCCTTACCAATTTGATGTAATTACAATCACCACTACCTTTGGAATTCAACAGCAAATCTTGACTGACCAGGACTACTAGTGAAGAAAGAATGTGCTGTTTCCAGGGTTAGCATAAGACTGGCTGAATGTTCTTAGCAATAACCTGAGAAAAACAGTCCTGTCTATTTATTCGCTTAAATTGAATGATACCCAGGCCATACTGAAATGTCAGTTCTAAATGACTCAAAGGACTAATCCTGATTTACAAAATGATGCCAGTCTCCATCCAGGCCTCAGTCATGCTCTGCTCTTCCATCAGCATAAAGCAGCCTGAGACATCTAACCCTCAGGTGAGACACTGTCAGATGGCATTGTGTTCCCACAGTACAGACGATACAGCCTGACTCCCCTGACAGCATCATTAGTAGGGTGAGGAGTCAGACCTGCTGTGTTTATCCTGGACTAAAGTTATGTCCCCACAGAAATTTTTTCAGCAGAATTTACTAATCTTATTTCACTGAATTAAGATAAAACTCAGTATCAGTGGTTGTGCACAAACACTGACAGGTCATAATATTGTGAAGGGTTTAACCGTATACTTGTGTCACTGCTTTTGGTCAGGAGCTGATGAAAGCAAATCTCCAATCACTCATCAGGCAAACCTACTGCACAAAGTTTTCCACATGATTATTCTGGATCTTTCTTTAGACCACCCCTCGTGATTATAAAAATCTGTTCGGGGAAAAAAATAATAATGCAAAGAAGGATGCTTGCAAACTTGAGGCCTTACCTTCCCCTATATTAAAATGCCACAGAATGATTTAACAAATGATGCTTTTGACTCTGGACTTGGCCCATGCTCTATTTAGCAGAGCCAAATTGGACTCATTTCCTGCTAACAGAATTTCCGTCACCCAATAAATCCTCATCTGCTGGAAAAATAAAATGTGACATTAAAGCTAGCCATCATTTTGATGAGATAATTATCTATTTAAATTTTATCTTAGCATCAATCAAGGAAAGAAAAGCCTGGATGATTTTTTTTCTCCAAGTATGCACCTTTTAATAGTAAAAAAAAAAAAAAAAGAGAACAGGGACAGTGAGTGGGTGCAAACATCAGAATGCCTGTTGATGGCCCAAAGAGTGGTGGTTTAAAACACCTGTGTCCTGTCATCCCTCATTCAAAGCCAGCTACGGCCATCAATGAAACTAAACTTCTTGGCAGCCTGCCTTTGATTACCTACCAGGGAAACGCTGGATAAGAAAATAAGGTGCCACAGCGACAGACCAAGGAACACATGTGAGCAGGGACACGAAATCCTGCAGCTGTGGAGATCACCATAAGGCTTTTATCCCACCAGCCTTTCAGAGGAGGCCTGCAAAATAGAGGAAAATCTTTTTGCACATGCATATGACTCTAAAAGTTTTTCAGGGCAAATCAGGTTCTTGCATCACAAATAGCATCAGCAATGCCACTTTTTCCTGTGGTGTTACATACCAATCAATACACATTTCCATGCATTTTGTCCTCCAAAGTAGAGTAACCTGTGGCAAGTGCCACAAGCATGTTGCGTTCCACCCCAGAAAAGATGAAAGCGTCATTTCATCCCAATGTGCAACACATTTTGTTCAGTGATCCCTCCAGAGGTATCCATCCTTGGCTCTGGTCCAAGGACATACTCCAAATTTCAGACCATTTAAACAACATTCAACAAGTTGTTGTAATGGCCTTTTCTGAAGACTATACAGAACTTGCACAAATAATGAACTGCTATCATAATGTAAAGTTGTAATAGGGTTTAAAAGATAATAGTAATAATAGTACAGTAATTAGAAATTATAATTAGAAAAATGTAATTTCATATAATGCAGTTATACAATATGGCATATCATATATAATAATACATACAATTATATAATACTGTATATAGTCATATAGTATATTAAGAAACTATATATTAAATTGTATCAATAATATAAATTCTATTATCTTAATATATAAGAGCACCAGTAGAATAAATATGATGCTACTAATACATTATTAATATATTTTAGCATAGATATATTCATATTCTAATATTAATTATATTAATATTAAACATCGTATATTAGAATACACAATACAGGGTAATATACTATATAATATGTACTATGTAATATGTATAATATGCAACAACATATATACAATATATAATATTGTGCATAATATCTATAATATATAACTATCCTGTACACATTCTGAATACAGTGCATATAATATATAGTAATATATGTTGTAATGTATAACACATAATTATACTACACGTATTANTATACAGTGTGTATGACATATTGTAATATATAAATGAAGGTGATGAGAATGAGAATAATAGCAACAATAATAATGATAAGTTGTTTTCAACATTTCTATTTGGAAACTTACACCATCATCATCACCAAGTATTAGTACTATATTATATATTGCACATTAAAATATATACCTTATTATACAAATATATGTTGTTATAATATATACTTTATAATTGTTACATAACTATTATCTATATTATGATTAATGTAGAATATTAGTAATTATATACCAATGTTATAATAATAATAATAGTAGTAATAATAATAATGAACACTACTAAAGATAAATAGCAGTAGTTTTGAACATCTCTCTTTTCCAGCTAAGCGACGCAAGGACCAGGGGCGAGCCCTGTCGGGTACAGAGCGTATCCAGAGACCTCTCCATTCATTATCCCTGTAAGGAGAACGCCTGGCTCCTGGTGCTGACGCGTTCCAACCCAGCAACTCCCCCGGCGGAGCGAAGGCGTCCACGAGCCCACGATGCGGGCACTGCCGCGGGAGCCGCACCCCGGGAAGGGCGTCCCGGAACCGGGAGCACCGGCTGTGACGTGACCGCCTTAAAGGGAAGGAAGTGCACCGGGAGTCGTGAGCGCACGCCGTGGGGAGGGGAGGGCACGGCACAGCCCGTGGGAAAAATCACCAAGTTTTATTGGTACAATACAGACTTGGCGCGGAAATAGGTGTATTAGTCTCTGAGCTGCTATAAAAACGCAGGGAGGGACGGAAGGTGAGAGAAGAGCAAAAGAAAAAGTATTTTTACTTGTACGAGTAAATCCACATTAAGTTGGAAGCGAGCTCAAATTAACGCAATGGGTTTCAATAAAAGCAGGAAAGAGGTTAATTGAAATAAGTTACCGAGCTGAGAGATCCAGAGAGCATGCTCTCCCCGTGGAAATGAATTGCCACACTCTTGTCTGAAACTCTGGGCTTTCTGTCCCTTCTATTGTACAGATACTTGGCCATGAGAGATGGCCCCTGCATAAAAAATTCGTATAGTTTGCCTTTCTTTGCTGCTACATGTGACTACTGTGGAGTATGTCAGTTGCCAGGTGTGTTCGTATTCCTTCCTCCAGAAAAGTTTTAAATAATAAACAGCAAGTCTTCACTGCTGGGGAATTAAAGCTGTAGGGTCATGTTCTTCTGGTTGTGCTTTAGTGTTTGTCCCTAGGCTGAGCATGGGAGACAAATCTTTTTGGGGTATAGGCTCAAGTCAGCCTCTGCTCTTCATCTGGGCTTTGAGAATTGCAATAGCATGCAGTGGTAAGGCTCTCCAGGAAGGCGATAGTGCCCTACTGATGTGACATATTTAATTAATTAGGGTTTAACAGGTGGGTTAGTCAGCTCTGGACCCTAATGCCTCATTTTTGACCACTGTCTTAATACCTTCTGTTGAACAGAGGTGTAGTGCTGGCAGCTGACACTGGCTGCTCATTTTTTTTCTCAGAATCTCAAAATCCAGTATCAGACTTTGGTGTTTGGCACTAGTATAGGACAGACCAGTCAAACCTCACACAAGGGAATTGCTGAACTTGCTGTCACCTGGCTTTATTTTCTGAGGAAGAGTGGGAAGAACACATTCAGAGAGAGAGGAGAAGCAGGTTGAAAAGCAGGCTTAATTACAGAGATAAACATGCTGTTGACACCTTGGGTCTCAGATTATTTATCCCTGTCACTCCTAAAGCAAGTTTAGCCTTCTTTGGGATATGTGTCTGAAACTCCCAGAGGAACCTGGAGGAGACAGGCACACTGATAAGTTTATTCAAACAGAATTGCTGCTGAAGTCAAGAGGTGCTCTGGCCATGTTTCTTTTCCTGGTTTCAATGGGATTGTCTTGTTGCCTAACACATTTCAATTAACCAAACCAGCTTCTCTTGCTAAACTGTTCAGAATGGTCTTACGTTGTCACTTAGGTTTATTTGTTCTGCATCTGGGTTTATCTGACATGGGCTGGTTTCACCCTTAGACTGGGTTGTTTATAATCTAGTATAAATATGTTTAAATAAAAAAAAAAAAAAAGAGCTTTCCTTAGACTACAAATATTGGCAAAGATAGTTTACTATTTAGAATTCTTTGCAACTGACCAATTTTGTTTTGGTGTGGTTTTGGTACACCCCTGTAGGTATCTCAGCACAAAATTAGCTTTGCTTTTAATGCAGTATTTGTGTGATGAATGTATGAATCTATTTAAAAAGTGTTCTGAGCTCTGAAAGTAGTGCAACTCCATGCTATTTTTGATTATGGCACATAGGAAGTCTTTAAATTTCAAGGGCAGTTATTACTCAATGGTTAAATTTGCTATGATGCGCAAAACTTTTTTTTTTAATATCTTTTAATAAAAATTTGTACATAGTTTCACAGTTTGGACTAAAAAGAACTCACACTATGACAGATTGCATTCCCAGTGGCCTTCAATTAGGTTCTCTTCCAGATTTTTATTTCCCTGTTATTCTGACTTAGAATTACAGGATGGTTTGGGTTGGAAAGGACCTTAACGCTCATTTAGTTTCAACCCACCCACTGTGGGCAGGGACATATTCCACTATTCCAGGTTGCTCCCAGCCCCATCCAACCTTGCCTTGAACACTTCCATTAGAGCAAATTCTTGCAATGTAAGTGCAAAAACCAGCTCTTAAGAGATCTTAGTCTGAGGTCAAGCACCTTGAGGAATTTTTAAAAAATCCATAATGTGCCTCCCTAAATGATGAGTGTCAGTTGAAGAGCATTTTCTTTGGCATAGATGACCTGCATAAGTGAGAGGATGGCCTGCCCATGGAGTTTCACTGTCTGTTAGCCCAAAAAGTGACACATAAATGATACATTGTGTAATAGTGATTTGGACAGCAATTTGACTTTATATCTAATATTTTCTGTTGGAATATTGCTGTGATGATACATGATAGCTGCACATTAATTTACTGAGCACCAATAGAGCACTTCGTTCCAGACTAAGCCAGAGCCCTTTGGAAATCCCTTCTCTTTAAGAAGGTTTGGGTCAGCTCATTCTTTTGCATGCAGCACAGAAAATAATTGTGCTATGTTTGCTCTCAGTACTAAGAAAGAGGTGAGTGTGGTTGCATATAACAGCTTTTTTAATAGTCAAATTTACTTTTCAGTTTTACTTTACAAATTCTAGCTCAGTGGAGAGTAATTTGAGGAAGGCCAAAGTTTTTATGGGATCTAGGATAAGCACCAACTTATCTTCAAACAAATGTTAAGGTTGCTCTGGTAAACACTGGTAGCAAATATCCTGCTCCCCTCGCCTCTGAGATCATATAGGTGAAGAATAACAGGACAGTGAAATAATGTATGTGGTTTTGGTCCATGTGCATAATATGAAGGTCTTAACACTCATTTTTCTAACCCAAATTTCCCCATCACACACTTACTGTGTCTTTGATTTCAAATAAATGACATATGAACAAGTAGCAGTTGTTTGGCATTATAAAGTGAACAGCAGAAAATTCATTTCATATCTACACATTCATATCTTTTTCCTAGAAATATCTTTACATGGCTTTACCTCTCAAGGCAAAAAGAGCCTCTCCTTGTAGCAAACTGCAGCACTCATCAGTTGAAAAAAAACATTTACAGTTTGAAAGAAAATGAGAAAAAGACTGACTGAGGCTCTAGTATTCTCTCAGATATCAAATGAAGAAATAGGTTCATTTTCAGGATAATGATGTACTTTGCCATGATGCTTTAAGTAATGATGGATTACCTAATATAACATGTGTTGCTCTTGTTTTCTTTCACGTAATTCAGGTTTCTACAGGAAATAGATCTTCTCCTAATACCTTATGTTCTAAAACACTAATAAGTGTTAGAAGGTGTTATAACTCTGTTTTGAAATCTACCTGAATAAAAAAGCAGTGGCTTTACATTGGAAATTATAGTTATTTTAAGTCTGTTTAACTAAAGGCATTACGTAGCATACAAATTCTATTCACATAATTTTTTTTTCAGGGATATCTTCTTTCTTATTACTGTTTTCCCATTAGTTACCCAGTAAATGGTTGACTGACTATTAACGTAATTTGTGTTGTAGCCCATCCTTGATACAGCAAAATGCTCTTCCAGTATCTATTTCTTTTTATTCGTTGGGTAATCCCATTTATTTACACTTCCATTTTGTATCAAAATTACTGCAGTACTAAGATTCCATATCATAGGAGCCTCTGGATTGTGACCACAATCACAATATGATTCCATGTAATTCCATATGGTAGGAGCATCAGCATCATAATCCATCTCTTCCACTTCTGCTTGTAGAGACCACAAAAAAACCCAAACTAACCAAAGCTAATCAAACATCTCCTCCCTAAGTCTTTCAGCCTGTAATTTGTGTAATTTTTGAATGTCACTCAGTTTTTGCTCCCCAGAGCCTCCATGTAAGGCTGTTGGGCTCTGCAGCTGTGGTTTAATAATAACCACAGTATGCTAGCATGAATGACAGGATGACATGAGGCATTTTCTTTGGTTGTAAATTAACATTGTCTGAAAAACTGGACATTTAAATAGTTGGCAATGAAAGAATCTTGAAAGTCTTTGAATCCTTATTGAGCCTAAGAGCTATGAAATCTTGCCCTTTGATAAAAAGGGATGGATGACACGTCTACTGAATATCATAGCTTCTAAGAAAAACCTAATAAATAACCTACAGTCCCTCCTTCCTTAATGACAGTTGGATCTTGTCTGCCAATACAGTGAGGACTGTAGTCAAGTGACATGGTATTTTTCACACTGACTTTCCATCTCTGATTAATAGTTGAAATGGTATGCACATAGAACCTCTAATGGGTTGTTATTATTTTCATTACTATTTAGCAGTAGTACTCTTAACATTTACTTAATAGTTTTAAAAGGCTGGGTAATTTTACAGAATTTTATAGAATGATACCAGAAATACTGTATGATACTGAATGCGATCAAAGCAGAGTCTCTCTTAATGATATTCGTGTTTAGTTGTGTAGACAGGTGGGAAGTTTGTAAGGAAGATAATTATATATTTATATAGGAATAAGTACAACATTAAAATAATTTTATCTGTTTATGCTTCAATACTTATTCTAGTGTTTAGCATCTGTAAGTTTTTAATACCAAATTCTACATAGATGGTGTTGGTATATTTTAACCCATCTAATTCCCCTCTGCTGCACTCCATGTCTTCTTCTTAGTGGCTGCTTTGTAAGTAAAAATGGCAGTGTTCTACCCATAGTAAAATTAGATGAAATGTATTTTTTTTTTTTTAGCTTTGCTGTTGGCTTTGCCTTCCCATGAGGAAGGGCTGAGGACTGGTTTCCATTCCTATGTCAGAACCTCAGTAAAAGGTATGGGAGGTAGGTTCCATTTCTTGGCTGAGAACTAAGATGAGAAGTGCAAACAACATAAATTAATAAATTTAAAAAAATAGGTACTACAGTGATCTGAAGTAGGATAATTTTCTATTTGTCATGATTTTACAACAGTTATGGAAAAGGAATTAAATTCTCCTCAGCAAGGTAGCTACTAAAAACCAGGCAAATTTGTTGTTATTCAAAATTGTCAATGCAAGCTATTACAAAATTAGTATATAGTTGAGAAAGTACTTCATTACTTTGGGGTTACTACAAGAAGCACCTGCAAAGCATTACGATTTCCTTAACAAGGTACTTGCAACTTTGGTTACAAAGCGAATAAATAATTTCTATTGATCACAGAGAGCTAATCTCTGCCAAGGCTATGTCATTGTGGATTTTTCCAATCAGTGCTCCATTTTTTTCTTGAACTAGCACTTGAAGAGTGCTAGTTGGAAAGAACCATTAATTACTGAACCTCATATACTTCCCAGGTAAGAAGGACAAGGCTGTCAGGAGGCATGACAGATTTTAAATTAAGGAGAAGTCTGTGATAACAGGTGGAGCATCATGATCTCGGGAGATCAACTCCAAAATATTTAGAGCCTGTCTAAATATGATACACACTAATTACACCACAGACTAAAGCATCTGATCAGAATTTTGTGTGGTGGTGGAGTGGGAAGGAAGAGTTGTTCAGAGTTTTTCTCTATGTTTTGCTCCCTTCTGTCGTTCTATTCATGCTGAATTTTATTCCTCATTTTCATGGGTATATCATAATGTACCTCGTAACTCCTCAAGCACGGTTCGTCGGGATGCAAAGTCATTCCTCAGCTCTTCTAACTGCCCTTCAAGGTGTCATTACAGCTCTTCCTACTGTCCTAAATTTCTTGGGCAAGTAAATGTGGGAAATGTTCGTTATTTGGCAGAATAGCGGCACCCTGTGGCTTGTGCTTGACTTTGCTTTGCAACATTTAAAATCCAGCAGTGAAATATCTCCGACGCCCTGTGGTGAATGCTGGTTATTATTATAACTCACGTGAAAATAAGTTGATTTATTTCATGGAAGGTAGCAGATTCTGGTTTAGAAACTTTGATTCTCTGCACGTGTAGTCAGAGCAAGAATATGACTCCATCTTCGAAAAGTTATTAAAATGAAATAGCTTTCACCCTCTACTCTTAACCTTCACTTCTTTGAGTGCACTTATTTTCATTATTCACAGAAAGACATTAAGCCATCTCTGAGCTCATATAAAGACAAGTATATGTCCATTAATATGGATTACAATATCAAACTGACCTGGACCTCAAGAAGTGCCTCGGGTAGGGCTTTGTGAACCCGTTCCCCTGATATTTAGAAA
>WEIV01028316.1:5433-61304 GCA_013390005.1 Calyptomena viridis | reverse complement strand
CTTTCAGTGTCTTCATAGATGTCATTGTTCCTAAGAGTTGTTTAGTGATATTCATTATTATATTAAGTAAATTATATGATTAAAAAGAGACTCAACATGTATAAATTCATCATCTAATCAGCTACTCAGCATCTTTGTTACCTTCTAAACAGTATTATCATTCTCAGCTGCACGAAGTTCACAACAACAAAGTGCTTATTTTTTCTTTGCTAAATTGACATTAAAATACATGTATCTAGAGTGCTTTGGGAAAAGCAGATGACAATGCATCATAAAACTTAATTTCAGTTATTTTGAAAAGTTTTGTTTTGAGTTTTAGCTTTCAATTTTAAACTATTTATGGACATTAATCATCTGACATTTCAAACCATCATGGATGTTTTTAACTTTAGATTTGTAAAGTATTGAAAGTAAATTATTAATTTATAGAAAAAAAGGAGACTTTTACAATCATTCTTTCTACCCAAACTACTACAGTTACAAACATTTTCTTTCCAAATACTTTAAAATTATTTTTGTCCATAGCATTGTGCAACAGTGAAAGAATATCCTGTAAATTTTTTTACACCCTTGAAAGCCAAAAGAAAATAATCTACTGCCACGAGGAAGCCTCTTCTTTTAGAATAGTCCATCAATCTTCTGAATTTGTTTTTCTACCACTTAAAATCTTCTATGTGCTCTAAACACACACCAGTTTTCTTTGGTGAACAGTTTATTTTGATTTTTTCAGTCTCAAGATTTCTCTGCTGTTTGATTTATGTTATTATGTCTGTTCAATGATTAGATTTTAGTTGTTTATTTCACAACATTCAATGATTCTTTTATTTTCAGCAGCTTGTAGCGTATGACTACAGAATAGTTTGGGCATGAAGTGACATTTAAAGGCTGTCTAATCCAGTCCCCCTGCATGGACAGGGACACCTGCAACTAAATCAGGTTGCTCTGAGCCCCCTGGGGCTTTTATCACTACTCTGGGTAACCTGTTCCAGTGTTTCACCCTCCTAATTGTAAAAATAATTTCTTCATTTCTAGTCTAATTTTACCCTCTTTGTGTTTAAAACCATTATTCATGTCCAAGTGCTACAGGCCCTACTAAAAAAATCCGACCTCCATAACTTTTCCAATGTCATGGTGGGTAGCTTGGCATGAAGTGATATTTTCTTAATTTGCTTTCTGGCCCTTCATCCATTATATTTGCATTATAGCAAGCTGTTGTTATTCCAATACTTTACATTTCTAATTTTTGAATAGATTCTAAATATGCTTACACAATGCAACTGTCCTTTTTTTTTGTATAGTGACACCACTCTTAATGTAGCCCAATAAGGTTCTATTGTTTTACTGCTACATCATTCTCCTAAGGCACCTCAATACATCCTACAGCATGCAGGATGTATAATGAACATAAATATACCTGATGTTGGTAGCTGTGATGCTCTACCATCCATTGCATCTATATTCCAGTGTTCTCCTTGAAATTATATCTAACCTTGCTCTTTTTCACCCTCTGAATATGTTCATTTATGCATTTAATCTATTCCTCTAGAAAACTGACTGGAGGAGTTTGTCATTTATGCATGAAAATATCTTCTTAAATAATGTGTCATACTTATGAAATGTTTTACATTTCAGAGGATTTTACAGATAGTAACTAATTAATCAAAGATGCCTACATAGAATACAAAATAAAATTTGAGTATCTCAATTTTAAAAAGACAAAACTGAGATTTAGGTGAGTTTCTCAAGGCAACATTGGCAGATTCAAAATGATGACTCAATATTTCATGGGCAACACTTCTTTGTTCAAACATTTGGGAAGAATTTCCTCTCTGTGCTTTGATTTCAACACCTATGAGAGCCTTCTTACAATTTATCACATGGCCCTGAAACATATACAATGATTTTGTTATTTGTCAAATTATTTTAGCATTGCTAATCTACAGAAATCAAAGCCTTATGTTGTTGAATGTGCAGATCTTTTGAGAAGCAGAAAATTTACATACAGGTGTGGAAGACCTCAATATATTAGAATGAAAATCTTTGGCATATATAATTTGAGGTACTAATACTTTCAGAATTCATGTTTTTGTGCACATGAATTTTGAAAGATGCAAAAATTCAACTAATGCCTTTTTCACAAAAAAATCCCCTTCCTCAAACAAAGTGTGATAAGTAGGATATTCTTCACAACACATGAATAAGTGGGAGGAAAATATGTCAGGATGTCCATAACATCAACCCATAAGAAAGACAGTAAGTCCCTTCTCTCAAGAACTGTATCTCCCTTGCTGATAACTCTTCCTGCCAGTTAGTGGAGCACAAGAACATAGGAATACCTTGCCTAATCCAGTATTCTGTCTCTAGCAATGGCCAGTTGAGAAACAGAAAAATGCATTAGGTTCTGTTCCCAGGAAGACTTCACTCTGTTAAGATTTCATTGATCTGTCAAGACTGAGGATTATAACTGGTCTCAGAGCATTTTTCTTTTAGCAATAAATATAGTTCTAGCTCCTCTTCTTATCAATAAAGCAAGCTATTCTTTTTCTAAGCCCAAGTTTATACTTAAAACTGTTTTCAGTTAAGGATTGTGACCATCTTAAATCAAGGTTCTAAGGGGAAAATAAACCCCATATCCTAAGAAAAATAAATCCTATTTGAACTTGCTTAACCACGTAAGGAAACACCTCAATGAAAGTGTTTTCCAACTGGTGCACATTGTTTATCTGCTGCTGGGTTCAAATACTGAATTGACATGGAAGTGCAGAATTGTAATGGTAGACTGAGCATGAACATGTATCATGGACTATTTCCTTCAGGCAGAGCAGTGTACCTGGGGTGTTCTGCTGAAATAAACTTTGGTCTCTCTTTTGCTCATTTCCATCCTAAAGAAAGGAGGACACGAAGTGGAACAGTGAACACACTTCTTGTTCTGATGCAGTATTTAAAGAAGTCCAAGCTCTTCATCCTTGTGCACAAAATATGAAGCATTAATCCTCCCTGCTTGTATAGACATGGGGTTTGGCATTATGTGGCAATGTTTTACTCCACCTAAATAGCATGCACATGGGAAATACGACATTTAAATCTGTTGTCTGTTTCAATGAATAACCTTTTGTTTTTGTTTTGTGAGAAGACAAAGACTTTAGATGGTTTCTCTACAGTGTTTGATTTTGTGTAGGGCTCATGGAAGCAATTTCCAGGCCTATGAAAGGCATAAAGGTGTCTGTGAAGAGTCAGCATGGATTTTGGCACAATATGCCATACTAATTGTATGATGAGTTTAGATAAGAAGACCAGAAGTTTTGTGGAAAACTTATAGGACAATTTTGCTCAAAGTTTTGTTGTTTGAGGCAACCAACAATCAGCCTTTGAACTCAGCGGTAAAAAGTCCAACTGATACCAATAGTTCCTCATGGAGCAATGTAAACAATACTGGGTTCAATACTGTTTGTCTTTACTTCTGGTAGCATGAATTGCCCTACCCTGCTGAAAAAAAGGCCATAGGAAAGGGTATGGCAAAAGAAATCTGACTGCAGTCTTCCTAAAAGAGAGGTTTTGAAGAGAGAGAGACTTTCCTCAGAGCTGTGCAGTGAATTGACAAGACACATGAGCACAAGCTGCAAGAAAGGAGACCATTCTTCAAAATGTGAGTGGTTAAGAAAACAGGCTGTTGAACAGGCTAGACAGGCTGTTGAAACTCCACTGTAGGAGATTTTCAAAATTTGAGTGAGAAAAGTGCTGAGAAATTTAAGACAACTATGAGATTCATTCACATTTAGTGGAAAGTCAGACTAAATAACCTCCAGAGATCCCTTCCAACTTTTTTTTTTCCTATAATTCTACATATTTCCTATGTCTCCTTTATCTAAGGGCCTGATTTTTAATGTTAATAATCACAGTCTTATATTTTTTGTCTTCTGTCTTGACCCATACCCAAAAAAGAGGCAATGCTTACTTCTATTGCTTCTCTGAAATCTCTCTCTGCTTGAGAAGTGTATGCATCTGCAGAAGCAGGCTCTCATTCCATCTTCTAATCTTTAGTCATTATCTGTATCTGGAAGATACTAATGTGTTCTGAAATCAGTCCAATTCTCTGCCTTCAACCCAAGTACCTACTTCAGTCCAATTCTCTGCCTTCTGAGCCTCATACCTCACATCAGCCAACCTCCTCTGCTCATTGTGGTCTATGGAGACCTCTAGATTACTGACCTTGCAATCTCATTTGCTGAACGTTTACAGTAGGATTATTTAGAACATTTGAACATATTCTTACATGAAGTGAGAATATAATTCCTCCTGTGATCTATATTGACTACATATACTTGGAGTACCAGAAATCCGCTTAATCTTCCAAAGCCTGGTGAGAAATTAACCAAGAGTTAACATCTCTACCACAAGAGAGTCACAGTCATGCTGTAGTTAGGTGCTGAGGTGGGCAAGCAGCCAAAAATTTATTCTGTGGAAAAACCATGAAGCAACAAAGGGTAATTCAGTCTCCCAGAGTTGTCTCTGAAGCAAAATGTCCCTTGGGGCACACTAATCAAACCTGTATAAGAAAAAGGGCTTTTTAAGGCTTTATAACTGTGAAGGGAATCACTGTGTGATCTGATACCTCATAATCTAATTGTGGAGAGATAGCTTTATTAATGAATGCATTGTATTTCAGTCACACACTGAATTTTTTAGGCAATTAACCACTGGAAAAAAAAAGAAATTAAAAGGAATTGCCTTATTTTTTTTGAATGTGATTAACTGAAAAGATGATATAGTATACAGTATACTAACAAAAATATCCTATGAATATTTACCAGGCATACTTAATCAACTGAGATACATGGCAGTCAATGAATCAGTCATTTTCTGAGACCTTAGGTACTCCTAGAATAATGTACTGAAGCAGACTGAACTATTGAAATGTTCTGTTGGGTCAATTATCAATTTGTCATAAAATGCTAGAGTCTTCATGTGCACAATAGACAGTAAACTTGAAACCAAATTTTACAGTCTATTGAGTTTATAAAACACATTTGGAAATGTTCTGAACATGATAGCTTTATAGACAGCATGGGCAATAAAGATTTCCTTACAACTTGGAATACAACGCACACACACACAGAGGCACAGAATCATAGAATCATAGAGTATCCTGAGTTGGAAGGGACCCTCAGGATCACTGAGTCCATCTCCTGGCCCTACACAGGAACAACCTCAAAACTGAATCCTTTGCTGGTTCAGGTACTAGATCATCATGTTTTCCAAACAGTCTCTGTGATCTTCTGGATGTTTACCACTACCTAATTACCTATCTATCATAGATAGATGTTATATGACCTCCAAACTTTAAATCTTTCCACTGAGATAAATTCACAGCCCGCATCAAGTTATTTGAACTTAGGAATAGAATAGTTGGTAAAAGCATGGTTGAGTACAATTTCAACAAAAGGAAAGTAAAAATAAGACTGGAGAACTTGTCACTTCACAGCAGGGTGCTGCATAAACAGATGAGGGCCTACAGAATTTAGAGCAAACCTCAGGTGTTCAAATATATTATGGGTTTTAATAACAGTTATAAGTCACTATGCTAAGTCATATATGGATCATATGATGGATCTTCATATTACAATTTGCTTAATCTTTCACTTTGCATTCACCATCAGCTGAGGTTATGTGACTTATGTAAGTAGAGGTCCAACTTTGAATGGGTGACATTTCTCCCATCTTAACAAATCTTTCACTCAACCCATCAAGACAATTTACAGATCCCTTCCCCTTGCTGAATCCTTTGTTAATATACCTATGNTACCCGGACTTGTCTATCCCACATTGGCCTTTTCAGCCACCAGTGTGCTTGTAGCAAGTGTGGGTAGAGCCCTTCTCATATCTTTGTTTGCAAAGCTTAGCCGTGATACCTATGATGCTGCTACATAATATGACTGATGGGTTAAAGAGTAAGTTTATTAAGCTGAGAGATAAAAGAGTTGCCCCAGTGAGTACTTGAAGCAACAATAAAATTGATGCCTTTCAGTCATAATATTGCTAAATACATATGCACATTTAAAGGTTTTATCATAAATACCTTTCAGTCCTGCTTTATGGCAACGAATTTCAAAACCGTATGTGTTTTCCTCTACAGCTAGCATTCTAAACTGGAGTTGAAGTAAAAAGTCGAGGAGGAGAGGGACAAAAAATGAATTATCTCTTTTGATGAACTAAAGATGAAGCAAAGGGCTTCATGAATTATCAGATTGCATCATCACAGGGACATAATAACCTCCATTGACTTCAGCTTCAAGCATTGTGAAGGCATTCAGTTCATACATGAGCTCAAAAGTATACTTTTTACAAGTTTGCAGTAGTATTCTCCCATGCTGAGATACACAATGAAACATGCAGTCAATCAAAAACCACACAGACACACAAAAAATTAAATAAGAGCCTACTTAGAAACACATTATCATTTACACTACCTGCGGCCAGGTGCACTTTTTACAATTACTACTGATAACAAAATCAGTACAGTATCAGCACCTGAATTATGACTTCCAGAAAGACCTTTCCTAATTCTCATTTGCCTCAGAATATTTTGTTTTTACAACATTACTAGTTACAGATATCTCATGAGAAAACTGGATGTATTGGTAGGAATACTTTGATAAAAGGGTATTTCAGAAAAAAAGATTAGGAGATAGTGAAATTCCCATGGGAGCCTCAGAATTTGCTTTATGAATTCAGAAAGAGAATTAAATTTAATGAGACTTAACTGCTGAAAAGCCAGGTAGCAATAAAATGCCATTATCTTTCTGAAAGCTTTCCCAAGTCATAGAATCACTAAAAAATAGTGCTGAAAAGGAATTCAGGGAATCATCCAGGGAAGAAAGACCCAAGGCAAGATAAATTATTGCTGTTTCTTTTTGATAAGTGCCTTTAAGCTTCCTGTAAAAGACACCTAATGATGCAAATTCCTAAGACAATCAATATTAGCATTAAAATGGTTTTTCCTGATGTCCATTCTAAGTTTTTTCCCATGCTCTTGTCTTAGCCTTCATAGATTTTAAGCACAGGTTATTTCTTCCTTTATTTCAATCTTGCTACCAATATATCTCGGTTGAAATATTCTGAGACACAACAATAATAGGATTTTTTTTTCTATTTTGTTGTTCATGTGTTTTCTGGCTCTTCCCTTCACTTTTCTCTTCAATTAGGTCTATTTACTGAAGTGCAATGCTGGAAACCAGCTAGTATTCATACTGAAGTGTTCTCAGTGCTTCATGGGGTTTAAGCACCGCTTCCTGACTCTTGCTCTGTATCAGAGCTATGCTGCAGTTTACAAACATAATAGAGAATTTACTGTCTGCTGTCATATGATGACTGCTTCCTTCTTACTGCCTTCAGAAGTTCTTTGAAGAGCTGCTGACTAACTAGCCATTCACTATCCTCTATTTGCCCTCATTTTTACCTGAAAATAGAATGTCAGAATTCCTCTTGCCATTATCTCTCCCCCCTCTGCCCCAAGATATTTCTTCAATTTGAAAAGGTAATTTTTGATTGTAGTATTACCTTAAACATACTCAGAGTCCCTTTTTTATATCTGCATAATCTGTAATCAGGCTTATCTTCTGATCCAAGTTGTTAATTCTGATACTGAATACTACAGCATTAGGATAGATCCTTGAGAAACCCAGTCAAGGCTGATGTAAGTCTCATATAGCCTGATTTATTCCCTTTGTCCTACATGGTCTCTAAAAGAGAGCAAGACCCTGGAATGTGGCCTACTTGCTCAGGTCTATGCTCCTCCTGGAGCTGACTTTACAAATTTCTTTCACAGCATGGCGATGTGGATGGATGCACTCACCAGCTGCTTTCATTTGTTGCTCAAAGTTCTTAATTCTGCTGCAGACTTCTTCTGTTTAATCAAATTCACATTTCCTGGGGGTAATGAACATGGAGCACATGTATCTTTTTTAAAAAAATGAATAAGCTATCATAATTTTTTTTCACATGGATGACTTTTCCACCAAGGTGCTGGATGGTCTGTGGAGATCCCAGATGCTCCCTTTGGACTGTTTTTTTTTTTTTTCTAAAGAGAGTAACCTGCCTATTTTTCGGTTTTTTGTTTGTTTATATTGTTGTTTGGGGTTTTTTTGTGAGAGTGCAAGATATATTTACTTGGTAGCTGCATATAATTTGTTAAGGGTGCAATTGTCTTTCAGATGAATCCCCTCGACAGCATGGCTTTTAAAAAAAAATATCTGTTTAGTCTTTACCTCTGAGCACTATTGTGTACCTCTAGTCACCATTTTTGTCATGGTCTGGTGAAAGGAAGACAAAATCAATTAATTAGCTTCACCATTGTAAAATGCACATGCAGGGTGCTGGGGAAAAAAATGATGCTAGGTTTAATTCTGGTGTAAATGTTTATTTTAGAGGGATGAAGACCTTCTNGCTTCACTTCTATGACTATCTAAACTATGATCCAAATTATTTTTTTGCTGCTCTTGCTTCCATCAGTTTTGGAAGCCCTTCCCAGGGACACAGATCAAAAACTGTATCCTCCTGGGGTCTATGTAAGGGTCCCAGACCCTCCAGGGCAATCTGAGGTGTAGACTCATCATCCTGGACTCCAACATTCTTTGAACTGATTTTTTTAGTTTTACATTCAGGAAGGTGCTAGCTATTATAAAGATACTTTTTCTTTAACAAAGATAGAGCCACATCTGGACAAAAGTGGTCCTAAATTTTAGTTTTGGTGTGTTTTCTTTGGTTGTTTATTCAATATAAGGACCTGTTTGCCTACCAAGATTTCCAGGCTGTTTTATTTATCGTAATACTGGAAATATTAACTTCTGTTTGTATAGGGAGGAAGTGATTTATTAATTATCTGATATTCAAGTAACTCCATTATTTCTTGCATTTTCTTCTTAAAGGCAGATCATCCTTTTTAAGTTGAAATAATGTTACTTTAATACTGTACATTTCTCAAGGTCGAAAAGTTTTGCAAAAACAAGATGAGCTTAATAATGGTTTAAAAATTACTTTGAAAAACATGCAGAAGAGTAATTTTTGCTTCAGATTGAATTTACATATTTAGGGCTTTTTTTTAATCTAGAGAAACAGTTTTCAAAATTGATTTTAGATAACATGTACCAAAAAGTAAAATTACTCTATGAACCTCTTTTTAAACTTGTCCATAGAAACTTCCTCAGGAAACGTCCTTAATAACAGGCATGTCATGAGTTTGTAATACAAATATTTAAAGCAGCAAGTTGAATAGAGGAAACAGTATTAAAGTTTAGTTGCAGTCTACATGGCACAAAATAAATATATGGGAAAAGCCAAAAAACTGTCAGTATTGTGGGGTGTTATTCAGATCCTGGAGACTGATGGATGCTTCATTCTCTAGGTTTGTATTCCTCAATCTCCAATTTTATGTTATGTAAATAGACAAGCTAGAGATGAGGTTATAATAGATCATTTAGATGACTTGTTTTTAAAGAATATGTTGATTCTTTGAATAGCACGAAGCATTGTAATTCTTGAGTGACAGTTCATTATTACCTGAAACAAAATTTCAAAAACATGGTTTTTGTTTGAAATGTGATTGCCCCTGAAAGGAGTGTTACTCTTAATCAAATAACCTCTTCTGTACACAGGGCAGCTGATCAGCAGTGGATAGGCCAAAATAGATTTTAATAATGCTGAAGCTGGTAAGGAGGTCACTTTTTAAAGGGGACTTAAAATTATAAGCAGAGGTGATTATTTTCAGGGGCTAAGAAAGTAAACAGAAGGCAGGTGAGAGCTCAAGGAATAGTAGTTATAAAGAAGAGATGTCAGAGCATGAAGAGGCAGAGTATATCAATGATGGGTGGTCCTGGGCTTCTAAGAGATCTTTTACACATGTTAAAGAAAATTAAGGACCACTGGCTAAATAGGGACAGAAAAGAATACAAATTTGTGACATTTAAAGTAGTCCAAATTTTTTCAATTAGTTGTGTTTTTACATTGTGTAGTTCAACTTTCTCTGTTATCAGAGCCTTAAATTGCCATTGGGTACCCCACCAAAGTAGTCCCTAACATAGTTCAAATTACTAGCACAGATAAAGCTGGAGAATCTCTAAATTGTACCTCTACATAGGAGCAGCACTCTCAGTTAGTATGCTTTCCCTTCATCTTTACATCTTCATATTTGGGGGATAGTTATGAGATAAGACTGTTTTCATTAATTATGTCAGTCTCCAGAAGCTGAGGAGATAAGCTTTAATATTGTGCTGTGCTGTGAATGTTCAATAAGCCACGAATGAACAATACATTCTTTTCAGAAACTTGGCTAGTGATTTTTTGAGGGTTTTGCAAGACTTCAGTGTTTTCAAGCCTGGAATGACAATTGGCAGGTTCAAATACTTTGAGCACCGTTATATGTATTTCCTTGGAGTCAACAATTTTTAGCAAAGAAACTGAGGAAAAGTGCTGAATAAAGGTAAGGTGATACGACCTCTTTGGGTATTTTAGTGAGCTTTTGCTCTTTTTAATAATAAAAAAGATAAGTAAGGAAAATAAGTTAAACCTCACAGCTTAAGGAGAATTTCAGGGGCTGGAAATAGACAGCATTGTAGAATTTATGCACCACACCAACACTAGCAACTCCTTTGGAAGTCTGTTGTTAAATTAATTTTCCCCTTTGTTCCTATTAGTTGTACAGAGTGGACCTTTGGGTCACTCCACTGGCTGTATCCAGTATCCTGCTATTTCATGTATCTAACTTCTTAACATCCTATCCCAAAGCCAGAGGCACAAGGTTGGGTGACTGCAAATGGACTGCAACCATAAAATCACAGAATCACAGAATGGTCTGGATTGGAAGGGACCTCAGAGATCATCTAATTCCAACTGCTCTGCATTGGGCAGAAAACCTTCCTAATATTGCCTTTGATGACATTTACATCTATTGAGTTTTATATCCCAAATTTTGCACTCTAAAAGTATGTGTGTTTTTTTCTTTTATATGAATATGACCTTTTGCAGAAAAGGAATGAAGTATGACATTGTCTTGTTTGGGGCATTTTTTTAATTGTGATCTTTATAAAGCTTTTTAATTTTTTTTCTCGAAAACAAAAAACAAACAAACAAAAACCCTCAGAAAAAGAAACAACAAAAATATTTTGAAAATTCAAAATATTCTTAAAACTTTAACAGGTAAGGTGAGATATCTTATTTTGAATGACTGATAAAGATGAAGCTCTAGTTTAATTTTGTCTGGTCAAGGACTCAGAGGAGATATTAATAAGAAGGCAGGTTTTAACTTCATTGTTTTGACATAGTTTCAGTTGCTTACATACACCTGAACAAAAATAATGTTGGAAGGTACATTCTTGAATGATGTGGGCTCACTTTGAGTGAGAGTGTTCATGAAACATCATTTGTTCCAGATTGATTGATGAAAGGGCAAGTATGCAGTTCTAATTGCTGTGCAGCTAATGGCATCATTTCAAGAAGGATTTAGTTTAGAGCTTGCAATGAAATCAGACTACCTCAAACACAATAGGTGATTCTTCTCTTTCAGAGGAAGTCATCAGCAAATCAACGAAATGAGGTATTTTGTATAATTTTTTTTTCTTTTTTCCCCTTAAAGTCAAGAATTCTGAAGATAGTGAGTGATATTTACGTCAAGAATACTCCAAATAGCAGAAAACATGATAAAATATGATGTTTAAAAGAAAATAGAGTAGGGTCTCCCTGACTTTTTGCATAAATGATATCCACTTTTAGGGAGTTTGTTATTATTGTTTTTTACCTGTTTGCATGTTTGAACAGGAGCTGCAGCCTTTGCTGTAAAAAAAAATTAATTGTAACTTTTATTAAAATGTCATCATTTTTGTTCTCCTTTAAAGATGTATAGGTAATTAATTCAATTGCTTTTACCACCTATTAAGACTGGCAACCTAAATTGTATTAAACAATTCACAACTTTAGACTAGAAACCCCTGAAAATTAATCATCCACAGAGTGTTGAACTGAACAACCCTTTGAATCTCTAAAGAAGATCACCAGTCTGTTACACTTATATACTCTAATTACATTATATATAACTGTATAATTTATAAGCTTTAAATTGGATCAACCATCTATTAGGCTTTATAAAAATGAAAACTTATTCATCAGATTAAACAGTAATAACACAGAAATTAACCATATTTGGAATTTACCTCCTTATTAAAGACAGCAATTAGGATTTTAGACTTCTAAGAACAATGAATTTAGCTGGTATCATCTTTTTGGATTTTTACATAAGTTGGATGGGAATGTCCTATTTTAATTCTTAGATCAAATTCTGATCCCATTCACAGTGATAATAAATCATGTATAACTGTGGTGCATTTGAGTTACTCCTGTTTTGCATACATAAAAATGGCAGCTGAACCAACTCTGATAATCTTTTTACACAAAATCAGAATAAAAATTCTAGCATATACCTTATAGTATAAGGCAGATAAGTAGACACATAAAAGCTGTCAATCCAAACTTTTAGGAAAAAACCCTTCTTATTTTAGTTGAGGTAAAATCCAACTTTTCTGACTGGTTTAACTCTACTTTTTGAAACACAGCGTTGACATACCAAATACTCAAATAAAAATGTGTCTCTAAGGGTGAATGCAAAGCAGGAACCATCCCTCAGAAAATGAATGAACAAATTTGACTAATGTATTCTGGTTAAAGTTATTTCTATTTTTCTGTTGCTGTTTTTTAAAAATCATCTTGTGGCTAAGTACTTACTACTTTTAGGTAAGTTGCGGGTTTTATTTCTGGAATTGTTGAATTTCCAAGCCCCTAGTTATTGGAATGAAGAATTTTTCTCTTTTACATACTGACAACAAAACTGAACTCCATTTTCTCATGACTGATTCTTCACCATGAGAAGAGCTTCTTTTGAAACCTCTAACCTAAAAGATGGAAAGAACAAGAGAAACTAAAGTTCTCTGGATCCATTTATTACAGAGCTGACAAAGCAATTTTGGCCTCAACCCTGAGAGAGGGTATTCTCCTGTGCCCCAGTTAGCCTTGAGAAGAGTCCATCAACACTGACATCAGCTAATACTCCACGAGCATTAACCATCTAATATTTGACAGGTGTACGAAACTAAACCCGTCTAAGCCAGAGAATGCACTCCTTAAACATAAAAGTCAGTGAAATCAGAGTGTGATCTTATTAATAGCTTCTTGTCATAACAACAACACTGGTGAATACTGTTTCTGGCTTGTTTCCCCTCTTACTTATCAGGGTAAAAACTCAAGCAGCATTCTTGCTTTAATGCAGCAAGTGATTGGTGATAGGTGTGTGCATGGAAATGTTTATTTCTTACAGAATTTATCAAAAACTGTGTTGACAGGATAGTTCCTCATATACTTAAAACAGCCTCTGGGTAAACAGATTAGCTGTCTAAAAGATCACACATGCATATATTTCATGGGTTAGAAGTTGTACGTTTAATCTTGAGAGCTCATGTTGTTTTCACCTAAATTTGTCATGTGAATTTGAAATGTAGCAATCTGTGTCACCTTGGGATGTTTGTATTTGGAAGTTTTATTGAAACTCTACTCTGACAGGGAAGAGACAAAATATTATCTTAGTCTCATAGATTTTCAAGGCAGGCAGAATTCTACAATTACTTAATGTGTCTTCCTGTGTATAACACAAGACCTGCATAACATGAGGAACTATAATTTGGGCAGGCTGCATAATCTGGCATTGGTTTAAATTTGGCAGTGATATGACCCTCATGCAGCCAGACATTTTGCTGGAAATGACATACACATATTTTTTTTCAGAATTGACAATATTCAATCATTTTTACAGCTGATAGTGAAATAACATTTTTGTCTTCTCAATGATAATGTAACACTTGAATGACCTAATAATTGAAATATTTTGGACTCGATCTGATATTTAGGTTACTTTGAGAATTTGATACTATTATCATTTTGATTTTTATGCATGTTTTATGATTTTTCTAGTAATACAGATTATTCAAAATATGTGGATGATAAATCTATGTTTTCAATTAATGTCTGTACAGAAGCTGACAGTTTGGAATATGATAGATCCCTGAAGCAGATCACTGAGATAAGAGAGCATTCTGTGACTCAACTGGCACACACAGAATTGTCCTAGTAGGTATTTCCAGTAACATCTTTGATGACATTGTAAGGAAAAATGTTTTGTATTGATTAGTTTTTCCAAGTGACGAATAGAAACTGCAGACTACTCTGGGTATTTGTTCTCAATTTAAAGTTCTCACAACAAGACATCCAAGTGTTGTATTTTATCATTCTACATCATGATTATCTGTTTAAAACTGATTTTAGTTTTTGCCTTTTTTCATTTTTTGTATAATGTTTCACATCCCCAGTTATAAGTAGTCGTGCTCCTTATTAAAGACTGCATTCTTGATTAATTCCTTCTTTAGCACAATATATTGTTATCCCGACTGAGGCCTTTAAGCACTAGCTCAGCTGCATCATATAACACATCATAAATCAATAACTATATGGAAACACAGAAACAGGAAAAGCCTAACCAATTGTTGTGGTTTAACCTAATAGCAAACTAAACACTCAAAGATCTGGATGAGGGCACCCTTAGTCAGTTTGCAGATGACACTGAGTTGGACAGGAGTGCTGATTTGTTGGAGAGCAGGAAGGCTCTGCAGAGGAATCTGGACAGGCTGGATTGATGGGCCAAGGCCTATGTCACGAGGTTAACAAAGCCATCTGCTGGGTCCTGCACTTGGGTCACAACAACCTGTTGTAGTGCTACAGGCTGGGGAAAGAATGGCTGGAAAGTGGCCCTGCAGAAAAGGGCATGGGAGTATTGGTCAACAGCAGCTGAACATGAGCCAGTGTGTGCCCTGGTGGTCAAGAAAGCCAATGACACCTGGCCTGTATCAGCAATGGTGTGGCCAGCAGGACCAGGGCAGTGACTGCCCCCTGCACTGGACACTGGTGAGGTCACACCTCAAGTCCTGTGGCCAGTTCTGGGCCCCTCAGTACAAGAAAGACATTGAAGTGCTAGATCAAGCCCTGAGAAGGGCAACAGAGCTGGGGAAGGGTCTTATAAGGAGCAGCTGAGAAAGCTGGGGGTGTATAGTCTGGAGATCTTATTACTCTCTACAACTACCTGAAGGATGGTTATAGCAAGATGGGTGTTATCTCTTCTCCCAGGTAACCAGCAACAGAATAAGAGAAATGGCTTTAAGTTAGGCCAGGGGAGATTTGGATTGTGTATTAGGAAAAATTTCTTCACAGCAAGGGTTGTCAAGCATTAGAATAGGTTGAAAAGGGAAGTTGTTGTGTCACAATCTCCGGAGGTATTTAAAAGACGTGGCACTTAGGGACATAGTTAAGGGTGGATTTGGTAGTGTTAGGTTAACAGTTGGACTCAACGGTCTTAAGGGTATTTTCTGACTTAAATGATTCTCGTCTATAATATTATATATTTTAAATAGATGACTAATCTTTGCACTGTGCAATGTAGCAAATTATTTTCCTGATTATTTTATACATTCAAACTTGTTTCCTTTTTGCTCCTCATCTCTATTTTTCTCCTCTATGTTTCTTAGTTATTTTATGGTATATTATGATGGTATTATTATGATAATGTTATAGTACTTGCACTTTATCTTTGTCCTTCTATTTGTTTCCTGTTTGCACATATTTTGCCTTTCTGTATATCTTCTCTGTATAGTCTTCAAATATTATTACACAACCCGATTTTTTAGCATTATTAAAAATAAACATTTAAAGTTACAGACTCTTTTTATTATTGTCATGATATATCAAATATTCCAAGACAATATAATAATTGTAAGTATTAGATTTGTGTATGTTTAAACATTGTGGTTGGAACTAACACTTCAGTGAATTCAAAGATTTTCTTTTAGAAATTTTCCTTATCTTTTTATCTTCCATTTTAACTCATCTCCTTGTTTCACATTTGCTTTTCATAGGTCAATCCACATAGACCAAAAATGCTCATTAATATACTTTATAGCTTTCTCACATAGCTTGAGATCCTGCTCTTTTATCTCTGTTAGCAAGATTTTAGTAGTTTGCATATTATTTGCAGATTTTGATACCACTTGCTGTATACTTTCTGCTCACTCCACTGCTCATTATTCCAATAGGTCTATAAAGATAACAATAGTAAATGTGGAAAGAAAAATAAAGTCTCATTATCTTCACAGATCGCTAATACTCAGTAAAGCTTTGTCAGATCCTCCAAATCCTTTTCACTTTTTCTTCCCTTAACAACTCTGTCATTGAAGAAAATATGTATGACTGCAGTGTAGACATCTATGTTTGAACCACCCAGGCCTGACTCATTTTATAATAAACAGAGGGAAATGGACATTTCTAGGTATTAATTTGTCTTGACCTAGTTTAGATATATGTAGGAGGATACAAATTACAATCCAGCAACACTCATTTCTCTCCCCAGACTACAAGGACAGTCTGCAAAACTAATTGAGTGTACAGAGGTTTGCAGTAGACAACTAACATTAAGTGAGATGAATCCCACTTCCAGTAGTAAATGGCAAAAACCTAACTTAGAAACATATACATATCCAAGACATTTGAGAGAAATGTCTTGGATATGCAGAACCTCATACTTTGACAAATGATGTTTTTCAAGAATAAAGTGCTGTTTCTCCTGCTTTTTGTAAACTTCCTGAGCTTTTGTTCTAGTTACACAGGAGCATGCTCCTATCTTACAAGTTCTACAGGTAAAATGTAGTAATCAGGGACTCTATGGTGTTCCCTTGTTAGAGTTAAATGAACTCAAAGTAACTTCTGGGATGGTGTTATCTAACAATGAGATGAGCTCTCAGCAAAATGCTACTTCCTTTCTAATAATTTAAGGTGAAGCAGGAAGGATATTTGTATACACAGTGTGGTGTCTTCAAAGGGATGCTCTCAGGACACTGAACTTTTTCATCACTCTTTGCTGTGGTAAGTGCTAAAAAGTGTAATTTATGCTCTTGCATCTTTTTAGCCATGGGAGAACTCTCAAAGTTGCATAATTCTTTTAGCTTCTACTAGCAGTAGGTAATGTCTGGGGAGGCTTTGTTGTTTGATCTCACTAATAATCAGAGATATGTACATTTAAAACATTGAAATTTAGATAGCATATTTATGTATACATTACATTGTTTTTCATGTATATTGTACTGGTGTATATGCTACACATTTATACTGCAAAATGTGAGACTTAAGCCCTGTGCATCACATATTTGCATTTGCTTATTATAAACTAGAATATTGGGCTCATTTTGTAAATGGAATATGTATTCGTATACTTCAGGATTTAATAATTTTAATGGCAGAAGGGATGATTCTGATCATTTACTCTGACCTACTGCCTAATGCATGCAGAGAATTTCATTGACTTTCAATATTTTTTGAAATAAACAACACAAATGAGAATACCCAGAAATAAATTTGATGAGGAGCTGACTATTAGATACATCATTTTGTAGATCTTTATGCTAATGCAGATAACCCAAATCAAAACATAATAGCCACATACAGTTGGATCACTTATTTGTGTAACCTCCTTGAGCAGCCTTTCCCTCACCCTGGGGAGTGAAATCTCACCCTATCTAGAGCTCGCTCTGCTGCAAAAGCGTTTTTCTATCAAATGGACGAGATCATGCTACAACTTTCCCTCTAGCCTTTCACTAACTCTCCCTTCTCAGATACATTAAAAACAAGCTAGTGGTGTTTGCTTCCAAGACTCTTGTATTTTCAGTCTATCTGTTGCTTCTGTCAAACAAACCCCAGACGTCAAGTCCTTAGACTGGGTCTAGCCTGTTTGAAAGACCTCCAGAGTGCAAGAACTAAGAGCCTGCCCGGAAAACTGCTTTCATCCTCTAATATCTTCATATTAGAAAGCTGATATTTATTTGCTGTAGTTTAAGCAAACTATTTATCTTTTCTGCCATGGTTATGGGATGAGAAGGAAAGATTGCTCTAGATCTCTGAATATCTTAACAGTTCTTTAGAGACAACATCCGGGGACAAAATTCCAGATTTTTTTCAAATACTTCATTGTTTTCTTTATTATTGCCTCTTAAAGTAGGAAGAACTCCACAAACAACTTGTTTCACTAAGACCTTCTTTTAGCCAGGCTAGCAAAATAGTCACTGAAAAAAATTCAGTCTCTTCTCTCAGGCAACTAGTGACAGAATGAGAGGACACAGTCTCAAGCTCCATCAGGGAAAGTTTAGGCTAGACATTAGGAAAAATTCTTCACAGAAAGAGTGACTCGCCATTGGAATGGGCTGCCGAGGGAGGTGGTGGAGTCACTGTCCCTGGAGGTGTTTAAAAAACGACTGGATGTGGCACTTAGTTGATGAGGTGGTGTTAGGTCATAGGTTGTACTTGATGATCTCAAAGGTCTTTTTGAATCTAGTTAATTCTGTGATTCTGTAATTCTGTGAAATTCGTGCTGTTACAACCCTTTCAGGTGCTGTACATCATACTAAACATTTCATTCCATTCACCTTGTTACCTACAAATATATTTATCTATTCTTTATTGTTTTACATGTACATCATGAGTTCTCTGTGGTAAGGACCTTCTCTTTATTTTGGGTTTGCCAGATTCTACAAAGGGGATACTTCTTTCTGACTGGAGGCCTGAAGCAAGATCACAGTGCAATTCTTACAATTTTTGTACATCATTCTTCTTTATGACTGATGTGTCTATATGAGGCAAATAATCCAAAATGTAATTAGTAATATATATGCCAATATATAGTTTGAAGAAGCTATTAAGATACTCCTAATGCCACACAATAAATTCAGTGATAGATTTATAAATGTGCTCATATATATATATGTATATACATATGTATATACATATGTATAATCTACATATTTTTGAATGGAAGTCTGAATTTGTTCAGTGTGTACTATGGTTGTGTTTTGGTCCATTAACATCTCTGCTAGTATAAATAAACGATAATGATAATCCATTACCTTTTGCTGTCTGTCTTGTACTGTTGCACAAAACTAAGAATATGAAAAAATAGGTTTCTGTAAACTTAGACTTTTATCTTATGTACAAATATATGCACATAAAAAAGAAGGTTTTTATTTTTATGTATATTAAAAAAGAAGAGGTTTGATATTCTTAAAGATACAATGAAGATTATCCCTGTCATCTGAAAGTTGTTCAGACTATAACCTGACTCATTTAGTTTTACAAGTAGGAAAATATTCCTGACTACTAGTTTGTCATGCAAAAATAATTGATTAAAACTTTTTGTAAAAAAGATGTAAGAGGGAGGTGTCAGCATTTTGTGAAATGTGAATGTTTCCTTGAAATAATAGGCATGTCAAACTGCTGTTTCCAGAAAGCCAAGCTGTAATATGTCCCTGATAATCTTCCACATTGTGCCCTGATTCATTTACATGCGTGTATATATGTGTATGTTTATACTTGTATGTTAAAAAATGAGTGGTTGGTTCTGACTTTAATTATCTGCTGTCTATTCTGTCACCTTGAATTTTCACTGCTTTAAGGGAGAACTGATTGACCCTCATGGTACTGCTAACAGTGTTTGGAGTATTTTTGTGTATGAATCACATGATGTGAAGACTTGCCCTAGCTTTGGTCTACACAAAATATTAAGTTTCGTTCCTTGCATTTTGACATTACCAGGGAGTCTATACAGATTGTGGTTTTCTCAACTATTTGTATTACCTAAATCTATTTTACAAATACTTCTGCAAAACATCTTGACCTAAAAATATTTACTACAGGTATTTTCTTGTAAATATACTGTCTATGAAATATGATTGTAATTGCATTGGTTTGATTTCTTTGACAAACCATGTGATTTTTATTTTGTTTTCTGATCTCTTACTGCATGACGCATAATTCAGTTTCTGATTAGAAACCTCTCATATGCCAGAAAGTATATTTAACCTAATACTCTTCTTTGCAACCTCTTTCCAACGACATTACTTCTGGCAGGCACATTTACTAGATTCTTCTATCTTTACAAACTTTGGATAGTCCTTTATGCCACGCCAGCCTTCCTTGCCTCTGTGAGAAGGCATGTGGAATGAGAAGTTAGTCAGAACAAGTGCATTCCAGCTCTTAACAGCTGAAACTTATGATCATGGTGCTTTCTAGTCTGAATAGAAACTCTGGGAGCTCAGTGCTCTGCAGTCATATAATAAGAGAACTAGAATGATGGGATTTGTGTGATGATGTGGTCAGTATCCAAGTAATGCTGATTGTGGATTCTGTGGTAGGATGCTGAGGATGCACTCCATGAAAAATCTGCTGTTTCAAAATAAGAAGCACGCAAACTCCCTAAGTATTTAAAAAATACTTGTCTGGTGGATGCATATATTCATATACACTTGCATAATCACACCACCTATGAACTTGGAAGAATTGTTATACTGATGAATTTTTATTCTAGTCATTCTGCTGATAAAGAGTCCTTAGGTATTGAAATAAGATTCAGAGTTCAGATTCACAACAGTTTTATTTTATCTTTACTAACCTATAGTTGAAAGGCAGAAGGGACAAATATCATAACATGTAAAAACGTTTCTGGATGCAGTAGTAACCCCATTGATTTAACTCATCTCACTGAGGTACTACTACAACAGCACAAAAAGTGGTGTAAAGTTCAGAAACATTAATCTTCTTATCTGTGCACTGAAACTCACTCTGAAAAGATAGATGAAGGAGGACTGATGAATGCTGCTTCATTAGGAGAATTTTAAAATGCAATTTGTCTTCATGAAAACGAGGGATTGCACATTTCCAGCTTTCTCCTGAGCCTGTTAGAAATATTTTTTAAGCACTAACCTCTAATGCAAAATAGTCTTTATGGTAGGACGGTAATTATTATGGAAAAGAGGCATACCCTGGTCAATCTGTTTGTGAAGCACAGCAGTGGAAAATCTTAGAACTGCAAATTCAGATTTCCTAAATGTGATTATGTGATATCAGAAACTAAAATTCCTCTTAACTAACTTGGGCCTATGTGCAGTAGATTACACAGAAGATTTTCATAGTGCTTAAGGCTAATGGTGCAGGTGATGAGCTAAAACTTGATTAATCCTTGAAATTTGCAGGAATCAAAAAGCTTTTTCCTGATAGAATATTGGATGTTAGAATAACTTTCTAATAGAATAATAGTTATTCTCTGCTACTCACTCCTTAATCCCAGACTTCCTGAGAGGTTTATGATAGGACTGTGTAAAATAAGGGAGAAAAAAATGAATTGCAAAGGTGCAAGTATGCCATCTGGAAACAGAGACCAAAACCTGTCTGGGAAACACGTCTTGCTGGGATAATGAGGTTTCAAAAAGTTGCATTGCCTGGTTGCTCATTTCCTGCCTTATCATGTATAATCCTTAGACATACAAGGATCTGAAACCAAAGCCAGTGAAGCCAATGGACAGATTCTCATTAATGGAAATATGTAACAGAGTAGAACTTATAGCAAAGTTTAGGGGAGGAGTGGTAGACTTCTCAGTGCTGGGTTAATAGTTGGACTCAATGATCTTAGAGGTCTTTTCTAACCTAAGTGATTTTATGACTCTAAGAGTATTCCCTTGTCTGACATAATAAAAGCTCCCTGGTTTTCCCCTTTCCTAGACTTGGATTTTCAGCCTTCTGCTCAGAGACACCCTTTCCACATTACTGTGCCTGATCCCACACTCTAATACAGTTGTAGTGGAAGAAAAGGCTAAGAAAGAGGGCACTAATCCATCTCCTGTACTGGAGTGGGCTTTTGTGTCCCTTTTCTGCTGTCTTTTTTTTTTTATTATTTTTTATTTTTTGTATGCTCCCTTTTTGTGTATCAGTTCACACACAAAAAAAATATCACTTTAGTCTTCTACTAAAGCCCTCAGTCCTTCTGCATAGCAGAACACTTTATTCCTAAATAACCACACCAGTTCTGCTTGGTATCCTCCCTACTCATGGTGCCTTATCAGAGCATTCTGCATAGCAATCCCTTACACAGACTGAAGTCTGTTCTTCTAAAGGCCAGAGTCCTAATCCTGCTTTCCAGCCTCCCACCTTGGTCTTATTTTCAACTCAGTTTGAAGCTGTTGACTGTGACCACTTGTGGCAGGATAGCCTACCCCACAGGTTAACCCATCAGAGAATGCAAACACTTCATGCTATCTGTGGGGAGGAACAGCTGGCCCAGGTGATGTTTGGGTGTTGAATTATGGTAAAACCAACCTGATTCACCAAACTTCCAATACACATCCTACGTTCTTTTGAAGCAGGATGTGACAGATAAGATGGTCCTGGCCTGTAAATCTGTGACTGTGAGTCTATCACTTTATAACTATAAAAGTCCAAACCAACTCTCATATGGAAGATTCTTCCACAAACATCCTTGAAGTGTGGAGCTTCTCCCGTGAAGTAGGGATGCCTCTTCATGGTTACTACCCAGGGGTTAAGAGAAAGAGAAAGATTTGCCTGTTATTTCATATGGTGAGTTATATCAATCTACTTAATGATTGTTTCTTTTGCTATCTTTGAAACAATTGCTTTAATATAGTTGTTTTTATACAGTGCACTATGGTGTACTACTTTGTTATATTATACCTACTAATGTATTGTAGCCTTCCCCCTGTCACGGCTTGCCCAGGGGTGAGTTTGCCCCTGCACTCCCCGAGGGATGGCTGAGGGAAACGGAGGACAAAGAAGGTGCTGGCGGCTCTCCATGGTTACATATAATATAAGTTTATTCACTCCAGAGGCAACAGGCCTCCTGGAGGGTCCAAGCTTATCAGGGATAACCAGGGAAGAGCCCTTGCCATTTCTGGCCTATGGTTCTTCTAGGGGCTCCAGCCAATGGGAAGGGAGGACAAGGGAAGGGGACAAGCCATCTGGGGTGAGGGGTAGGGGACATAACAGATACAGTGAGAAATACATGCTAATTACACATTACCACAGTATATTTTTAGCTTTTACACCATATAGTAAACAATTCTGATTAGGACTTTTCATCTGTTCATTCATCTATTCATTTGTAANCCTGGCCTGGGGAAGCCGGCAGAACCCAGCTGGACCCAGGATTAGACCAGGGACAGCTTCATATATATATTTATATATATATATATATATACCCAATCTCCAATGATTAAACCCTGTGGGACAACGTGATTTAATCACACCTCTCTAGTTCCTTAAATTTAAACCTTGCCACAATCCGAGGCTAAAACTAGATTCAGCTGCACCTAGGCTCCTCTCTGAGAAGGAGTTTAGAAAGCAATGGAGTCCTTTCTGCACCTCGTAATTCAACGGCAGAGCTTATTTCAATAACTTTGTCTAAGCCTTCCATTCCCACTCATGACACCACTGTCACCATGGTTGTCCATATTCATGAACAGTAGGTTGAGTTCATCTTTACCCCGACTGACACATCAACCATTCCTGGAAAGAAACTGTCACCAGTGGGATCTAGGAGCCTCCTGAACTATCTACCAGGTTTCAGGTTGTCTTCCCACAGGTGATCAGATGGTTCAAATTCTCTTAAAATGTGAGGGCCTGAGAGTAGGAGACTGCTGTTAGCTGTTAAAGAAAGTCCCCTACATCCCGATTATGAGGCCATCTGCACTATATCCCTATCTCGATATCATCTTCATGACACTTAATTATTCTTCAGTTCTGGAAATCCGGTCCCAAAGGGTCCAAAATTTCAAAAGGATACACGCATTCTGCAGATTATTTCAGTAGACTTTGAGCCAGGCTGTTCCAGACATTGTTAACTGTAGTGGAGAAATGAACCTGCCATGCACTGTATGTTTAATGTGGCTGTGTCACTTATCTCACCTTCACCAAATTCTTCCTCTCTACCTCCATTCCTAGTACTGCTCCCTCAATGTTTAAAGATAGGCAGTATTGGAAAGCAGGCAGGAAGATACTGCAAAAATTAATTTAAACTTTTAGATATCACAAATGGCATGCAGTATTGAATACACAAAAATTATTCCAGGCCTAGGCACAAAGAATCTGAAAACAAGACATAAGCAGCCATGCATAAAATGTCTGAAACCACAGAGGAAATAGTCGACAAGATGAGTGGTAACAAGGTGAGCAACATATCAAAGTGAAAAAAATTCCCTCTAGAGAAGACAAGATGGATGAAGGAAGCAGCTACTGTATGTGTGAGAGTGTATTTAATATACTCAGCTGTGTAAGACCTTCAGGGAAAAGATCACTGAACCTATCAGAAAATTCACTGTTATTATGGACTAATGTCTCTATTCGATAAAGGACACTGATGAAATTACAAGTGTATCTTCTCCCTTTCCACACAGTCCATAAAATCTCCTCATGATGTAGATTAGCTGAATCCCTCAGAACTGGAATCATTCAGGAAGTTTAAGAAAATGTAGCATGTACAGGAACTGTCGACAAACTTATAGAAGTGCTATAAAAGTGTGCTGGAGATGGTGGAGGTCACCTGTGTGTTCATTTGCAAGGAGAAGGGCAGAAAACAAATCAGGATGCTAAGACTTACACATCAAAAACAGGAAGCCAGGTGGAGGACATATCTCTTTTCTTCTTTGCCTCACATCCTGCATTTTTATCTAAAACCATATTCTGTGAATTGTCTAAAGTTCAAGACTTTTATTGGACAGGTATGCTCAACAGTACACTGCATAATGTCTTCCATTAGTGCAATCGTCTTGATGTCTGGATTTTAGCTTCAGAAATTGTGAACACTTTGGCAACAGCTCAAAGTCAGTGTAAGCACTATGATGTTTACTTTATACCACATTGTGTATGTCTCATTTGCTTTGATTATAGGTTGCTCCAAAGTTCCCAAAGCTTGACTGTTTTTATGCCACACCTCTAAAATGAGGCAACAGTTGTGAATCCTTGTTATTGAAAAATTAAATGTGGAGCCATATCATTGTAGACTCCTCTTTTTTTTTCTTGTACTTTAAAAATAAAAAAAATTCTTGTGATTTAGAAGTCAGGGTAAGAAACAGTTCACCTTAACCTTAGCTGCTTTAAAGATTACTATTTCTGAGCTGATCAGGAAATATTCAGTGGGGATATTCCACTCTTAAAATAGGCTGCTAAATGTATGGAGTCTGGCTGTAATGGAGTTAATTTTCCCCGTAGCAGTCCTCACAGTGCTGTGCTTTGCATTTGCACTTAGAAAGGTGTTGATAACACACCAGTGTTTTGACTGCTGCTGAGAAGCACTGGCACAGAATCAGGCCGCAACATCAAGACTGTCCTTCCTCACCAGTGCAGTGAGGATTGGCAAGATCTTGGGAGGGGACACAATCAGGACAGGCTGACCCAAACTGACCAAAGGGATATTCCATACTGTATGATATCTGCTCAGCAATGAAATCTAAGAGAAAGAAGGAGGAGGAAGGACATTTGCTATTTGTCTTCTGGAGCAGACACCCCATGTACTGAAGACCATCTTCCTAGGAAATGGCTGGACATCACCTATTGATGGGAAAAAGAGAATAAATCTCTTGTTTTAATTTGCTTTCATGTTGGACCTTTGTTTATGCTTTATTAAACTACATTTATCTTGACTCACAAGTTTTTTTTTACGTCTTACTTTTTCACCCATCTAATCCTGCTGAGAAGGGGAGTGTTAGAGCAGTTTTGTGGGCACCTGAAATCCAACCAAGACCAACTCACGACACTAAGTTACTGAATTACCCTCTAGAAATGATGGTACCCCTCTGCTTTAAAAGTGGATCTAGATCATTAGGTCCCAATACAAGGATCTCATATTAAAGCAACTGTGAATCCTTAGATTAGGATTTCATTTGAGATTGAGCTATCTCCATTTGGATGTCTACCACAAGTAAGCATCAACAAGTACTAGAAGTTTGAGCTCCAATAAATCATAATTATAGAGTATCTCGAGCTTGGAAGGGACCCGCAAGGATCATGGAGTACAACGCCTGGCCCTATACAAGTGAACCCCAAGAATCACACCATGTGCTGATTGGTGATTTCACACTATGAAGTCAGTAAAGTCTGGAGAGTGATTCATCTTAGAGCAGGGGTCTAAGATGGAGGTCTAAGTAGGAGGTTACTTGTTTGTTGAGATGCCCCAAGGTGACTGAGCACCGTGTGGGGCTGGCAGCTTTGACACATGATTTACAGAACTCCCCCAACATTCTAGTTTGACAGCTAGAGGCCATGCAATACATGCCATGGCAGTGTAGAAAAACAGGGAGATGTTCAAGAAGCTGAATCCTGCTCCCAGTGTTCCCCTAGAAGTCTATATACAGGCATTTTAAAATAAAAATTTTATTCTCTGAGTAAATTCTCCCTCAAATTAAGGAGATAAATCTTGCTTTAAACCACCAAAACTAAATTTAAGAAGACAACCTCAATTCTAAGCTCTAATATATATTTTGCTTACATTGGAACATAGTCCCTCTAATTTTAGCCCAGGACATAAATTGAAAGCCAAAATAACACCTATATACTTCAAATTAAATTTATATGTAAATCAGATAGCAGAATCTAAAAGGATAATCTCAAAAATCTACCCCAAACTGCTTAAACTCCTGAAATCTAGGCCTACACTGACCTCCAAAGTATACTGCTAATGACCATCATGCTCTGAGACACAACTATCCTGATATCACAAGACCAAGGAACAGAACAAGCTTCACTAGAAATTAAAATGGCAGTGGTGTGCTCCCATTCTTCAATAGGGCAACCTACCTCTACAAATCATATTGCAGTCACAATGCTCTCTTAAGTAAACATTGCCAGAAGGACAGTGAACAGGCTGCAAATCCATCTGCCTAAAAATGTCTTTGGATTTTGTAAATGGGTTTTTCTTACTCTGCTCTAGGTTGGCTGCAGGCACTCCCCCATCTACATATTGCTTGTCTTCTGCACATCTGTCTACCCTGTGGACAGCCTGAAAACTGCAGAGAACTTTTCCAAATAGTTCTGCTGGCACGTTATTGCAGCAGTGGGCTCTACTGCATGTGGGCCCCTGTGCTCCGGAAACACCCTGGGGCATGCTTCAGGCTTGCTCCAGGCTTGCTCCATAGGGACATGAATCTACTCTTGACAGGTAGTCCCTGGGATATTGATAAGTAGCAGCACAGGCAAGTTGACTACCTAGTGCCATTTAGGATGCCCTGGAAGATTCCAGGCATCTACACAGGCCTGGAACATACAGTACAAGATTATATCATTGTCGACCAGCATCTGGAGGACAACTGGAAAACTTCATCACACTTGAGTAAGAACATTAGATATCTCTGTTCAGCCAACTGTATCTCAAACAGTCACAGTTCTTAGAAGTAGTGGCATGTATCAAATTATCACATTTACGAAGTCATTATAGAAAGATGTCAACAACACACTGTGGCACAAATATTCTCTCTCTCTGTTGCCTCGTACTTAAAATGGTGGATCTTAATTTATTTGCTGCCATCGTCCCTGAGAGAACATAACAAGATCTACTAAGTTTTTTGGGTAGAAAGTAATAAAATAAAACAGAAACTTTAAAATTTATGTCACGACTAGACTTAAATATGCTATAAAGCTCCTAAACTTGGGTGCTTATAAGGCAAAATGAGAAATATGGGCAGATCCCCATATATTTGAGGTGTGTAGATATAACTACAATTTAATATAGAAAATATATGAACATTGGAATAATTTAATTGAAAAGTAATGTAGCTATCATAAACTAAGAAATAGCACAGCTGGAGGATTTTAAAAGTGATTTGGAAGCAAAATCCCCTCACTGAATTAGAGAATAAAAATTCAGTTAGGGACCTTGTAGAACAGCAAAGCTGATGGAGCTTCTATAGCTAAGGGCCTGTCAGCATTCCTATTACAAACCAGTACTTTCTGGGGATTATACTTCATCCAGAAGAGTTTGATGTGGAATGAACTTGGGATAAAATGTCTCAGCCTTTGAGTAATATAATGGTAACTCTGTTATAATAAAAATCTGTATTCACTTCATAACTATTGAGTCTACTGCATTCCTACATTACACATTTTGATTTAAAGATACATGAGCTAAAGCTGGCCTAAGGAAATATGCCCACATAATACCATTCAGGTAAAGGTTTTAAGACAAAATAGCTCCATTGGTGTGATGTTATGCACAAGTTACTAAGCCAAAATTCTCAGCCTGGTTAATTTTCTCAGGTGAGTTTGTTTTTTCACCAGGAATATTTCCACATTTCCTTTTGTTCAACTTGCTCCTAGCTCATCTATGCAGCTCATTTGTTTTTCTCCTATTTTTGATCAAATAAATGGAAAAAAAAGAAGATTAACAGTCAAACAATTAAGGGTTAAGAGTCAAAAGAAAGGCCTGGTCTGTTCCAGATCTGTCTTGGGCATTACAATGGAAAAACTAACATAAAACATCAACAGTGCATAATTCCAATCCCATATTGACATTATTTAGTGTTATAAGGAATTAAGAAATGTAAAAACTAGTGTGTTCTTCTCTTTTGAATTATAAAATCCTAGAATCATAGAATGGTTTGGGTTGTAAGAGAACCTTGAAAATCATCTCATTCCAACTCCACTGCCATGGGCAGGGACACCTTCAACTAGACCAGATTCTCTCATCCAACATGGGCTTGAACACCTCCATAGATGGGGTATCCATAATTTCCCTGGGCAACCTGTTCCAATGCCTCGCCACCCTCACTGTAAAGAATTTTTCCCTCATATCTGATACAAACCTACTCACTTCCAATTTGAACTCATTATGTTGCTGTCACTTTTAGAGTGCAAACTTAGAGTTTAATTGTCAATGGTTCATCACTACACATGACCAAGCAAATAGCTTAGTTGGCTTGGGCACCAGCTTCCATACTCCCTGGCTTTGGGACATCTTTGTCATGGAAATTCAGCACTGGGGAGAAAGGGTTGCAGAAATTATTAATGACAAGGTTGTATAATGCTTTTAAGTATTTGTCTTGAAAAACAGAGATATGATATGGAAACAGAGGGGAAGTCTATTCACTAGCTAAAGGTTATAAGAGTTTAAGATCCATTCTCTCACTTCTTTTCTGGTCCTTTTGTATTGTAAAGGTTGTAACTCTAAAATTTTAAAGGTGATTTAGAAATTTACTGAGGATGAAAGATGAAAGGAGTAAAGGATGGATGGACTAAAAAGATTAGAAAAAACAAAATGCTGAAATGAAACTAGATTCATGGAAAGACAAAGGTAATAATTTCAGTACATTCCCCTTTGGGGAATAAAGTAGTTTTCTGCAGATGCATGACACAATGGTCAGAGAGGAAAAAGTTTATTTTATTTTTTCAGTTTTTCTTACTATCATGTTACAGACTAATTCAGAAGTAAACTGCTTTAACTATGAATTCAGTTTATTTACTGTAAGTGGAATACTAAATATGATCTTGGTAACTCATTAATTCTGTTTTGCCTTGTCCACATGAATTTTTCATATCTTTTCTTTTCCAGTAGGTATCTTCACCTCATGAGCATATATGAATTATTGCTGTCTAATTGCTACTAGTTTTCCCAGGTTGAAGAAGAACTGCCAATCAAGGTTGTCACAATTGTTACAGCAAACAATAAGTAAAAATAATAAACATAGTTCAATTTCAGTAAAAATATCCAAGAACTACAATTCTCTGGCCACCTTAAGGTATTTCTGAGATTGACAAATTCGCAATAATCTGGAGTATATCACTCAAGAAGTAGCTTCATCTCTGACTTTAATTCTTATCAACCTCACATCTCTGAATCTCAGCACTTTCTTCATCCATAACTACCTTTATCAAGTTCTTGACTTGCTAAATATACCTATAAATGTATAGTCTTCCCTGGGAACAAATATATGCTTTTTGCTAGACTGATAGAGCAGCACTGCAAGTAAGGTGGTTTTATTTGGGGAGGAGACTTTTTTTTGGTTTATTGTTGTGTTTTTTCCTCTTTAAGGAAAGCTTGCAAAAGTTTTTTTCTTGTCAGAGTGCTCGTTAAAGGCCTACATGTGGCTTCAGAGAATGGGATGAATAAAAAAATGAAAAAAAATCAATGTTCTTCCCACTATAAGGAAGAACCAACTTTTCCTTGCTAACCTTTCTCTGTTTTGAAGGTTAGTGACTAGATAAAGTAGCTTGTGACAGAGTAAAGCTGGATTCCTCAATGACCCCTTGGAAATTACGTTCATTACACATAGAATAGTTACTTAGGCTAAAGGTAGATTTCAGAGCAGTCGAGTTTCCAAGTCATGGATAAGTTTTGGAATTTGACTCTCTGCCTTTCCCATTTAATTTTTAATATGGAAAATAAGAGTATGGCTTATTATTAGATTCAGCAAAACAAATATGTTAGTCTATGTACTGGCATTTCAGCTAAGATGGAACAGATACGTTTTCTGGTCTCACTATGCAATAAGTAAATGACACCATAAAATGTCTCTCTTTCAACTGTCGTACTTATCCCTAAAAAGTGGAGCAATTTCCAAAGGAGAAAGGAAGCGTACCATCTACTTAAGTGCATTCTCATTCCTATGCTGTCTGCCCAACTGGAAAAAATGTAAAATGAGAGTACTCAAACACCTTTATGAAGAAAAGTACTTTAAGGCTGTATTTAGCATATTCTGAATGACTGTTGTAAATCTGAACGCATTGTGTGAAAAGATGGTTGGAAACTCCTCATGTTTGATTCACTTCAGTCAGCCCTGGGAAGTCGCATTGGTTTCTCCCTTCAGAAACATAAAATTCCTTCTATTTGCTGTGGAGAGAGTGGAAACACTTAAAGTGCTTCCCAGACTGTGCCTCTGAGATAAGGTGCCCTGGCTCAGTACACAATGAACACATATACCAAATAACAGTGCCTAGAAGACCAAACACAAATTCAGACTGAAAATGCAGTCTATGTATTTAACAAACAGAACGACTGAACATGGGAAGAACTTATTAAGGACTGCTGTAGATTTTCCATCACTAGAAATTTTAAGATCAATAGTGACTGTGTTCCTAAGATGTATGCTCCACTTCAAAATAATACTAATTCACAGTCTTTATAATGGTCTGCATCATGCAGAAGCATAGACTAGATCCTTCTAGTTTTATACTCTGAATCTTTGAAGACAGATGTTTCCATTAACCGGAAAAGTAGAAAAGAAGCTTTTGTCAATAATAACAGCAATACATGAAAGCAGAGGTTAAAATAAGCATAAATGGGACAGCATGTCTGCTGCTTCTTCTGTACTAAATATAGTACAGAAGACACTCATGGCCCCTCTGTCCTTTACTCACCATGTTAAATTTCATGTTAAATTCCTGATAAAGTGACACACACTTATAACCTCTGCCTGGGGGTAGAAGAAAGCTTATAGCTCTTCCTCAAACCTTAGAAAGAAAGCCCTTCTCCTATCTCTTTCCTAAATAAATTTATTTGGAACATAGCATGAAGGAGAGAGGAAAAAATTATTAAAAAGTGGGAGGAAAAGGTGACAAAAAATTACTTCAATATAGTGTTGAATATGCACAAATATTCCAATTCATAGGAAAACTAATACAGTATGTAAGGTTACCTTGTGGTAGAAGAAGGAGAGAGAAAATAAAAGAGAAAAAAGAAGAACAAAATTAAGGAAAACAACCCTGAATTCACAATAAACTAACATGAGATTTTGCTAATTTGCAGAGGCCCTCAGAAGGCTCCCTGTTGATGAAATAAATAAGTAATTTACATATATCCATCAACAACTCTATGAACATAGTGATGGGATCACCAGACTTTTACCCTCAAAATTATAGACGAAACAAGAATCCAGAAAACTAGTTAAATTAAAACACCCCTTGACACAACAGATACTTGATCTTTCAGGTTTCACAGAGGCGTTTGCTTTCTTTTATCAAACTCTCAATGGTGATATACTAGATTACAATTACCTGGAGAGATGTTAAGAATTTTATAGATGATATAGCCAGTACACTTTTATTCATCATATAGCATAAACACATATTTAAAGAATCTATTTCCAGGGAAAAAATTTTCCAGAAGATATGATTATAACTCCCAAAAGGTAATAAAGTGCCAGGCCCAATTCAGTATTGCATGTATATGAGGGCATTAGTGAAGAATTATTAGTCTTTGTAGAAGGTGTTGTTGAGTAAATATTAAGTTCAAGACTTTGTATAAAGACAAGTTCTTTTCCTCCTATTTAAAATTTATCTGTATATTGTATTCCTACACGTCTGTGAAGAAATTTTCCTATGAAAATGTTTTTGATGGAAAACCATGCTTTCAAAGAAACAAAATATTACAAAATTTGAACTGTGTTCAGTTCAAATGTAGTGAATTCAGAAAAATCCATTCTATGTGATAAGAATGAGGCCAATGACTAGATAGTAGTAGACAACTATTGTAGATAACATTATATTGATAATCTGTGACTCCCGCAAAGGAAGATATTAATTTTATATTCAGAAAATTACTGCTTTAAACCTGTACTATTTCAGATAAAATTAAAAATAATTTTATAGAAGACCAAAGTACTTTGGTATCCAGACAAAATGCTTAAAAATCATCCTCAGAACAGTCCCTTTTCTTCCCCTGCCCACTTTGCTTTAAAAGTAGAGCTTTTAATACTTAATTTCAGATGAAATGGCTTTCTCACATTTTCCCTTATATTTCCTTACAAGAAAAGAAAATACCTAGTTCTAATGCGTGGTTTGAATACTGCTGTAGAACAGACTTTGAAAACCTCTTTCCTCTATTTCCACCTTATTCTGCTGGATGTGTACACAAAGCAGAAACTGTACTAGCGCTTGATTTAGGTTAAGAAAAAAAATCCTGGTTAGCTGAAATAAGGGAAGCAGAATGTTACTTGTCTGAACAGCACAATAGGTGCTCTCTCCCCTCCCGTGTCTGTGTGTGGCTCTTCAGTTGCTCAAAGAACACATTTTTTCTTCACAGAGAAAACAACTATTTTCTTCTCTGCAACAAGAAAAGGTGGGGCAGAGGGAAGGTTACATTCAGGGAAGAAAAGTCTCTTCCTGCATTTGAATTAGTTTTGCAAAACCAGTTGAGAGTTGTTCATAATGCTTCGGTGTTAAATCAGTGTATTTCTGAATGCAGCTACTGGAGATGGAGGGGAGCAGCATGTTGTTATTACAAAAGGCAGACAAGACCCACTCTCTGTGGGGCATACTAAGCATTATCTTTATTAAATATTGATTTTAAAATCTTTAAGTCACTAAGAGCTTGGAGACACTGATTAAATTACTTGCTAATCTAGAACAAACTGGTTCTGTTGTAAACAGAATCAACTGAAATAATCTCAGGAGGTTACCTTATGTTATGGGTAAACAAAAAAACCCCAACCTTTTAGGTTCAAATGTTAAACTAAGTTTCGGAACTGGTGAACACACAACATTTAGATAAATTCTCACCTGACGTGAATAGACATCTGAATGTAACTCATGCATTTATGCCAATCTGGCTTTATCTTTCTGGTTAATGTAGATTAGTTTGGTTAAAGAATTCTATCACTGAAAATTAAACACAACTGCCACTGCCTTCAATAAAACAGTAAACTAAAGCAAGTTCCATCTTCTTTTTTTTGCTCGTGGTATGTTCTGGAGCAATCTTTGGGTTATGCTCTTCATGTTTCTGCAGAGACTTATGAACTAGAACAGAGGCTGGCACTGCCAGGTATTGTTTTTGAGGACTACAAGAAAATTTCTTTTCTAGTACTTTAAATAAAAAAAAGATAGTAATGATACAGAATTTCAGATAGCCCTTTCTAAAATTACTTGTTGTTTGACTTAAGCACTCCATTCTTTGTGTGGTTAACCTGTTTGATGTTTCAGCCTTATTTCAGCTGCTCTAATCAGCACTTACCCTCAGATGCATTTTCAATATGGCTAAACATGTTTCTTATTCCATTCTTCATCTGTGTAAGACAACATCATGCAAGTACAGTTTCCAATATTTAGTATAGACATAAAGAAAACATTTCAAGCGAGAATAAGTACAGTTCTGAATGTTTATTTAGACTCCTTAAATGTAGAAAAATGTTCAGTGTCTGTAAGTCCAATGTTTTTCGGAAGCCCAGGTTCCTCAGAGTTTTTGAATTTAAGAATATATATGACCTCTATACAGGGTCAATTGAAAAAAAAGCAAAGAAAAAAAAGGAGATAAGTTAAGAGCCAAATGCATTTTTGACATATGCTGGTCTGAAAAAGTACTGTTCTTTTAACTGAAGTCTTCATCTTAATCTACCTGAATGGCAATGAAGACTTTAATCTACTGGTTTTATTGCCGATACTGTACATTTCTAGATAAGTATTGACTCCCTTTTTTTTTTTAAACAATAATGCTAATTCATTGTTTGATTTATAAGCTGTTGGATCCATAGCTTATTTTGTCTAGAAGATGAGATTCATGTCTATTTAGATATCTGTAAAGTGATTGACTTCAAAGTAAAAAACATGTTCACTGCTTAGCTCTAGTGATGTCAAAAGCATTTGCATCATCCCACATAAAAAACTATATATTATTGTTATTTCTTCCCATTACCTGAGATCTCAATGGGAACATAACTACTAATGTATCTCTAACTTAGACTGTTGCAAGTGAATTCAGAATTTTACCACCTTCTTCAGTACTGCAAGTGTTCCTATCAAGGTTGCTTTCTGTCTTGTCTGTATTCAGTGTGACTATATTAAGTGTGCACAGTACTGCAAGTGTTCCTATCAAGGTTGCTTTCTGTCTTGTCTGTATTCAGTGTGACTATATTAAGTGTGCACAGTACTGCTGTGATAATGTATCATGAGATTCTAGTGCACAGCAAATAATTGGTTTTATGCTTTCATAACCCACAGTTTCTTTAGTTCCTGCCCGATACTATTTGCCATTTTTTAAATTTGATTTTTAATTAAACAAATTATAAAACATCAAAGTCTTTTCCCTTCCCTTAGAGAAGCGCTAGAATGGTTGTTCTTCAATGCACTTCATGAACATTAACGATTTCCAGTAGTCTTGTAACATTTTTGTATCTTTCTTATCTACCATTTTCTTGCATTTCTGACAGCGTGGCACCTCTCCTATTTTGAGTCCATAATTCCTACAAAGCTGCTAGTTCTTAAGACTGTCAGTTCTGTATTTTATATTCATCTCCAGTGAATCTCGTTCATCCTCTTACATATGATTAATAGTTTCTAGGTTCTGGCCACATATGATAGACTATAGATCGACACTTTTTTTTATAAGGTCACTTTTCTTAATCTTTTGTGAGTGATCTTCTATATACCTATAATTAAACTTTCTGGGTTAAAACTGATTCTAACTTGAGATGTGTATGTTTATACATTTTCATGTATATATCTATAGACTTCTTTGGAGCTTAATTTAAGTGCTTACAGACAAACATCTATAGTCTTGAAATGTGTTCAGGTTGTACAAGTTGTCTACACAAGGCAGCTTGCTATGCTGCAGAAATATGTGACCCTCCTGGCCTTTCTGGAGGATCAGCTGAAGGCCAGGTAGAATTCCTTAGAGTATCATAAGAGATGCTGGATGCCCACATTCAGGCAATGGTGCCCAGGTGTCAGTAGAATCTCTCACAGAGCACTTTAAATGGCAGGAGACATGTAAATGGGGGTAATCTCTAATTGCACACAGTGAAAATTGAGCTTATCTTGAAGTAGACATTTGGGGTTATGAACTGCTCTGTGAATGTCATACTTTCCATTGAGTATAAAGGGATGTTGGACATCTAATGTGCTCTTTCATGCCTAAAGCTGTTCTTAATTTATTTTCTCAGGTTTGCATTACATTTAAAACTCGTCCCTTTTTTTTGTAAATCTGTACATATTTCTTCTAACTCTGTTAATATTCTTTCCATTTCTTTCTATCTAGAAAACTCATGTTGGTGTCTTTACAGTGACTTCCTCTCAGTGGAATTTCATTCTTCCTTTAGTATTAGAACTCTATCCAGAATACATTTGGTCCAGTTTCTGTCATTTCAAGAGTAGTCAGTTACAAGAAAAATCTGTTCCAGGACATTCAGTTCACTTTCAGCCTGTTGCACTGTTTTTATGATGATTAAGCCTGTTCACCTTAAATTCATGTTCTGTGCTTTGCAAAGAATGATAAATTTAGCCTGGCTCCTCTGCCTAACTCTCTTATATCAATCTTTGTCCAATGCAATACTGTCACAAAATTCTATAAATTTGTGATGGAATATTTTTTCACTGCCTTGACCATATTTTTCCCCATTAATTTCTCATTCCCCAAGAAATTTTTGTCCAAACTTTATTACTTCATCAGAAGTTAAGTATTTCTAAATATTTATAGTACTACCTTGTAATGTTTCTACAGTTTTCCTAGTCAACTATTTCAGGTAGTGTAACTTCTTTTCCATGTAAATTTGCTATGGAAATATAATTCAACTTCTGTTTCTTATAGAGAAACAAAGGGTGAAAGTTTGTCAAACTCTGTACCTAAGTGTGGATTCTACTTTCTTCCCTGTGATTCCTGGTCAGATGTGGATTATCATATTTTTTTATCTTTATACTTCAGACACATGATGTATTTTTCTAATTTTAGAACAATTTTATGCTGATATTGTTGTTTTATTCTACAATTGTGTGAATAATATTATGTACCATTTCTACATTTTCTGCTTTGGTTCCTCCTCGGCCCTCACAAAATCAAAGTATAATATTCATACTCTCTCAAATAAACTCCATTGTCCTGATTAATTTTTCAGTTTCAGTTGACTTAGTCATTGATTTACCTTCCACCTGTCTTAACCAGTGGATCTACTGACTGATCTGGGACACCTAGTAATGACTGTTTTCCTGAGAGCAGGTTTTTTTTTGTTTCTATGATTTTCAGATCTCTCCTTGCACTGATCTTGCAGACTCCTCATATGCTTAATAATTATTCTCTCAAGGCGTTCTTAACATTTTCCGTAACATGTTTATCTTTCTTCCTATTGACACTGTTGCGGGTGGGAGATGGACCGAGCGACATAAGTCACACTTGCTGCGTGCCGTGCAAAGGTCTCGAAAACGTAACGCTTTATTGTCTACAGCATAGACAGTTATACACACCAGAAGGTTAGCATATTCTAACATAATTGGTGCAAAGTTATCTTGCTGCTTTACCATTGGTTATAGTTACAGCACTTGCCACTCTACTCTTTCCAGCTGCGTTTTCTCTCAAGGCCATGCAGAAATGCACACCTACCCTGACATGACATTGTTTAAGGACTTTTTTTTTTCAGAATAGCCAAGACTTTACCCAGCAGTCACACTTAACAAGTTCCTACATTCTCCACAGAAAGATGGAAATAGTTCTTGCTTGCCCCAGGCTGTGTTGCACATAATCATGGAATCAAAGGTTCATAGAATGGTTTGAGTTGGAAAGGACTTTAAAAATTTTATTCCAATCCCCTATCATGGATAGGGACACCTTCCACTAGCCAAGATTGCTTAAACCTCCATCTAACTTGGTCTTGAACACTTCCAGGGATGAGACATCCACAACTTCTCTGGGCAATCTGTGCCAGTGCCTCACTATCCTCACAGTAATATCTAACCTAAATCTAGTCTCTTATTGTCTGAAGCCATTCCCCCTTCTCCATCTTTTCTATAGGCTTCCTTCAGGTATTGGAAGGCTGCAAATAGGTCATCCTGAAGTTTTCTCTTTTGCAGGCTGAGCAATCCCAATTATCTCAGCCTCTCCTCATAGGAGATGTTCTCTATCCCTCCAATCATTTCGGTGACCTCCTCTGGCCTTGCTCCAACACGTCAATGTCCTTCCTATGATGGGACTCCAGAGCTGGACACTGTTCTCCAGGTAGGTTCTCACCAGAGCAGAGTAGACAAGAAGAATCACTTCCCTCCATCTGAGGGCCACACTTTTGATGCCCAGCATACACTTGCCTTTCTGGGCTGTGAGTGCTCATGGCCAGCCCATGGCCAGCCTCTCATCCACCAGCACACCCAAGTCCTTCTTTGTAAGGCTGCTCTCGATCTGTTCATTCCCAGTCTGTGTTGATACCAGGATTGCCCTGACCCAGGTGCAGCACTGAGCTGTTGGTATTGCTGAACCTCATGAAATTCCCGTGGGCCAACTTCTTGAGCTTGTCCAGGTTCCTTTGGATGTCATCCTGTCCTTCGTGTGTGGCAACTGCACCACTTAGCTTGGTATCATTTGCAAATTTGCTATGTGAAAACTTGGTCCTTTCATCTATGTCATTAATGAAGATATTAAATAATACTACTACTCCCAATACAGACCCTCAAGGTACCCCATTTGTCAATGATGTCCATCNCCCCATTTGTCACTGATGTCCATCGGGACTCTGAGCCATTGACCACTACCTTCTGGATGCAACTGGCCAACCATTTTCCCATCCATCTAAGAGTCTACCCATCTGTAGTGGTTTGACCCTGGCTGAATGCCAGGTACCCACTAAAGCTGCTCTCTCACTTGGCTCTTCAAATGAACAGAGGAGAGAAAATATAATCAAGGGTTCTTGGGTTGAGATAAGGACCATAAGAGATCCCTTACAAATAACCATCACAGGCAAAAAAAGATTCTAAGTGGGGATATTAATTAAATTTATTTCTGACAGAATCAGGGCTTGAGAATGAGAAATAAAATAAATCTTAAGGAAACCTCCCCTCAACACCCTCCTTCCAAGTTCTACCTCCTCCCCCCAGTGGTGCAGGCAGATGGAAATGGGGGTTATGGTCAGTTGTTTCGTCCGCTGCTCAAAGAGAAGATCCTTCCTCTACTTCCCATGGGGTCCCTTCCACAGGAGACAGTCCTTCATGAACTTTTCCAGTGTGAGTCCATTCCACGGGCAAAAGTTTATCACACACTGCTGCCACGTGGGTCACTTTTTCACAAGGTGCAGTCCTTCAGTCACAGGCTGCTCCAGCATGGGTCCCCCACAGGCCACAAAACCTACCAGAAAAATCTGCTCTGGTGTGGGGTCCTCTCCCCATGGGTCAGCAGGTCCCTGACAGGACCTTGTTCCAACATGGGCCTCCCATGGGGTCATGGCCTCTTTCCAGCATCCACCTGCTCTGGTGTGGGCTCCTTCATGTTCTGCAGGTGGATATCTGCACCCCCATGGTCCTCCATGAGCTGCAGGGACACAACTTCTCCACCATGGTCTTCACCACAGGCTGCAGGGGAACCTCTGGTCAGGCACCTGGAGCACCTCCTCCTCTTCCTCCTGCTCCACTGACCTTGGCATCTGAATTATTGTTTACATGTTCTCACTATACTCTTCTCTGGCTCCCATCTTCATCTGCCCCTTAAATTTTTCCCCTTCCTTCTTAAATATGTATTACCACTACTACCTATACTTTGTGAGGGGGGAAACACTTTATATTTGTTTGAATAGGGACCATGCAGCTAAAAAGGGGAGCTAATGTATCTTGCTCACAAAGCATCAAAGATGTAGAGATGGAAGATTCAATGCCTTCACCTTGGCTCCCCACCTTGAGCATGGAGGTTTAGGGATGCAAGTTTTAATGTGTTCTTTGAGGAAGAGGACTTGAGGATGACATACTAGAATGAATGAATGTATGAATCTATTCCTCTTTGTGAAGTGAGATGTGTTGAATAAACAATGGAATGAAGATAATGACTTGTTTGTTGTCCTGAAACCCAAATTTTTCTTTGTTATCCATGACAGAGCTTTATCTGATTCACCTGAGAGGACAGCTGTCTCTTCAGTGTCTTCTGTAATAAGTCTGAGAGTGAGAAGGAGCTTGTTTTCACTGCTTTTTTATCAAGGGAGGAAGAAATCGCTGGCTGGTATACTTTATCTGAAAAGTGTATTTAAGAAGCAAAAACAACAAACTCATTAAAACTGTTGTTTTCTTAAGTGAAGAGGTAAGGGACTGGAACATGGCAATTATATTAAATCAGGTTGCATTTTAAACTGCTTTGTGCTCTCACAGGAGAGACAAGGTTTTATACTGAGTTCTGTAAATGGGCATTTTGAAACAGAAGACTTTCAAAAACTGTCATGCTTAATGATACCTACAACAGAATGCCAAGAAGAAGATAAAAGATCAACTCTGTTATTCCCACTTTGGCTCTCAGGAAGAATTCTGCAAAGTATCTTTCAATCTTTTAGAAATATCTGAAAACACTAGCTGAAAAGTTTTCCACATTTAATGGTATGAGAAATAGGTTTCAGTTAAACCAGAGTGTTCCTGAAAAAAATGTCCACTTTCATGAAGAACATCTGGTTGAGTTGTCATGAAAATACATAAAGCTGTAAATTGAACTTATTGTTAGTAGAAAAAGACTGCATAGTAGTTATTAAAAAGGAACTAAAAAAAGAAAAACTCCAATCCACAGAATGTCTCTCTACACTGCACACACACAAAATTTTCTTCTCATCAACATGGTCTAGAAAGTTCTAAAAATTCTATACATAGTTAGAACTGAATTTTTCTAGTTTAGCAGTGAACTATTCCAGAATAATGCCAGAAAATAATTAGAGCAATGGTGAGATAATTCTGCCCCAAATATTGATGGATCCTATGAAAATCTCATGAAAAGCTATAGAAATATTTCTGCTGAACTCTGATACTGTTCAATGAGCTGCATTTTATCTTTATAATAGCCTACTAGCAAAAGGCTTTAGTATGACTGGAGAAACAGAATATTAGGTACAAGATCATTCTTATCACAGGATATTATTACTACAAATAGATAAATACTTTGATTTTATTTAAAAGAATTACTTTATTTTTTCTTCATTCTAAAGGCAATGGCCATGAACCTCTGGCCATTACTCTAGTTGTTTTTACTAGGAATAGGGACTGAAGTCCATCCAGATATGCAGGCTTTACAATAGAAAGATTACATTTAGTGATTGTGTTGCTAAATGCTAATTTTTTACTCACTTTTAGCCAGCGTATAAGAGAAAAGTTGAGATTAGTAGAGGCATATTGTTTTGATTTGTTGGCTCTCAGTTTATTAATTTTTTGTGAATGATTTTTTTTTGCTGCTACATGGGTCTAATTAATTGCTATGATACTAAGAAGGTTTTTGCATGAACATTTTTATCACCCTATGTCACAAGAAATGAATTAGAAAATAAAATATTAACAAATGGTTTTATTTAAGGGTTAACCTTTATGAGGCAGCATCCTTACCATTTTCTTGTCCTTCTGTTTCTAGTATGACAACAAATCTGTTGTCAGCAAAACCTTTACTTTTGTCATTCTCTTTTATATCCTGACTGATAAGGATATTAGCATGTCATTAAGGATCTTCCTTCTGCAACAAAAACACTCTTCCGTTTGAAAGAGTGAATCTCATTTAGTTGTTAATTGTGTCGGGACTATGACACTGTGTGGAAAATGTCTGATGGTACATGCAGAATAGTATGTACTGTAATATATGAGAATAATATTATTCTTTTGTAATAATAACTACCAGATATGGACAAGAGAGCTTGGAAACTACAAAACAGGACAGAAGTATCCTGCCTGCCCCAAACATATGAACATGTAAGAGGAAGTACTGGGATTTCCTAGGAACTAGAAGCAAATGAATGTCATTCTGATCTTCCAGGAGGGCAAGAGGTACCCAGGGAACTGCAGGCTAGTCATCCTGGTGATAGAGCAAATCATCCTGGATATCATTTCCAAACACATGAAATTTATCATTGGTAGCAGTCAGCTACCAATTTATGAAGAAGAAATCATGGTGGAAATGCTTAGCCATCTAGAATGAGATTACTGGTTTGGTGGATGATGGAGGAGTAGCTGGTATTTACTGTGAACTAAACAAGGCTGTTGATGCACTCTTTGGCACTTTATAGGCTTTGATGTCCTTGAACAGCCTCACCTGAAGTCCACACCCACATCCTCTTTTCCACCCAGCCCAGGGACTTCCAATCATTGTGAGGATGGTGTGATACAAACAGAAATGTGTCTGACAACACATTATAAGACAAAATTAAGGCAGTAAGAAAGATCAGCAACAATGTGCCCATATAGCAACTCATCCAATCCCTGATAGCAAACACAGGATCAGAAGCAATGCCATGAGTCTGGCAGGCTGCTGCAGACGTTTGGTGTCTTGGTCAACTGTCAGTCAATCATCCAAATGGCTTTTAAATTCAAGTAAAAGTCATACCACCCCTTTGCTCCATTAACGTTACTCTGATTTTAGAGAATCACACCATACATTAAATGTAGATGGTACCCTGTCTACTCTGACAGCACTGTTCAATGGTCAGGGTGTCAAGAGATATGATGTCAGAGGCATGTTCACTCTGACAATGTTGGTCTGGAGGCAGACTGCCAGGTGGTCAGACCCTGGAACAGGTTGCCAGAGATGATGTGGAGTCTCCATCCTTGAAGATATTTAATATCTGACTGGACACAGCCCTAGGCAACCTGCTCTAGATGACCCTGCTCTGACTAAGTGATACCCAGAGACCACTGCCAGCCCTCACTGATTCTGTATTATATGAAGTATCTCAAAATAAATTAGAAGAGGTATGACAGAGTATGAAAATAAGAAAGAAGAAAAACATGGAGGAGAAATGTAGCAAAATATAAACAATGATCTGTATTCCCAGGGTTATTTAAGGTATCTAAAGCAGTATCTTCAGAGATTTTTCAACTTCTTGATTGAAACTAGTGTGAATTAGATGTCTTAACACTATTAAGGCTCTGACCAAAGTAATCACTGCACGATTAGTCACTTTCTGTAGTTTTACATCATTATTTCTATTCCTTATTAAGACATCTACCTCTTTGTTATTTCTAAAGGCAGTACATCTCACCTTTCATCTTTCTTCCTCTGATGCAGACATTTCAGTGCCATAATTTACTGAGCCAGAAGAAGACATACCAACATACCACAAGATGCTCTTATTCTGTAACAGGAAATTTTTATGCTCATGGGAAGAGGGTATAGAACTCTCAGTAGTGCCAGTTAAGTAAGAGGTGCTTACCCCTAACGTGCCTGTGTAACAAAAGGATGACACTAATTCGGTCCTCTATGCTGGTGTTGGATAGAGTCTGCCACAAGGGAATTAGTTTCTATTTCACTGCTGTAGCTACACTGTGGAAAATACAGCCATCTCATACCACATATTTCAGAATTTAGATATTTGTTAATCCAGAGAAGAATATTGTGAACATACTTCAAATTAGTCCTTAGAAGAGTTAGCAGATGTTCAACAAACTAGAAGAAAGTTAACTTTGCTTTCAGAGGATATGGGTCATGCTTATCTTTGGTATGAATGGAACCTGATACTTTCTATCACATTTTTATTAAACAATCTTAAGGATGCCTTCTGCAAGACTAGAAGGAAAATCTTGGTCTGTGCATGCGTGAAAATTTATTTGTAAAGTTCATTTCCTCAACACTACATATGCTCCACTTCAACATAATATACTGTTATGACTATACAGCAAATATACAACTCTTGCAAACAACAAAACATGCCACTCAATTAAAGGTATCAAACGCTTTATAATTCACTGATGTAAATCAGTAGATATCACAGTGGAAATGCAGTACATCACCTTGTGACTGTGCACTGAATAGCAGTACTGCGATGTTTTTGAAAAGCTAATTTACCCAGATATGGCATGCTACAAAACAATGAAATGATATTAAATATAAAAAGGTAATTTGTATGTGGATTCAAGGCTAAAAAACAGCTTCATCATACCATTCCACACATCTCATCTGATAAAATATCAAGGCTTTTCCAGGCTTTTCACCATTCCTCAACTTCTGGTTTCCCTCATTTAAAGGGCCAGTATTTTATGCTTCTACATTTTAGCTTGATGTTAAACATAATGTCTTATTATTAACCCTCTCAGTTTTTATCAGCTTGCTCTATATCTATTATAAAATACAGTTCTCTTTTATGTAATAAGATGGTGATCTTCTATAACCTCCAGTCTTGTAGGTTACAACACTAACTCTGTAATGGAAAAGCTATAATTCACATATGAATGCAAATTCTTTCACGATATTTCTGCTACTTCAGATAGTGCAATTACATTTTTTTATTCTGTCCTTTTAAACATGTTTCCCTTGAGTTCCTAGGACTACAGAAGGGATTCCTTTAAGGAAACAACTTTCCATTCTATCTATTCATTCTGGTTTTCACAATTCATTCATCAGGCACAATTTAGGTCTGGACAGTTGCCTTGCCAATCAACAACAGTTTGTCTTTATGGCAAAACATGTGTCCACGGACTCTGGCCATCTGAGTATGAATTCCTTGGTAAAAATGTGAAGAAAGATGTCTATGGCTGATTTTTCAGACACTATCATCAGAGCACTATGGCACATTGTTGCAGATGGAACAGAAGATGCAGCCCGGGTAAGGGAATCACTGAAAGCCCCAGGAAGGTTTCGATTACTTCTGAATTACATGTGATCCAGAAGAACTGTGTGATCAAAAAACCCTGGGACTGAAAAAGGATAAAGAACTCATCTCATCTATTCTGCCAGCCCCAATACAAGATTAGCTGTCCTCAACTGTTCCTCACAGCTGTGCTCTTTAAAACACAGCCTTCCTAAACTTAGTGACAGGACTCATAGATTTTCTTTCCTTACAGTTGAAGCTGAATGTCTATTGAACCAACTTAAACCCATTACCCTTGCTGTAACCACAGGGGACCTGAACAGTCTAGTCCTTTACTCTCTACAGCTACTTTTTACATTATTATGTGTGCCCTTAGTCTTCTCTTCTATAAACTAAACTACTCCAATTGTTTCAAACTCTCCTCATCAGTTTTGCTTTCTAGATCACTGATAATTCCCGGTTGGTCTCCTTTAGCTTCTTTTGAAATTGGTCCACGCTTTTTCTGAAATGCAGTTCAGAAAATGAAGCACAGTGTGCTTGCTGAGATTGAGCACAGTATGCAGCACTAAGGAAAATGAAAGAACTATTTCATATTGTACAAATTATATTGCTCTTTACACACCTTAGTAAATTGTGCATCATTTTTTTCAACTTATTTTTTAGACCATTTCTCCAATTTCTGAAGAAAATTCTGATCTGGCTCTCTGGTTTGTAAAACAGGGAAAGAAGTTATCAAGTCAGAACCCACCTGATAGTAAAGGATCTTGGTCACTTAGTAAATTGCAAGCTGAACTCAATACAGCAGTGTTAGATACATAAGTATGCTCTCCAGCTCAGCCACTACTGGAAACAGAGCAGCAGCAGAGCCTGATGAAGCCCCATCAGAATACTACTTGTCTAATCTGGCCTAGTTCTGGCCAAAAGAAAAGAAAAAAAAGAACTCTAGATTTCCTCTTGACTGCAAGACAGATGAGACATTCTCTTGGATTTTGCTTTACATTGGTATCCACATAATAGAAAGCTTCCACCATTTTTTTTTTTTTTAATGTGGCAAAAATAAAGCAAATGTGGTCTTACTTTGCTGGCATTTTCAGCAGGTTTAGGTTTGTTCTGACTGAGCTCTGAGATCGTGCCAGACCCATGAAGATGTTTTTGCAGAGTTTTGAGGCCAAACTGATAAACCATGTCCAAAGTATCAGTCTGTACTGGGCACCCCTCTAGCTCTTTTCACAGTTTTTAATTGGTTCAGTGTGAAAACCAATTCAGTTTTGCCTCTGCTAAAAAAAAAAGCCAACAAAAATCCCCACGAGCAAAAAAAACAACTCTGTGATGCCTGTCACAGGGAAAAACTCAAACAGTTCAAACAGTTAAAGCAAGAATCGTATTGAAGCAGTTTATTGATTTATTAACAGCATGTAATTAACTTGCAATCAGTGAACTATGTATTCAGAATGCATATCAGCAAGGCAATCGACAAACAGCAATACTAGATACAGAATGTTAATAGACACCTAGAAATTTCTAAGCAACCTTATAAAACATATCCTGAGAAGTTCTAATCACACCTATATGCAAACACATGCAATTCATGCATCCCCCCAAAACACACCTCACAGGCTGTGTGGGTGACCAGTATCCCTCTCTCCATAGGGTGTGGTCTCTATGAGCTCCTCCCTTCCATGGGAGATGCAGATGGTCCAGCACTACGTGGGCTTGTGCTGCTCCTTGTAGCCCCTGATGTGCGTGACAGGGAGAAACTCCTGTGAGGTTGCATGTGTGCTCCTGGGAATCCCTGCCCACTGTTCTTCGAGGGCACACACATGTACCTGGAGGTCCCTGCTTGCCAGCAGCCAGGTGGTTTTGCCAAGGAGGGGTTGGGGACAGTCCTGTAGTGGTTGGTTGGGGAGCTGCTGGTGGTGGAAGAACATCAGCACCTGTGCTCAAAGTGCCTGTGTTTGCATTGGGAAAGGCTGCAATGAAAACAGTTTTAAACGTAGCTGGTTTTCTCTAGTGGTCACACTTCTGTACTGTGATCATCTGTCCTTTGTGTGTCTGAACAGATTACTCATGGACTGTATTTTTTCCAGTCACTGATGATCAATACCATACTGAGTTTGCTTCTTTGGATTTATTTTGGGATGCACTGGAAAGGAACTTCTTTGTGGTTTTCATCTGCATGTTTTTTATGGGATGCTTTCTTTGTTTTTAAAGAAGTGGGAGAAGAAACTGAGTAGTGTTTTCCTTTTAAAACCCTTGGAAATGATTGAGGATCTATTCTTGTCACTGTTTTAACTAGCTCTTCCTTTAATTCCTTCTGACTCCTCCAAGTTGTATTAGATCACACACGAATGCGATGCTGACTCACACTTTTGTGTTAGATTGTCTTACTGCAAATCACAAGATTAATCCTCTTTTTCATTTCTTTTTATTTTGGTTGTGGAGGCTTTTCAGAAATTTGGAACATCTTCTGTTTGGTGGTGGGTTGGTTTGTTTGTGTTTGTTTTGTTATTGTTAGGTTTTTTATTGGGTTAGGTTTGGAGGGGTTTGTTGTTTTGTTTTGTTTTGTCTTTCTGAGAACATACATAGACACTCGTTAAGGAAAGAAAGCTTTTTAAATTGGAAAAAGTAAGGGCACTTCCACCTGCACTAGAGCCTTCTTACCCCACACCAGCACACCTGCTTTTGTGGTATTACTTCTACATTTTTTGTTTTCTAAGTCTTCTAGTTTCAGCAGATACAATTTCTGCAGATGTGCTATCTGTGAATTCTTACTGTTTTACTTTTGCTTTGCTCATCTATTTTTTTTTTCATTCATTTTCCCTAAAAGGCCGGACAACTTTACTGGCAACTTGCTGGACATACCACTGCAATTTTTTTAATATTTCAAGTCTACTTCATCTCAGCATTCTCCTCCACAGCAGCACTTGGGTTAGACTTTTGTCTATCAGGCATCAAATCTGCTGGGTTTTTTATATTTTGCTAATGTTATTATCCATATAAAGAGCAACTCAGGGAATGCAGCCTTAGCTGAAGGCATTGCTTCACTTCATCTGTTCTACAGCTCTCAGCTTGTGATCATCTCACTGTATAATTAACAAGAATTTTGCAGGATCATCTGGTGAATGATAACACTAGAATTTAGTATCAGTGAAAAACAAACACAATACTGTGTAAAAGAAGGAAAGTTATTTTTGAATAGTTGGTTTCTACCAAGAGAGAGAATCTCATAGATATAAGAAGGTTGGAAGTAGGCAGATGTTTGAAACTGCTCTAAAAGAGTATGTTAGAAAGGCTAGTACCCTGCTGACCATGTGTGACTGGAAGTAACTTTCTGAGATTAGAGAAGTGAAGGGGTCTAAACCAATAAATCGCTCAATGATTTTAATCTCCACTTTTCTATTACATACAAGAGGTCAGTCAAACTCAGCATTTCACAAATTCAGGATCACACTCATGGAGGAAAATGCTGCCATACATAAGCTGATGCTATATAGCACTCTATGAGACAAATCAGGAGCTTGGATATTTAGGCTTGTTTGTACAGGAATATGTTGGTGAAGCTCCCTAGCAAAAGCTTATTTGGAGAGGCAAGTCATCACTATAGTATTAGTACTTACTTGCATTATCACAGGAAATATTGGAAAACAAAGCTCAAAAAAATTCACATCATTCTTAGAGATGCAAATGAGTGAATGCTTACAAAAAACCTGCACAAATGCATGGTAAGGATTAGTCTCAAATATAGACATTTCGCAGTCTAAGTAAGTGTACTGGTTCTCGTTGGAATAGAGTTAATTTTCTTCACAGCAACTTGTATGGGACTTTGTGATGAAAGCAGTGTTGATAATGCAAGGATGCTTCAGCAACTGCTGACCAGTGCTTACATGGCATCAAGGCATCTCCTGTGGCTCTCACTGGGGCTGGACAAGAATTTGGATGGGCATACAGCCAGGAGAGTGGATCACAGCTGGCCAAAGGAACATCCCATAGCATATGCCATTGTGCTCAACAACAAAAGCTCAAGAAAAGAAGGAGGAGGGGAGGATGTTCAGAGTTATTGGCATTTGTCTTCCCAATTAGTGCATGATGGAGCTCTGCTTTCCTGAGCGTGGCTGGACATCTGCTTGTTGATGCAAAGTTATGAATGAATTCTTTTTTCCTTTGCCCGTGCATGTAGGTTTTCCTTTCTCTATTAAACTGACTCTATCTCAACCCATGAGTTTTCTGGATTTTGGCCTCCTGATTCTCTCCCCATCTCACTGGAGGGCAGTGAGCCAGTGACTGTGTGAGGCTTAACTGCCTACTGGGATTAAATCAGAGCAATAAGGCAAAACAGTGAAAGTTTGATTTACTGCATTTTTAGAGGCAGGGAACAGAGACCTTAAAAGAGTAAGTGTTTAAGGACCTAGATATTTTGGTATGAAGATAACATTAGCAATGTTGGATTTCATCTGGTCCCGTGAGAAAGGGGAGAGCCTCAAAATTTAGCTTTTGAAGGAGGGAACATTTTAGCATTAAAAAAGACGATAGTAAAGATATGCAATAAGAAATGATAAAGAGTAGACTGTTTCTTAATCCTTATCTCACACTTTTTCAGCAAATGAGTCATTAGTTCAGTGTGGGATATATGGAATTGCTGAGTGGCAGGATAACCACAGTGGATCGGTAAATCCCAGCTATTGTACAGACAGAAAAGTAGCACAGTAAGGAGCTGTTGAATTGGTGTAGAAGGTCCTTTGTAGAACTATAGGTTTTGTGTCCCAGTTTTGGTACAGGTATGTCTTGACTATTCTGAGGCTTTCGCTTTTCATTTGCAGTATCTAATCCGGTCCAAAGGGACATTTAAAAGTTTATAGGTGCCATGGTTGGGGCTCCTCCCCAGCTTCTGGCAGTGTAGTGCTAAGATAATAGGCTAGAGAAGGGGACTTAAGTGAGTACACCTGAATGGGTTCTCCTCCTAATAATCTGACACAAGCCTGTTTAACAGACAATTTGTGAGACAGGGAGCTGACAACAGATGAGCTTTGATCAATGGTTTGTGCTGCTGCTGACCAGGCTCCTGTATGGATGGCCCTGTGTGGCGCTGGGATGGCAGAAAGAACATCCCTAGGTAAGAGGATCCATGAACTCCAATTCTATGGAGTGCGCTCCATAGAACTGAGACAGACATTTGGGCAAGCCAGGGCTTTTCTGAGATGCTGTTGGATCTCCAGAGAAATCCACATTTTTTCATCTGCTCTCCTAACTTTTAGCTGCACTGTACCTAAAAAATAGCTAAATATTCTTGCTAATCTTTTGGGGGACTTGGAGATTTAATCATCTTCTCAGGCAGCAGAGTTGTTTATTTTGAAAGGAGAATTCACAACCCTCAAGGGTTTCCTGAGCTTTCCTGTTCTTTTTCTTTCAAAGGCTAGACACAATCATTTTTTCAATCAACAACCTTGTGGAGATACTGCCCCTCTCCTTTCATCCGATGTTTCAGGTTAATGAAGCACTGAAGATGCGTAAGGCCTACATTCAATAATTACCTTTCTCTGCTATGGTACAAGTTCCATTTTAAATGAAAGTTCCAAACAATACGTCATAACTTAATTAGAAAGTAGCAGAACTAATAGGAAAACTGTTCCTCCTTGAGAAGCCATTCCCTTTTATCTTTGAACTCAGCATTAATTTTAGAAAAGTGAAAGTGAACTCTTTCCAAAGGAGAGTAAAAGTTTCTTCCATTAATAAGAGAAGGAGAAGACCACAAAGTAACTAAAAAGTAGCAAAAGTATCAACAATTAAATTCCAATTTTCATCATAATCTTGCCAGAATTTTTCCACCAGGCCATCTTTTTAATTTCAATTATTTAATTATTGTTGACTCCAGACATAGCTATACTAAATATGAATGAATTTGATATGCTGAAGCTCTAGTCTCAAATTTGGTATTACTCTGTTATTCATTCTATCAATTGATATATTTTTTTGTAAAATAATTTGATATGGTTTGTCTAAGAATAAAACCCCAGAAAAACAAAAGAAGCAGAAGAAGAGGGAAAATTTAGCCCAGATTAGATTAGCATGTGCTATTTTCCTTTGGGAGTAAGAATAAAATAATTGTTATATAGTGTTTATAATTACCACATTGGATAAAGGTCAAATAAAAGCCAAGCTTTATTATAATAGCTTCATTTCACAAATTAAAAGAAAATCAATACAATTCATTAATAGTGATTTAGGGCTCTGGATCTCTCTGAGGTACTTATAGGGCTCCCATTAACATAACGTCTGAGTACTTACTAATCTTTAATTTATTTATCCTTCCAACACTGCTGCAAGGTAGATTTCTTATCCTTCCTTCATTTTGCTTTGCTGCATATCCCAAAAAAGTGTGGGGAATTATAAATGGAGAGAAACTAAACAATCTCGTGCCCTAGGACACTCTGTCATTAGTAAACCATTGAATCATCCAATCAGAAGATAAAGCAGGTTGGAAGAAGCCTCAAGAAGTCCAATGCCCAGCTCAAGTGGGGTTGTCTTTGGGTTGAGACTAGCTTTCTCAGGGATTTACACAACTGAATCTTGAAAATCTCTGGTGATGGACACCACAAAGCATCCCTGTGCATCCTATACCGAAGTCTGACTGTCCTAATGCAGGAAACTGTACTAGGCTCTGAACTGAGGACATTGAAAGAGAGACTGAAGTTGATTTTTAACCCTGAAGTTAAAATTACTCATATGGAATGCTCAGGTTCCCAGCTTGAGAGGTAAAAGGATCAGTTTTAACCATCTCAGTGTCATCATGGCTATGGTTTTTCTAATCCCAAGGAGAATTTTATAAGTAAATCTTACAGACATGAGGATCTACACCTATTCTACGTCACTTCACTCTTGATTATCTTAAGATGGAGATGCAGCTATCTGACTTCTCCAGGTCCCTTCTGCAGGCACTTTTGTTATCCTATGTCATGGCCTTCTTTATCAAGGGTTACATTACACAGGGCAATTGCAATTGCTGAGATTTAACACTGACCATACGAGTGCTAAAGTCCCCTGAGCTTTGTGCCAAGATTATTTACCCATGGGGAAGAACACTGCTCACCAAAGCTAGTTAGAAGAGGATGGTGTGCTGTGCAGAAGCACATATTTCCCTGCAGTTAGAAAGTCTGACTGAGCAAAGCCAGCATTTGCCACATCATAAAGACAAAGAACCTTGGAAATGTATGTATGTGATAACTGGAAAATATTTAGACGCTTTCTCCTTACACTGCCAAGTAGTGGGTACATCAAAGAGGAAAGTGGTGACAGTTTATGAGAATAGCTTACTCTGATGTGCTTGTGATTTTCAGAACAATTCTATTACAAAGCTAAATGGAATGCAAACATTATAGAAATTAGGTGAATATTTCAAAACATGTCTCTAAACATATGCCCTTCTATACTGATGAGGTTTTTTTTTGGTTGTTTGTTTTGTTGGGACTTTTTTTAGGCTCTAAAACAATAGTAGATTTTGTGGTTTGAGAGATAATTTTGGAATTTGTAGAGAACTAAATAAAATTCTGATAAGATGACAAACAGTGATTAGTATCTAGAATGAAAAATGTTCAAAGATACACTTGAAACTAAATCTTGACAATGCAATTAGAATTTTCTAAGGCAAGGAAATCACATGGATCAAATTAAATCTTAGATCTGATGAAGGAAGACACAAAGAGCTCCAAGGTGGAGTTTACTGAAAACTACAGACAGAGCAACATACAATATAGCTTGGCAAATAAAGCAATACAACAGAGTGCATTGATTTTTATCAATTACAAGGATGTGCAAGGAAAGGCAGAATACACACAATGTGGACAAAGGATGACAGTACTACCTTTAGCTCCGAGGAATTCTTTATACAAGAATGAGGTATACCAAAGAATAAACAGAGAATTTATTAACTTTAAGGTACACAGGTACATAAGCCAATATGTCACTGAAATCATAATAGCAGCCCAGGAACAAATAAATAAAACAAATAATAATAAAAAAACCTCACAGAGCAAATATCAATCATAAGAGGAGAACATATAAAAAATAGGATTTAAAGTGGTGAGCACCTCACAAAGAAGGCAAACAGTAGCTTCATGTAAATAATAAACTTGAGAAAAATGCAACACAATTCAGGTTTGCACCAAAACCAAAAATGCCCTGAATAGAAGGAAAAATTATTCAATTCCTATTTTGTTCTCAAAAAGTACACTTGTTAGAGGGATAAAAAATTAAAACAAAAGAGGAAGAATGTGACAGGATCTCATAATACAAAGAAGCTTTCTGGAGCATATGTTCAGAAACCTTTATTTTGGGACCATTTATATTTACTTCAGAAATTTGTATTTAAGAAACATATTGGTATAGTTTGTGAGGAAGAAACATTTAGCATCTAGTCCAATGTTATTGGCCAATATTTGGAATCCAGATGCACTCACAGAACCTGGAACTGAGCAGATGATAGATAAATATCAAACTTTGGGTACAAATCAGAAGAGCAGATTGGCCCAACTGACCTAAATTTCCCATACAACATGCTAAGAATCAATCACAGTTGCTGCTTGAAATAGACTTATTTTCTGTGTCATCTGTGAGATTACCACATTTATGACCCTGTTCACTCAACCAGAAATTCTTAGCAAGACTTAACTGTTAAGAGCTCAGTTCCTAAACCATAGTCTTGGAGCTGAAAAAAAGACAAGCCGTGTTTGCTAGAGCACAAAAATTTAAAGGAGAGATAACTAGATCTATGATGGTTCTGGAAGAGGAAATAAAATAGAGAAAATCTTGCAGTTCTTTATCCAGGCCTAAAATTTAAACGCCAATGCAGAAAGCAGATATGGATGATCCCAAATATTTTTCTCTTTCTGAATTTTTACATACCCCTTTGGTCAAACACTTTTTCAGAAGGTCACACAAATATTTTTCTGCAGACAACATTGCACAAAAATGCAGTAATTTTTTGATGATGCAGACGATAGTAAGATCAAGACAGATGATTTTTTTGCAGGGTACAGAGTGAAAAGCAGTAGAAGAACATGGTCAGAGGTTCCTGTCAGCTCTGACAGGGTCAGATTTACTGGACTAGTACAAAACAGCAAAAAAAAGTATAACGTGAAACACACCTTGAAGAAATGTTGACACAGCAAGGTGCACACAGAGATCACAGGTAAAGTTCAGATAATCATTAATCTTGTCTCAGTAGGCAATGGAAGGATGAAAAGACATCCCTGAAAGTAAAAACAAAACAAAACACGACAGGACACTGAGAAAAATTTCCAGGGGAGACAGGATTCAGTTCTAAATGTAGGATATGGGAAGCCAAAGGAGTTGATTAATAAACCCAGTTGTGAAAGACCATGAAGGCTGTGTTGCCTAGAGATTCCACTCAGAAGAAAACTTTTCACATCAATATATCCAAAATTGCAAAGAATAGATTTATGCATCTTTACTGAAACTGGATGGCACAATTCTTGAGAAGTGCAAAACTATTTAGTATATAGAGAAAAAATTATTTACTTACAAGGCAGTCATATTGAGGTGACCATAAAATACTAATGATTTGCCAAAAAAGGATCAAAAGAATATCCTACGTTTATAACTATATTAAGTTAATCAGTTAGTTGATCTATGATGTACATCATATGATATGTAAATATCTTGTGTGTTGTATAAGTATACAAAAACATAGAATAGTTTGGGATTGGAAAGAACCTTAAAAATCATCTAATCCCAACCTCCGTGCCATGGTCAGGGACACCTTTTATTAGACCAGGTTGCTCAAAGCCCCATCCAGGGAGGTATTCTGCAGACTTTCTGGGCAACCTATTCCAGTGCATTACCATGGTCACAGGAAAGAATTTCTTCCTAGTATCTAATTTAAAGCTGCCCTCCATCAGCTTAAAGTGAACTATTGATTGTGCCAATGGTTAACAGCTCTCATTGTGAATTTTTGTTTCCCTTGTGGCTAATTTAAATTTCCCTTGTTGCATCTTGTTCTCATCACCTCTTATTCATCCACTGTGCATCTTTGAGAAGAGCTTGGTGACATTTTCTCTACAATCCATAATTAGGAAGACGGTGAATAGATTACCCATTAGACATCTCTCCTTCAGAATAAAGAGATCCAGCTTCCTCACCTCCAGATCATGTGCTACAACCTTCTAAACACACCCCCTGCCACATATACACTTTTTTTCCTATGAATTCTCAACTTACAAACTGAATTCAGACCTGACTGAAGCTTGGTGGTTACTGACATACACTCACTGCAGCATTTAAGTGAAGTGCTTAGGAACAGCAAACATTACACTGGTATATAAATATCTAAATCAAATTATATAAAATAAAAACTAGCATCCAGCCCAATCTTGTTCTACTGCAAAAGATAATAGCAAAAATGAGTATTAACCTCTATGAACTATTAAGGAAAAGAACAAGATGCTGTTTAGTTGCATTCATAAGACATTTCTAAGGTGTTACAAGGAAAATATATTTGAAGGATATACCAGGATTGTTATAAACTGAAAAGCCTTAAAAAACTGTGCTTCATTTACAGTAATACAATATTGTTGGAGCTGTTAACATTTTTCACAATGATCTTAATTCTGTTAAGGCTCGTAATATAGATAAAAAAATTGTAAAACTCAAAAAAACTGGTCCAGGAAGAGAANACAGATGATTTTTTTGCAGGGTACAGAGTGAAAAGCAGTAGAAGAACATGGTCAGAGGTTCCTGTCAGCTCTGACAGGGTCAGATTTACTGGACTAGTACAAAACAGCAAAAAAAAGTATAACGTGAAACACACCTTGAAGAAATGTTGACACAGCAAGGTGCACACAGAGATCACAGGTAAAGTTCAGATAATCATTAATCTTGTCTCAGTAGGCAATGGAAGGATGAAAAGACATCCCTGAAAGTAAAAACAAAACAAAGCACGACAGGACACTGAGAAAAATTTCCAGGGGAGACAGGATTCAGTTCTAAATGTAGGATATGGGAAGCCAAAGGAGTTGATTAATAAACCCAGTTGTGAAAGACCATGAAGGCTGTGTTGCCTAGAGATTCCACTCAGAAGAAAACTTTTCACATCAATATATCCAAAATTGCAAAGAATAGATTTATGCATCTTTACTGAAACTGGATGGCACAATTCTTGAGAAGTGCAAAACTATTTAGTATATAGAGAAAAAATTATTTACTTACAAGGCAGTCATATTGAGGTGACCATAAAATACTAATGATTTGCCAAAAAAGGATCAAAAGAATATCCTACGTTTATAACTATATTAAGTTAATCAGTTAGTTGATCTATGATGTACATCATATGATATGTAAATATCTTGTGTGTTGTATAAGTATACAAAAACATAGAATAGTTTGGGATTGGAAAGAACCTTAAAAATCATCTAATCCCAACCTCCGTGCCATGGTCAGGGACACCTTTTATTAGACCAGGTTGCTCAAAGCCCC